>JAYESA010000001.1:48890260-49490260 GCA_036927795.1 Iris macrosiphon | reverse complement strand
AGACGATATTATCGCTCCAATTCTGCTATCCCAGTACTACTCTGAAAGAACACCTGATTCCATTGAACTCCATACGCAATTTGCACATAAAACAAACTCAAATCAATACTTGCTTCCAAATCCAACAAATCAAAATGTAACCAACCATTGTCTCGTTTAATCTGACTCAACGTAATGCACCATGCGGTTGCAGGGCATTACATAATATAAAACTTAGAATAAGGTTCGTCCTCGAACCAAACTAGTATCCATTACTTTCTCATATGCCGGTTGATCATTTCATATCTCTTCTCCATGCAACTCACATTCTCCTGATCCAGACTCAACAACTTGCTTCGTACTCAATGCTCACAAAAATTCTATATTCCCACATCCTCCTTGCAGCTCAATTCAAATTTAACATATCCCTTAGTTTAGATCATACACAAATTTATGGCATCCCTAAAACACATGCATTTCAACCGAGCTTAGCGATAGCGAATTTGGATAAGTTACAAGGGTATCTTCATGTCCAAGATAATCATCACTTTACTCTCGACTGAACCAATCCTGATGTTCAGCCCATAACTCATTCGCAAAAGCATTATTCTCAAATACGATGATTTCCTACTGACGATCTTTCTACCTGACTCAAATCAGTTTGTGTTCCAACTCAATCCCTTCTCTAATAAGATCCAACACTCTCTCCAAGTCCTTGCACACCCCAAGCACAACGACTATCTGTAAGGCCCTATCATCCAGGTATTTCTGAATTCTCACTAGCACCGTCCAAGCTCAACCAACCAAACTATAGCATGACTCCAATTGCACTATGTTTCACATGCATCGTCTCTAACTATCATCTCATGCTCCGAATGATCATCACAACCGATACTACCCCAACTAGGCGACTTACCCAAACACCGCACTAAGCTCTTAGATCAGCTTGACCAAAAACCTCTGTCTTAATCTCAATACCTCTTCGGCTGAACATCTATATTGAGGTTCAAGTGATCTACGAAGATTTTGTCGCCACGCCATAGGGATAGTGTCGCTATAATTTTAACCCTGACATACTCGCCACAATTTCAAGGTCGCGCATGAAATATTTCTTCGCACTGCTTCCACTGCCTTGAAGCATAGGATATCACCTTTGCCCTCTGCATGAGCATGTACCACAAACAAAGTATGATTTTATCTTGTAGATCTGAGGCACATCTGTCCCATCTGGTAGTGCAAGGATTTTATCTAAATGTGCCATGACTTTAACTTCATGAAGCTAGTTATACAGTCGTCAATTCATATCAATACTATTTCCTTTCGGGGAACGACGAGTCAGTGGAGATGACATCTTTAAAAAATCTGTGACTCCAAATCTCATCAGTTGACTTAGGCCATTTTCACCATCGTTTCGATCTTCTGGCTAGATCTTCAGCTGAAGGCTATTCCAAGGATCTCTCAAATCCAACACTTAGTCACTTAGGCCTACAACATACACCACTTACATCCACCATCGACGTAATTCCAAATGCGCCATCGCAACGGTGTTCTATGGGTCTACAATTTTAATTTTGATTTGGCGGTCAAGTCTCTAGGTTTAGCTGTCCCGAAGCTACGCTTGATAATTGTGAGTCATCTCATAGGATAGTTACTATAAACCGTGCTATATCACCCAACAATCTTATCTGAACGAACTTCTGAATTCGAGCACTTCATGCACTCCTCTGACGTATCTGTCAACCAAACGCCGCCTAACCACCTAGAGTCTTACTACCTATCCAAGCCATAATTCGTCAAACTGCACTCTTGAAACCATCTTCCATCATTCCGTCGTTCTGTCCTGAATCCATCAAATTCTGAACTGCCTTGTTTGACTTCTCGTACTACCACATGCAACGATTCCCGAAATCATAGACTTTCTCTATTTCTTATTCGTTCGCCATGCTTCAACACTGCACATCCAACTTGCTCGAGCGGCATAGTGATCTCAATTATTGGAACTATATCTCAATCCACAAGAACATACGAAAACCATAACATAAATGTACACTTATTACTTTAAATATCACAAAGAAATAGAACTATATCTCAATCCACAAGAACATATAATATCAAGAATGAGCTACATGTGCTAAAGTTGACCGCCCAGTAACACAAGCTCAAATAGACTCGAGAAAGAAATATGAGTCTATAAAAACTAGGCTACATCAGCAGATGAATCAACAATACAAATAAATAACCATAACTCTGGTAGAAATGATATAAGTACTGGTACAAATGCCCGCATAACAAAGCAACACTTATCAGCAACTCCAGGCAAGCTCCATAATGGTCTATGCTATAAAACTGGCAAGGGTCCAGGTCCTTAGAGGGACGTAATAAGATACATAAAAGCATGCTAATCATAAACTAAATATAAATATATTACTGGGTAAACTAACCAAGCTACGTGAATGTAATTAAGGATAACTTTTGTACGAATGGGCTGTCTGGCTAAAAATAGGATTGGCATGATTATCTCGGAGAATTAGTAGCCTATAAAGAATAATATCTTTCGATCGTTAGAGGCCTCCTGTAAATAATATAAGGGTCATCTCATCACGCATCTCCGACGGAGCGTACGGGTTACAAAAGGAAAAGTGTAAAGAAGCCTATGCGGCTCGTGTATATCCTCCCCACCTAGCCGACTGTCAGGAATCGTATCCCTGATATGACACGTCCAGTTTCTTACAATTAAGTCCAATGAATGCACCTAGACCCTAAATATGACTAGGCCGACACACGTCCATTACGTATCGAGAGCGACTCGAATACGATAGATTGTGCCCTCTCACACATATCACACATCCGTATATGTACAAATTACGTGCCAAGGTTATGGAGATATAAGGATACCTCACAAATATAGGGTGGTCACATAACTCTAGGTCAATATACATAAAGAATAAAATAAAGATGATGCAATCTGGCATTGCACCCAAATCTATCTTGGACGCACAGTTTTATAGAAAATAACTAAATAAATAAGTAACATAAATGCAATATTCTGTATAAAATGTAAATAAATAGTCATCATGTCAAGGTATACTTTCCTAGATTTGTGATGATGGTATGGCAAAGTCCAGGTAGCAAACTCGATAAGTCAACTGCTCCCAAAGAGGTGGAAGCCGCAAGAACGTCTTCGGATGCTGAAACAAACATCACCAACATTTACAAAATATAAGAAATATCTAGGATTGACTACCCATAAGTCCAATTTGGATACAGCGGCTAAAATGGCAGTTTTGGGCTAAAGCGGGGTCCACAGGTGAACGACTTTGGACAAAAAAATGTGCAGGAGACAAAGTTCTCCAAATTTGGTAAACTTAGTGTCTAAGATTCCAGAACGATGATACGAACCCAATAGAATATCTAGAACTAATTTTTGGTGAGCCGATCACGAAATCACCTATCTAGTCGGATCGTGGGGTCCAAGAAATGGCGTTTCGTCAACTTTCTCAGAATCGAACCAGACTTGGTTCACAGGACCAGTGTATTGATGGCTCAAGTTTCTTATCAAAACAACAAGCACACACGAAGTAATTACACAAATTCAAAAAAGGTCGATATGGGATTTTTTGACGGATATGGGTTGATTCCGGCGTACGCACACGTCCAAATCAAGTTCCAGGAAAGCTCACAGGTCCGTGTTTATGATACGCGAATTCGATATAATCTGCACATGGTGAAGTCACCTCGTTTAGTGGGACACACCCCGTATCAGAAAATTTTAGAATTTAAAATCGTGATTTTTCGAGATTTTAAGGGAATTAAATTAGGTTTTTAAGTACAGAATAAAATAATATAATCACTGAGAATCCTAGAGGATTATGTTTTCTATAAGTAGGTAAAATTGGTTTACAGATCCAAAAACATGGGTTCATGGAGTAAATATTATGTTAGATTTTGATCAGTCTTTCTCCCAACTTTGGAACAATATTTCTCATGATTTAAATCAAGATAAACTAATCTATTTGATGAAGATTGAAGAGGGTTATGTTGTGAATCCAACGCAACTTTCGGATCAAGAAAAGAGCGAGAGAGAGGTGGGAGAAAAACGGACTTGGACATAGGGTCACGGTTGCGTGTGCCCGCGCGTGGCTGGACGCGCGGTAGCGCTGCGGGCGGTTCCTGCGATGGCGCGATGGTTAGAGGTCACCGAAGGTGTTCGCCTAGGCAAGGGGAGGGGGTGGCAGTGGTGATGGTGATGGTGATTTATAATTAGGGTTAGGGTTTTGTACTCTTGAGTTATATATAAACCGAGAGAGAGATAAAGAGAGGGTCCATGGTGTTAACTTTATGGTTTCGGGTTTGGGTTTGTTTTCTTCGTTCCTTTCTTTTCTTTTCCTTATATATAGATATTTATATATAAGTATTTATGTAGTCAGATATATATACATGATAAAATTCGAAAAGAGATTTGTTCATCAAATAAATTCTAGAAAAAATCAGAACACTTTATAATAGTAAAAAAAAATTTACACCAAAAATATATTTTGTGAAATAATTTTAATTAGTAAATATAACCAAATATTTATAAAAGTTAAATAAATTGAAGTATTATATTTTTCTAAAAAAAAGTAGCCAAAAATTCCTATAAATAAAATTAAAAATTTGAGGGGACTTAAAATATAACCAACTTATAAAAATTTGTCCTCGAAATTAAAAATAAAGCATGGTAAAAAAGAGTAAGAGAATTCATTTCAGAAGAAAGTTGAATACGACTCGTTGTATCAGGTTTCTCGATATTAAAGAAAAGGCACGAAACAAAGATAAGGAACGCAATCTGGTAAAAGAAATTAAGTATGCCAGATCGTACACTGATTCTTGAAAGATGGGGAATATAATTACCAATGGAATCCTAGTTTGATGTCGCATTCTAAGATTAAGGTGATACTTAGTTCAAGACGCTACCCAACTTATAGAAATTAAGTTGGTAGCAGAAATTCTTGTCATGATCCTATTTAGATGGGTTTTAGAAAGCCTAACTTCTAGAAAGGAGACAAGATGATGAGTCTTTTGTGACCGTAGTCAGCGATTATCAAAGGAGACCTAGGTACTACTATAGTATTAATGAGTCGATAACTTTATAAAGAAAGTTTACCGGTTCTCATTGCTCCAATTTAGGTCATGAGTTTAAAAGACAATAGAAAATGACTTAGTCAAGTACAACTATGGCGAGATGGTACAAAGAAATATGTTTATCACATATAAAGGATGCCGGTTAACAGTTCAATAATAAGTGTAAAATGGTAATATAATTTGTCAAGGTGATTGATACTGTGTAGAGAGTACAAGGAGGCTCAATTTAATCCGACACAAGTATCATAGACATAGTTTGGCTTGTGTGGGCTACGGGTATCTCAGTGGTTAGGGTAGTTGGGTTGCTGATGTACAATTGAATTTAACTGCGAAGGAATTGAATATTTAAGTATAGATTTTTAGAAGTAGATATGCCGCAAATTTTGTGGGGTCTATATGGAGCATGGAAGTGTATATTTAGGAGTAACAGCTGGGTCATGAGTGAGGTAGGTCCAGTTAGACTAATGAATGTCAAAGTTATCAGAAGAATGGAGTCGGTGTTGTGTATTAAAATTGTCGCAACCAAAAAGGATATCCATGTGTCATTTGTGTGTACAATTATATCTCGAATATTGTACGACTAAAATAAAACATAGGAAGATAAGTTTGTGAGTGATAGTAATGTCATAGGTATAGAGTGACTAGACTAGTTCACAAGGGTGAAAGTTGCTGGAAAGAAAAGATTAGTGTTATGCTCCAAATATTCGAGCCACAACAAGGGTATCCAGGATACAAAAGTTAAAGAGGTAATTTAATTCATTTGAGATTAAACCTAATTAAGACCAAATAAATTTAAATTTATCATGACATTCCAAAATAAGCATATACTAAAACCAGGGGCTTACCCTCTACCCAACTTATAAAAATTAAGTTGGTATCAAAACTAAAGTCTTAGTCCTCTAACATGATTTCTGGGCGGGCCTATTTTCTAATAAGGATTCATGAACTCTAGGGTTTACTGGTTGTAATCAAAGATTCTCTAAGAGAATCTAGATGCTATCAGGGTACTTTTGGTCAACAACTCTACAAGAGAAATTGCTACCAAAATAATATTGTTGATATAGTTCATGTCTTCAACAAAACAGAAAAAAGGACTTGGTCGGGTATAACTAGGGCAAGGTGATACAGAGGCTTCGATCATAGCATGGCATTGATGACGAAGGAAATAATAGAGGGAATCACGAAAGAAGGAATTTACGGACCAATACAAGAGAAATTTATGATAAGTCTAGGGATTATGGTCACAGGGCTGAATAAGGTACGATTAAGTGGGTATCTGGAGAATAGAGTCATAGTGCTAGATTAAGGGGATTAGAGTAGAAAAAAATTGATACCTTTGGTGATATGGATATTAACACAAAGAAGTGGTACCAACTAAAGGATTGATTTTGCTACTAGGACACGACCAGGAAGGGAAGAAGAATATACTCAATTATGATAATTAGAATGATCGTTGTTACAAAAGCACGAGGCTATATATGCAAAACAAGATAAGAATTTATTGATAGGAAGGATAGGAATGTAGTCGAGGGAGTAATATAACTAACTTTAAAATTATACTATATTCATATAAGTTATATTCTATATAACCTTACTCATACTATTGGTAACCTACTTCTGGCTATAGGTAAGCAGTATACGATCCTTACAACATCGTCTACCTCATTTATCCCTAACTTAGTAGGTAAGGGTCAAGGCTAAACTAAGAAGGTACTTAGTTTTCTCACTCATGGCATACTATTCGTTAAGGACACTCTTCAAATCAGGATTGGGATTGGTCATTTCAATACTTGTCTAATCTTCAATTGGAATGTCTACCCATTCTTGTAAACCTTACCCTATTATATTGCCTATCTTTCTATATTGTTGTTCGTCTAGTATTTGCTATATAATACCTATCTTCCTAATACAAATCCTCTGGCTAGGCTACTACCCTATTACACAAGCATGATGTCATGTTTATCTCCTTGAGTGAATTTTTATTTATTTTAAAACTCAATGAAATGATAAAATTTCTATACGCATTTGGGTCTAATCTTGATACAAGGATTATCTAACTATTCTATTCACAATGAGGATATCTAATCATATCTCCTAGAGTCTTATATAAGGTTGGTCCTATTTTTATTTAAGGAGCTATGGCTAATTCTAAGGTTCAACTGGGTATTCTCTCAAATCATACCCAAAGTGGTCTCGATCATTATGAAAATTATATATCTATCCTGATCAATCTTTATGAATGGTAAAACTTTTATCCCAACTCTAATTGTTTTAAGTCGTGGTAGTTCTATTATCTATTGATAAGGGCAAATTCTCTGCTGTGGCAAATCCTTATATCTACTCCAAACGATTCTTTCGTTCTAGTAGTCTACCTAGTCATCTTTCTAACTCATTTCTAACCTAGATAACTATTCATATGAATTATTCTACCACCTTGCTTAACCTATAATAAACCTATAATAATTATACAATTAAAAGTCAAGCATGAGTGTTGGTCCTTTCAAAATAGAAAAGAACGAGAATCAATGATAGAGGGTTTAAGAAGAGTATCATCGAATATAATTTTTAAGGTTTAAAGGCGATAATAGAAATTAAGAAAAGGTTCAAAGCAATTATGGATTGAGATCCTAACAAACATATCCTAGCTGAAGGCCGCTCGGTACCGTAATATAACCGAGATAATTTAATCAGGACCTACATGGGCCACCATAAAAATATGTCACGCCCCAGTCCCAAAATACGTAGGACTAGGAATACGTAAACATGCCAGCCATATGTATATGGCAACTCCAATATATGAAAGCTATAACACATACGTACGCTGTATTACTCTAAATATCACTAGGAAATAGAACTATATCCCAATCCATAAGAACACATAATATCAAGAATGAGCTACTTGTGCTAAAGTCGGCCGCCCAGTAACACACAAGCTCGAATAGACTCGAGAAAGAAATATGAGTCTATAAAAACTAGGCTACATCAGCAGATGAATCAACAATACGAATAAATAACCAAAACTCTGGTAGAAATTATGTAAGTACCTGGTACCAATGCCTGCATAACAAAGCAACACTCATCAGCAACTCCAGGCAGGCTCCATAATGGTCTATACTGTAAAACTGGAAAGGGATCAGGTCCTCAGAGGGACGTAACATGATACATAAAAGCATGCCAATCATAAACTGAATATAGACATATGTACTGGGTAAACTAACCAAGTTACATGAATGCAAATGAGGATAACCTTTGTATGAATGGGGTGTCTGGCTAAACATGGGATTAGCGTGATTCTTTTGGAGAATCAGTGGCCTAGAAAGCATAACATCTTTTGATCGTCAGAGGCCGCATGTAAATAATATAAGGGTCATCTTACCACGCATCTCCGGCGGAGCCTACGTGTTACCAATATGAAAGTGTAAAGTAGCCCATGTGCCTCGTATATATCCTCTCCACCCAACCAACTATCCAGAATCATATCCCTGACACGACATGTCATGTTTCTCACAACTAAGTCCAATGAATGCACCTAGACACTAAATATGACTAGACCGACACACGTCCATTACGTATCTGGAGCGACCCGAATACGAAGGTTCATGCCCTCTCACGCATATCACTCATCCATGTATGTACAAAGTACATGCCAAGGTCATGGAGATATAAGGATACCTTAAAAATATAGGGTGGTCACATAACTCTAGGTTAATATGCATAATAAATAAAATAAAGACGACGCAATCCACCGTTGTACCCAAGTCTATCTTGGACGCACAGTTTTATAAAAAATAACTAAATAAATAAGTAAAATAAATGCAATATTTTGTACAAAATATAAATAAACAGTCATCATGGCAAGATATACTTGTCGAGATTCAGGATGATGGTATGGCATAGTCTAGATGGCGAGCTCGATACGTCAACTGATCCCAAAGAGGTAGAATTCACACGAACGTCTCTGGATGCTAAAAAAATATCACTAACATTTTCAAAATATAATAAATAGTTATGATTGACTATCCATAAGTCCAATTTGGATACAGGGGCTAAAATAAAAATTTTGGACTAAAGCGGGGTCCACAAGTGACCCACTTCGGACCAACAAAATGTGTCGAAGGCAAAGTTCTCCAAATTTGGCAAATTTAATATCTACGAGTTTAAAACGATGATACGAACCCAATAGAATATCTAGAACTATTCTTTGGTGAGCCGATCACGTAATCACCTGTCAAGTGGGACCGTGGGGTCCACGAAATGGTATTTTGACAACGTTCTCAGAATCGAACCAAACTTGGGTCACAGGACCAACGTAACGCTGTTAATCCGACGGATCAAGTTTTGTTGTGAAACGATAAGCACACATGAAGTAATTACAAAAATTCAAAAAAATATTAATACATGGTTTTTAGGTGGATACATAGTGATTTTGGCGTGCACACTCGTCCAAATCAAGTTACGCGAAAGTCCACACGTCCGCATTTATGATACACTCCTTTTGGTATAATCCTCACACGAAAAAGTTACCTCCTTTAGCGGAACGCTCTGCGTATCGAGAAATTTTAGAATCTAAAATTGTGGTTTTTTTGAGATTTCAAGGGAATTAAACTAGGGTTTTAAGTACAGTATAAAATAATCTATTTACTGAGAATCCTATAGAGTTATGTTATCTATAAGTAGGTGAAATTGGTTTGTGAATCGGTCTATTATGCAAAGAGTTACGGATCCGCAAACATGGGTTCATAGAGTAAAACTTTGTTCGATTTTGATCAATTTTTCTCCCAACTTTGGATCAATTTTTTCTATGATTTAAAGGAAGATAAGCTAATCTATTTAAAGGAGATTGAAGAGGGTTATGTTGTGAATACAATGCAACTTTCGGATCGAGAAAAGAGCGAGAGAAATGAGGGAAAAAAAGGACATGAACATGGGGTCATGGCAGCGTGTGCCTGCGCGCGGCTGGACGCTCGGCAGCGCTGCAGGTGGTTCCGGCGATGGCACGATGGTCAGAGGTCACCGGAGGTGTTCGCCCAGGCAAAGGAAGAGGGGTGGCGGTGGTGATGGTGATTTATAATTTGGGTTAGGGTTTTGTACTCTTAAGTTATTTATAAATGGAGAGAGAGATAAAGAAAGGGTATGTGGTGTTAGCTGTAGGGTTTCGGGTTTGGGTTTGTTTTCTTCTTTCCTTTCTTTTATTTTCCTTATATATAGATATTTATCTATAACTATTTATGTAGTTATATATATATACATATATACATGATAAAATTTGAAAAGAGATTTGTTCATCAAATAAATTCTAGAAAAAAATCATAACACTTTATAACATTAAATTTTTTTTACACCAAAAATATATTTTGTCAAATAATTTTAATTAGTAAATGTAACCAAATATTTATAAAAGTTAAATAAATTGAAGGATTATATTTTTCTAAAAAATAGCCAAAAATTCTTATAAATAAAAAAAAATAAAAAAAATAATAAATAGAGGGGCTTACATTCTACCCAACTTATAAAAAAAAATTCCTCGAAATTTAAAACTAAGCATGGTGGAAAAGAGTAAGAGAATTCATTTCGGAAGAAAGTTGAATATGACTCGTCGTATCGGGTTTCTCGATATTAAAGATATGACACGAACCAAAGATAAGGAATGCAAACTGGTAAAAGAATTTAAGTATGCCAAATCATACACTGATTCTTGAAATATGGGAGATATAATTACCAATAGGATCCTAGTTTGACGTCGCATTCTAAGAGTAAGGTAATACTTAGTTCAAGATGCTAACCAACTTATAGAAATTAAGTTGGTAGCAGAAATTCTAGTCATGATCCTATTTAGATGGGTTTTAGAAAGTCTAACTTCTAGAAAGGAGACTAGATGATGAGACTTTTGTGACCGTAGTCAACAATTATCAAAGGAGACCTAGGTACTACCAAAGTATTAATGAGTCGATAACTTTATGAAGAAAGTTTACCGGTTCTCATTGCTCTAATTTAGGTCATGACTTTAAACGACAATAGAAAATGACATAGTCCAGTACAACTAGGACGATATGGTACAAAGAAATATGTTCATCACATATCATTGATGCCAGTAAACGGTTCAACAATAAGTTTCAAAAGGTAATATAATTTGTCAAAGTGATTAATATTATATAGAGAGTACAAGGAGGCTCAATTTAATGCAACACATGTGTCATGGACATAGTTTGGCTCGAGTGGGCTACGGATATCTCATTGTTTAGGGTAGTTGGGTTGTTGATGTACGATTTAATTTAACTGCGACGGAATTAAATATTTAAGTATAGGTTTTTAGAAGGAGATATGCCGCAAAAGTTGTGGGGTCTATATGGAGCATAGAAGTGTACATTTAGGAATAATAGCTAGGTCATGAGTGAGGTAGGTCCAGTTAGGCTCATGAATGTCAAAGTTATAGGAAGAATAGAGTCGGTGTTGTGTATTAAAATCTCCGCAACAAAAAATGATATCCATGTGTCATTTGTGTATATAATTGCGTCGCAAATGTTGTATGACTAAAATAAAATATGGGAAGGCGAGTTTATGAGTGATAGTCATGTAATAGGTGTAGAGTGACTAGACTAGGTCATAAGGATAAAAGTTGCTGGGAAGGAAAAGATAGTGTTGTGCTCCAAATATTCAAGCCACAACAAAGGTATCCAAGATACAAAAGTTAAAGAGGTAATTTAATCCGTTTGAGATTAAACCTAATTACTACCAAATAAATTTAAATTTATCATAAAATTCCAAAATAACCTATACTAAAACCAGGGGCTTATGTCATGACCCGCACCTGGTGTAGGGGCACGAGTAGTGAACAACGTCCAGCCTACGCCGCAGCATCGGCGGTAGAACACTGTCTGGGTAAACTATCTATTTAGAAATAATAATCATCAATATATATAATACCACCAATAAAGTATGAATACTTAATCACAGATCTATAAGATGGAACAATAGTACAAATATAATATAAAGAATTGAAGAGTCAAATATAACTCACAAGATAAATAATATCCAATGAGTCATCAAGATAATAAAGAATACTAATGTCAAATGCTGGAGACAAATCTAGTACAAATAAATCTATCTACTGAGCTACAGGTACTGGCCGTCTGTCTCAACCGGGATGAGACCCTTCTGAGCCAAAGTTTTTGACTCTAAGCCAACTACGTCCTGAGACCCGTAGTGAGTGGGATACCACTCCTCAGTGTCGTCTGAGAAAAATATATCCAGTCAGAAAATAAGCAAAGTACTTCTCTAACAGCAGTTCCAATGAATGATATAAACTATGTAATAATAAATAGAACGAATATACAAGATGCAATATATAGGTACAAGAGATATACAAAATTGGAATACTGAAATTAAATACAAGAAATGAGCATCATGAATATGAGCAAGAAATACTACTACTATGTGAGTGAGTACCATCTTTAACATGTGATCGGCTTGGAAACTTGTACAAGGATTAGGGCCTGGTTAATCATACGTGTGATGTATGATCAACACTCGCAATGACATGCACAAGGAGGGTATGTTCACATATCTACACTAACACTCATCGCCCCAACTGGTATAGTGGATCCAACCATGGTACGTTATGATACGAGATTCAATGGGTAGGTAACTAGTCTCCCCAAGAATCGATGTTTGTATATGTACAAGAAAAATAAGGAACAAGGCTTGCACAAGATACACCATAAATATCAAGGAATAATATCTCATGATGATATCCGGATATACCAATTTGTGTAACCATTGTGTCAAGAAATAAAGGATATCTACACTAAATATAAGAAACATAGGGGATATCATAAATGGAAAACTATCAGAGAATGTACTTGTCTGGAATCCGATGAACAGTATCAAAGATGTCAGGTACGGTACCTCAAAGACCTAAATATGAAAAATTATATCAATACAAGGTTTTGGATTGAAAATAAGTTAAACTAGTCAAATTCTAGGTCATAAAGCCATTTCTAGGTTAAAACAGTCAAACTAGGTCAAACTAGTCAAACTTGGTCAAACTAGCTATTTCTAGGTTGTATGAGTCCATCTCTAGGATATTGGATCTATACACTATGTAACTAGTCTATACTAGCTATGTTGGGATATTAGAGTATCGACACTATTCCGCATCCTAAGATACGTAAATTATTAGATATAAAAATAGACTATTAATAATAATATATATATATATATACAAGATAAAAATATATAGTATCCCTAACTAAACTAATACTAAGTGGATACCCTAGCTTTGAGCCAATACGGTATCACACCACCTACACACCCTTCTTAATAGATAAACCCAATACCTTGAGTATAAACCAAATTACCTAACAATTACCTTGATATCACAAGGTAATCCAATATCTAACAGTTAACTAACTAGCCATTTATACCTCACTATACACTAACATGCACTTATACTCATAACATATATTAATACTATACCAAACTAACATAACTAGCATGCCCATCTGGTATTCAATACCCATACCTCAGGATACCTCAACTCTCATTACCTTGGTATAACTCAAGGTAAACTAGAAATAATATTAAGCAATACTAATACTTATGCTAAATATATATATATATATATATATATATATATATATATATATATATATATATATATATATATATATATATATATATAACTAATAATATTAACTAACTTAACTTTAACTGATACATACGTATAGCTAACTGTTAACCAATTAACTGATATCAATCCATCTTCTCAACTCACACACACCACAATACCTTAACTGCTATTGCATCCTAATCTCTAATACAATGTTGTGCTACACTCAACATACTTCAACTCCTACCCAAAATGCCATAATCAAACATCCTCACAACAGCAAAGTTGTTGCTGCTACAACTTTAGCACTTGCTGCTGCGGCTACTAGTCTAGCACTTGCTGCTGTGGCTACTCTATCATTTGCTGCTGCTGCTACTTCCTAGCACTTGTTGCTGCGGCTACTTCCTAGCACTTGCTGTTGTGGCTACTACCTAGCACTTGCTGCTGCGGCTACGGCCTAGCACTTCCTACTGTTGTTCTCTACACTACGTGCACCCAGTGCACAGGCCCGAGTCCCCTCCTCACCTTGTCCCTCTAACACAATCACACACACACACACACACACACACACACACACACACACACACACACACTATAACTCCTATATACATACATACATACATACATACATACATACATACATACATATATATATATATATATATATATATATATATATATATTCTTTCATATATCAACACTAGTAATGCATATGAACTTTCTTACTCTCCACATATGACCACCAACACATTCAAATACAATATATATATATATATATATATATATATATATATATATATATATATATATATATATATATATAAACTACAAAAAACATACTCTCAAAGCTATAACCAAGTTAAATTGAATTAGAATGCAAAGTATCAAACACGTGGAGTGCACCGCACCCGTATCACACTCAATCTATGATACGCTTGGGATACGGCTCCACCACACCACCAAACGTATCTCGAAGGACACGAGCAAGTCTAAAATCACAATTATGAATAATATGAAGTGCTAGCTACTTAAATACATGCCTGTGTCAAAATATGACATGCTCAAAACCCCGTGTCGGAAGAAAACCCCCAAATCAACATGTATCGCTAAATTGTCGTGATACGGCCTACACATATCCAATTGTAGACATGACACTAGTCTCATATAATCAAACACATGTCAATTTGATCTAATTAACCTATTGACAAATACATGATGTGTCAATCTCAGAATTCTTCTAAAATTGACACAAAATACCACATAACTTTCTCCAAAGGCCTCCTATGAACCTATTTTCACTTATTATGGGTAGCCTTAGTACATGGAAGGGTTCCTAGTGATTAAATTATAGATTTAGAGTCTAATTAGAGAAGAAAAACTGAATTGTACCTATTAGAAGATGGATTCTTAATACAATTCTCCAAATAAGTGTAAGAAGCCTTCAACTTGTGCTCCTTCCTCCTCCTTGTAGATCCTTGCCTCATTCTTGTTCCAATAGCCTCCAATGGTGAGTAGAGAAGGAATTGAGAAGAAATTTGGGTAGGGATTGGTGTAGAGATGAAGATATTTGGACGAGGGAAATTTTAGATCTGGAATTGAAATGAATGGATGAAGATAGTCTCTCTCCTCCCCCTCATATGACTAGCCTTGCCCCTATTCCAAGTCACTATGAAAAGTCCACAATACCCCTTGGGACTTTTTATGAAGAAATTAATTAAGGAGGAAATGTTCTAATCTAATTGGTTTAACTAATTAAGTCATCCTCCTAATGAATAAGCTTGATTGTTGGGCTCAATCTAACTAGAATTAATGTTGGTCCATGAGTCTAGTCTAATCTAATTAGGTCCACTAACACAAGTACAAAAATTAAAATCTAACATCTAACAATAATTAAATAATACAATAAGTAAATATTCAACAAGCACATAAATTATGAAATGACCAAAATACTCTTCCTAGAAATATGGTAGTAACAGCTTACCCTCTACCCAACTTATAAAAATTAAGTTGGTATCAAAACTAAAGTCATGATCCTATTAACATGATTTTTGGGAGGGCCTATTTCGTAACAGGGATACAAGAACTCTAGGGTTTACTAGTCATAATCAAAGATTCTCTAAGGAAACCTAGATGCTATCAGGGTGCTATTGGTCAACAACTCTATAAGAAAAATTGCTACCAAAACAATATTGCTGATATAGTTCATGTCTTCAACAAAACAGAAGAAAGGACTTGGTCGGGTATAACTAGGACAAGATTGTACATATGCTTCGATTATCACAAGGCATTGATGACGAAGGAAAGAATGGAGGGAATCACGAAGGGAGAAATATACGGACCAATATAAGAGAAATTTATGACAAGTCTAGGGAGTGTGGACACAAGGTTGAATAAGGCACGATTAAGCGGGTATCTAGAGAATCGAGTCATAGTGCTAGATTAAGGTGATTAGAGTAGAAAAGAACTGATACCTTTGGTGATATGGATATTAACACAAAGAAGTGGTACCAACTAAAAGATTTATTTTCCTACTAGGGAACGACCAGGAAGGGAAGAAGAATCTACTAAATTGTTATAATTAGAAGGATCGTTGTAGCAAAAGCATGAGGCTATATATGCAAAACAAGATAAGAATTTATTGATAGGAAGGATAGGAATGTAGTCGAGGGAGTATTACAACTAATCTTTAAACTCAATACTATATTCATATAAATTATATTCTATATATCCTTACTCAATACTATTGGCAACCTACTTCTAGTTATAAGTAAGCAGTATACGATCCTTACAACTTTGTCTACCTTGTATATTCCTAACTTATTAGATAAGGGTCAAGGGTAAACTAAGCAGGTACTTAGGTCTATCACTCATGGCATACTATTTGCTAAGGACATTATTCAAATCACGATTGGGATTTGTTACTTCAATACTTGTCTAATCTTCAATGGGAATGTCTACCCGTTCTCGTATAACTTACCCCATTCTATTGCCTATCTCTGTATACTGTTGTTCATCTAGTCTTTTCTATATAATACCTATCTTCCTCATACGAATCCTTCGTCTAGGGTACTACCCTATTACACAAGCATGATGTCATGTTTATCTCCTTGAGTGGATTTTTATTTTTTGAACACAATGAGAAGATAAGATTTTTATATGCATTTGGGTCTAATCTTGATACAAGGATTATCTAACTATTCTATTCACAATGAGGATCTCTAATCATATCTCCTAGAGTCTTACAAAAGGTTGGTCCTATTTTTATTTAAGGAGCTACGACTAATTCTAAGGTTCAATATGGTATTCTCTCAAATCATACACATAGTGGTCTCAATTATTATGAGAATTACATATCTATCCTGACTAATCTTTATGAATGGTAAAACTAATAACCCAACTCTAACTGTTTTAAGTCATCATAGTTCTATTATCTATTGATAAGGGCAAATTCTCTACTAAGGCAAATCCTTATATCTATTCCAAACGATTCTTTCGTTATAGTAGTCTACCTAGTTATCTTTCTAACATATTTCTAACTTAGATAACTCTTCCTATGAATTATTCTACCACCTTGCTTATCCTATAATAAACCTATAATAATTATACAATTAAAAGTCAAGCACGATTATTGGTCCTTTCGAAATAGAAAAGAACGAGAATCAATGATAGAGAGTTCAAGAAGAGTATCATCGAATATGATTTTCGAGAATCAAAGGCAGTAATATAAATCAAGAGAAGGTTCAAAGCAATAGTGGATTGAGATCCTAATAAACATATCCTAGCTGCAGGCTCGCTCGGTACCGTAACGTAACCGAGACAATTTAATCAGGACCTGCATTGGCCACCACAAAAATATGTCACGCCCAGTCCCAAAATACGTAGGACTAGGAATACGTAAATATGCCAGCCGTATATATATGGAAACTCCAATATATAGAAACCATAATACATACGTACGATGTATTACTCTAAATATCACTAAGAAATGGAACATATCTTAATCCACAAGAACACATAATATCAAGAATAAGCTACATGTGCTAAAGTCAGCCGTCCAGTAGAACACAAGCTCGAATAGACTCAAAAAAAAAATATGATTCTATAAAAACTAGGCTACATCAGCAGATGAATCAACAATACGAATAAATAACCATAACTCTGGTAGAAATGATATAAGTACCTGGTACCAATGCCTGCATAACAAAGCAACACTCATCAGCAACTCCAGGCAGGCTCCATAACGGTCTTTGCTGTAAAAACTGACAAGGGACCAGGTCCTCAGAGAGACGTAACAAGATACATAAAAGTATGCCAATCATAAACTGAATACAAACATATGTAATGGATTAACTAACCAAGCTACGTGAATGCAATTGAGGATAACCTTTGTACGAATGGGCTGTCTGGCTAAAAATAGGATTGGAGTCATTCTCTCAGAGAATCAGTGACCTACAAAGCATAACGTCTTTCGATTGTCAGAGGCCGCATGTAAATAATATAAGGGTCATCTCACTACACATCTCCGACGGAGCGTATGGGTTACAAAAGGGAAAGTATAAAGTAGCCCACGGCCTCGTGTATATCCTCCACACCCAACCGACTGTCCAAAATTGTATTCCTGACATGACACATCCAGTTCCTCACAACTATGTCCAATGAATGCACCTAGACACTAAATATGACTAGGCTGACATACGTCCATTAGTATTGGGAGTGACCCGAAGATGATGATTCGTGCCCTCTCACGCATATCACACATCCGTGTATATACAAAGTATGTGCCAAGGTCATGGAGATGTAAGGATACCTCACAAATATAGGATGGTCACATAACTCTAGATCAATATACATAATGAATAAAATAAAGATGACGCAAACCGCCATTGCACCCAAGTCTATCTTGGATGCGCAGTTTTATTGAAAATAACTAAATAAATAAGTAACATAAATATAATATACAGTACAAAATTTAAATAAACAGTCATCATGGCAAGGTATACTTGCCTAGATTCAGGATAATGGTATGACAAAGTCTAGGTGGCGAGCTCGATACGTCAACTGTTCCCAAAGAGGTAGAATCCACACGAACATCTCCGGATGCTAAAACAAACATCACCAATATTCCCAAAATATAAAAATATCTAGAATTGACTACCCATAAGTCCAATTTGATACAGGGGCTAAAATAACAGTTTCAGGGTAAAGTTGGGTCCACAAGTGACCCACTTCGGACCGAAAAATATGCCGGAGACAAAGTTCTCCAAAATTGGAAATTTTAGTGTCTACGAGTCCAGAAAGATGATTCGAACCAAATAGAATCTCCATAACTAGTTTTCAGTGAGCCGATCAAGAAATCACCCGTCAAGTGGGATCGTGGGGTCCACGAAATGGCATTTCGTCAACATTCTCAGAATTGAACCAAAGTTGGGTCAAAGGACCAGCGTAACACTGCTAATCCAATGGCTTAATTTTAGTTGTGAAACAATAAGCACACACGAAGTAATTACACATATTCAAAAAAGGTCTATACGGGATTTTTTGGTGGATACGCGTTGATTTTGGCGTGCGCACACGTCCAAATCAATTTCTACGAAAGCCCACACATCCGCGTTTACGATACGCTCCTTTCGGTATAATTTTTACACGACAAAGTTGCCTCGTTTAGCTGAACGCACCCCATATCGGAAAATTTTAGAATCTAAAATCGTAATTTTTTTGAGATTTCAAGGGAATTAAACTAGGGTTTTAAGTACAAAATAAAATAATCTATTTAATGAGAATCCTAAAGGGTTATGCTTTCTATAAGTAGGTAAAATTGGTTTGCGAATTGGTCTACTATGCAAAGAGTTACGGATCCGCAAACATGGGTGCATGGAGTAAAAATTCTGCTCGGTTTTGATCAGTTTTTCTTCTAACTTTGGATCAATTTTTCTCATGATTTAAAGCAAGATAAACTAATATATTTGAAGGAGATTGAATAGGATATGTTGTGAATCCAATGCAAATTTTGGATCGAAAAAAAAATGAGAGAGAGGAGGGAGAAAAATGGAAATGAACATGGGGTCACGGCTGCGTGTGCCCGCGCGCGGCTGGACGTGCGGCAGAGCTGCGGGCGGTTCCGACGATGGCGCGACGGTCAGAGGTCACCGGAGGTGTTCACCCAGGCAATGGAATAGGGGTCGTGATAGTGATTTATAATTAGGGTTAGGGTTTTGTACTCTTGAGTTATATATAAACCGAGAGAAAGATAAAGAGAAGGTCTGTGGGATTAGCTGTAGGGTTTCGGGTTTGCATTTGTTTTCTTCTTTCCTTTCTTTTCTTTTCCTTATATATAGATATTTATATATAACTATTTATGTAGTTAGATATATATACATATATACATAATAAAATTCGAAAAGAGATTTGTTCATCAAATAAAATCGAGAAAAAATCATAACACTTTATAACAGTATTTTTTTTACACCAAAAATATATCTTGTCAAATAATTTTAATTAGTAAATATAACCAAATATATATAAAAGTTAAATAAATTGAATTATTCGATTATTCTAAAAAAATAGCCAAAAATTCCTATAAATAAAATAAAAAAATTAAAAATTGAGGGGACTTACAATCTACCCAACTTATAAAAAAATTGTCCTCAAAATTTAAAAATAAGCATGGCAGAAAAGAGTAAGAGAATTCATTTCGGAAGAAACTTGAATACGACTCGTCGTATTGGGTTTCTCGATATTAAAGATAAGGCACGATTCAAAGATAAGGAACGCAAACTGGTAAAAGAATTTAAGTACGCCAAAAATAATTCTCGAAAGATGGGGGATATAATTACCAATATGATCTTAGTTTGACGTCGTATTCTAATAGCAAGGTGATACTTAGTTCAAGATTCTATCCAACTTATAGAAATTAAGTTGGTAGCAGAAATTCTAGGCATGGTCCTATTTAGATGGGTTTTAGAAAGTCTAACTTCTAGAAAGAAGACAAGATAATGAGGCTTTTGTGACCGTTGTCAACGTTTATGAAAGGAGACCTAGGTACTACCATAGTATTAATGAGTCGATAACTTTATAAAGAAAATTTATCGGTTCTCGTTACTCCTAGTTAGGTTATGAGTTTAAAAGACAATAGGAAATGGCTTAGTCAAGTACAACTAGGACGAGATGGTACAAAGAAATATGTTCTTCACATATCATGGATGCCGGTGAACTGTTCAACAATAAGTGTCAAAAGGTAATATAATTTGTCAAGGTAATTAATATTGTGTAGAGAGTACAAGGAGACTTAATTTAATGCAACACAAGTGTTATGGACATAGTTTGGCTCAAGTGGGCTATGGGTATCTCAGTGGTTAGGGTAGTTGTGTTGCTGATGTACGATTTAATTTAACTTCGATAGAATTAAATATTTAATTATAGTTTTTTAGAAGGAGATATGCCACAAATATTGTGGGGTCTATATGGAGCATGGAAGTATACATTTGGGAGTAACAGCTGGGTCATGAGTGTGGTAGGTCCAGTTAGGCTCATGAATGTCAAAGTTATCGAAAGAATGGAGTCGGTGTTGTGTATTAAAATTGTCGCAACAGAAAATGATATCCATGTGTCATTTGTGTATACAATTGCGTCGCGAATGTTATGCGACTAAAATGAAATATGTGAAGGCGAGTTTGTGAGTGATAGTCATGTCATAGGAGTAGAGTGACTATACTAGGCCAAAAGGGTAAAAGTTGCTAGAAAGGAAAGGATAGTGTTGTACTCCAAATATCCGACCCACAATAAGGGTATCCCGGATACAGAAGTTAAAGTGGTAATTTAATCCGTTTGAGATTAAACCTAATTACCACAAAATAAATTGAAATTTATCATAAAATTTTAAAATATCCCTATACCAAAACCAGGGGCTTACCCTTTACCCAACTTATAAAAATTAAGTTGGTATCAAAACTAAAGTCATGATCCTGCTAACAAGATTTTTGTGAGGGCCTATTTCCTAATAAGAATACAAGAACTCTAGGTTTTACTGGTCATAATAAAATATTCTCTAAGGGAACCTAGATGCTATCAGGGTACTATTGGTCAACAACTCTATAAGGGAAATTGCTACCAAAATAATATTGTTGATATAGTTTATTTGTTCAACAAAACAGAAGAAATGACTTAGTCGGGTATAACTAGGGCAAGGTGGTACAGAGGCTTCGATCATCGCATGACATTGATGACGAAGGAAAGAATAGTGGGAATCACAAAGGGAGGAATCTACGGACCAATATAAGAGAAATTCATGATAAGTCTAGGGATATGGTCACAGGGTTGAATAAGGCACGATTAAGCGGGTATCTGGAGAATTGAGTCATAGTGCTAGATTAAAGGGATTAGAGCAGAAAAGAATTGATACCTTTGGTGCTATGGATATTAACACAAAGAAGTGGTACAAACTAAAGGATTGATTTTGCTACTTGGGCACGACGAGGAAGAGAAGAAGAATCTACTCAATTGTTATAATTAGATGGATCGTTGTAGCAAAAGCACGAGGCTATATATGAAAAATAAGATAAGAATTTATTGATAGGAAGGATAGGAATGTAGTCGAGGGAGTAATACAACTAATCTGTAAACTCAATACTATATTGATATAAGTTATATTCTATATAACCTTACTCATACTATTGGCAACCTACTTCTAGCTATAGGTAAGCAGTATACGATCCTTACAACTTCGTCTACCTCGTATATTCCTAACTTAGTAGGTAAGGGTCAAGGCTAAACTAAGCAGGTACTTAGGTCTATCACTCATGGCGTACTATTCGCTAAGGATACTCTTCAAATCATGATTGGGATTAGTTATTTCAATACTTGTCTAATTTCCAATTGGAATGTCAACCCGTTCTCGTAGAACTTACCCTATTTTATTGCCTATCCCTCTATACTGTTGTTCGTCTAGTCTTTTCTATATAATACCTATCTTCATCGTACGAAACCTTTGGCTAGGCTACTACACTATTACACAAGCATGATGTCATGTTTATCTCCTTGAGTAGATTTTTTTTGAACTAAATAAGATGATAAGAGTTCTATACACGTTTGGGTCTAATCTTGATACACGGATTATCTAAACTATTCTATTCACAATGAGGATCTCTAATCATATCTACTAGAATCTTACAAAAGGTTTGTCCTATTTTTATTTAAGGACCTATGGCTAATTCTAAGGTTCAACTGGGTATTCTCTTAAATCATACCCATAGTGGTCTCGATTATTATGAAAATTATATATCTATCCTGACCAATCTTTATGAATGGTAAAACTTATAACCCAACTCTAATTTTTTTAAGTCGTGGTAGTTCTATTATCTATTGATAAAGACAAATTCTCAACTAAGGCAAATCCTTATATCTACTCCAAACGATTCTTTCGTTCTAGTAGTCTGCCTAGTAATCTTTTTAACTCATTTCTAACTTAGATAACTCTTCTTATAAATTATTCTACCACCTTGATTATCCTATAATTAACCTATAATAATTATACAATTAAAAGTCAAGCACGAATGTTGGTCCTTCCGAAATAGAAAAGAACGAGAATCAATGATAGAGAGTTTAAGAAGAGTATCATCGAATACGATTTTCGAGGTTCAAAGGTGATAATATAAATCAAGAGAAGGTTCAAAGCAATAGTGGATTGAGATCCTAACAAACATATCCTAGCTACAGGCTCGCTCAGCACTATAACGTAACCGAGACGATTTAATCAGGACCTGCTTGGGCCACTACAAAAATATGTCACGCCTCAGTCCCAAAATACATAGGACAAGAAATACATAAATATGTCAGCCGTATGTATATAGCAACTCCAATATATGGAAACCATAACACATATGTATGCTATATTACTCTAAATATCACTAAGAAATAAAACTATATCTCAATCCATAAGAATACATAATATCAAGAATGAGCTACATGTACTAAAGTCAGCCGTCCAGAAACACACAAGCTCGAAAAGACTCAAAAAAAATATGAGTCTATAAAAATAAGGCTACATTAGCAGATAAATCAATAATACGAATAAATAACCATAACTCTAGAAGAAATGATATAAGTACCTGGTATAAATGCCCGCATAACAAAGTAACACTCATCAGCAACTCCAGGCCGGCTCCATAATGGTTTATGCTGCAAAACTGGCAAGGGACCAGGTCCTCAGAGGGACGTAACAAGATACATAAAAATATGCCAATCATAAATTGAATACAAACATATATACTCGGTAAACTAACCAAGCTATGTGAATGCAATTGAGGATAACCTTTGTATGAATGGGCTGTCTAGCTAAAAATGGGATTGGTGTGATTCTCTCAGAGAATTAGTGGCCTACAAAGTATAGCGTCTTTCGATTTTCAGAGGCCGCCTGTAAATAATATAAGGGTCATCATACCACGCATCTCCGACGAAGCGTACGAGTTATAAAAGAAAAAGAATAAAGTAGCCCGCCACGTGTATATCCTCCCCACCCAATCGACTTTCCAAAATCGTATCCCTGACATGACACATCCAGTTCCAAACAACTAAGTCCAATGAATGCATCTAGACACTAAATATGACTAGGCCGACACACGTCCATTACGTATCGGGAGCGACCCGAATACGATGGTTCATGCTCTATCATGCATATCACACATCCGTGTATGTACAAAGTATGTGCCAAGGTCATAGAGATATAAGGATACCTTAAAAATATAGGGTGGTCACATAACTCTAGGTCAATATGCATAATGAATAAAATAAAGATGACGCAATCCGCCGTTGCACCCTAGTCTATCTTGGACGCAAAAATTTATAGAAAATAACTAAATAAATAAGTAACATAAATATAATATTTTGTATAAAATAAAAATGAACAATCATTATGGCAAGGTATACTTGTCTAGATTCAGGATGATGGTATGGAAAAGTCTAGGTGGCGAGCTCGATTCATAAGTCCCATTTGACTATCCATCACCAACAACTCCCAAAAAGGTAAAATTCGCACAAACATCTCTGGATGCTAAAACAAACATCACTAATATTTTTAAAATATAAGAAATAGCTTGGATTGACTATCCATAAGTCCAATTTGGATACAAGGGCTAAAATAACAGTTTTGGGGTAAAACGGGGTCCACAGTGACCCACTTTAGACCAAAAAATATGCTAGAGACAAAGTTTTCCAAATTTAGTGTCTACGAGTCCAAAACGATGATTCGAACCCAAGAGGAATATCCAGAACTGGTTTTCGGTGAGTCGATCACGAAATCACCCATCAAGTGGGACCGTGGGGTTCATAAAATGGCATTTCGTCAACGATCTCAGAATCGAACCAAACTTGGGTCACAGGAACAACGTAACACTGCTAATCCGATGGCTCAAGTTTCGTTGAGAAATGACAAGCACACATGAAATAATTACATAAATTCGAAAAATGTTGATACGGTGTTTTTTGGCCGATACGTGTTGATTTCGGCGTGCACACACGTCCAAATTAAGTTTTGCGAAAGCCCACATGTTCGTGTTTACGATATGTGCCTTTTGGTATAATTTATACACGACGAAGTTGCCTCATTTAGCGGAACGCATCCCATATCGAAATTTTTTAGAATCTAAAATAGTAATTTTTTTTGAGAATTCTAGAGAATTAAACTAGGATTTAAGTACAAAATAAAATAATCTATTTACTGAGAATCCTAGAGGGTTATTCTGGCTATAAGTAGGTAAAATTGGTTTGTGAATCGGTCCACTATGCAAAGAGTTATGGATTCGCAAACATGGGTTCATGGATAAAAATTCTGTTTGATTTTGATCAGTTTTTCTTCCAACTTTTGATCATTTTTTCGCATAATTTAAAGCAAGATAAACTAATATATTTAAAGGAGATTGAATAAGGTTATGTTATGAATCCAACGCATATTTTGGATCAAGAAATTAGTGAGAGAGAGGAAGGAGAAAAATATAAATGAACATGGGGTCATGGCTGTATGATCCCGCACGCGGCTGGACGCGAGGCAGTGCTGCGGGCGGTTCCGGCGATGGCGTGACAGTCAGAGGTCACCGGAGGTATTCGCCCAGGCAAAGGAAGGGGGGGTGGCGGTGGTGATGGGGATTGATAATTAGGGTTAGGGTTTTGTACACTTGAGTTATATATAAATCGAGGGAGAGATAAAGAGAAGGTCTGTGGGGTTAGCTGTAGGATTTCGGGTTTGGGTTTATTTTCTTCTTTCCTTTCTTTTCTTTTCCTTATATATAGATATTTATATATAACTATTTATATAGTTAGATATATATACATATATACATGATAAAATTTGAAAAGAGATTTGTTCATCAAATATATTTTAGAAAAAATTATAACACTTTATAATAGTAAAAATAAATTATACCAAAAATATATTTTGTCAAATAATTTTAATTAGTAAATATAAAAAAATATATATAAAAGTTAAATAAATTTAAGTATTATATTTTTCTAAAAAAACCAAAAATTCCTATAAATAAATTAGAAAATAAAAAATAAAAAATTGGGCGGGCTTACAATCTACCCAACATATAAAAAATTTGTCCTCAAAATTAAAAAATAAGCATGGTGGAAAATAGTAAGAGAATTAATTTTGGAAGAAACTTGAATACGACTCATCGTATCGGGTTTCTCGATATTAAAGATAAGGTACGATCCAAAGATAAGGAACACAAACTGGTAAAAGAATTTAAGTACGCCAGATCGTACACTGATTCTCGAAAGATGGAGAAAATAATTACCAATAGGATCCTAGTTTGACGTCGCATTCTAAGAGCAAGGTGATACTTAGTTTAAGACGCTATCCAACTTTTAGAAATTAAGGTGGTAGCAGAAATTCTAGTCCTGATTCTATTCTAGCAAAAAGTTTAACTTCTAGAAAGGAGACAAGATAATAAGGCTTTTGTGACCGTAGTCAATGATTATCAAAGGAGACCTAGGTACTACCATAGTATTAATGAGTCGATAACTTTATAAAGAAAGTTTAGCGGTTCTCATTGATCCTAGTTAGGTCGTGAGTTTAAAAGACAATAGGAAATGACTTAGTCAAGTACAACCAGGGCAAGATGGTACAAAGAAATATGTTCATCATATATCATGGATGCCGGTGCGGTTCAATAATAAGTGTCAAAAGGTAATATAATTTGTCAAGGTGATTAATATTGTGTAGAGAGTAGAAGAAGGCTCAATTTAATGCAACACAAGCGTCATGGACATAGTTTGGGTCGAGTGGGCTACGAATATCTCAGTGGTTAGGGTAGTTGGGTTGCTGATGTACGATTTAATTTTACTGCGACATAATTGAATATTTAAGTATAGGTTTTTAGAAGAAGATATGCCGCAAATGTTGTGGGGTCTATATGGAGCATGGAAGTGTACATTTGGGAGTAACAGCTGGGTCATAAGTGTGGTAGGTCCAGTTAGGCTTATGAATGTTAAAGTTATCGAAAGAATGGAGTCGGTGTTGTGTATTAAAATTTTTGTAGTAGAAAAGGATATCCATTTGTCATTTGTGTGTACAATTGCGTCAAGAAAGTTGTACATCTAAAATAAAATATGGGAAGGCAATTTTGTGAGTGATAGTCATGTCATAGGTATAGAGTGACTAGACTAGGTCATAAGGGTGAAAGTTGCTGGAAAGGAAAGGATATCATTGTGCTCCAAATATCTAAGCCACAACAAGGGTATCCAGGATACAAAAGTTAAAGAGGTAATTTAATCTGCATACTTGCTCTCGTCTGGCTTTGGTTGAATGGACATTGCAGCCGCATGTTGACAAGGTCGCATATGACCGAAGCCACAGATGGGAGGACACGTGGCGTATTTGTCGAGGCCATCAATATAGATGTGACTTTATGTCTTTTTGTATGCCGCCCCTTTCACAAATTTTGAAGCTATCAGAACTTTATGTTAGACATTGGAGACTGTGTTAGGAACTCATTATGCGGCCTCTTACTAGGTTGCTCTGGCAGTATAAAGATTATTATGCAACTTTCTATCTGGCTGCATAGATCATGTTTTATGCGGCATGAGTTCTATGTAGCCTATAGATTTTTTATGCTTCTACAAGACCCCCTTCAAAGTTACCAAAATGACAAGTTTGGAATACTTTGAATAAGAAGCATGGTCGAGCACTTTTGGTCGCATAGGGACGACATGCCGCAAAACCATGTTGACGCATAGTGGACTCTGCCAGATTGTCAAATCATTAATGAGAGGATTTGGCCCAATCTTCGAGGAGATCTCTTGGGATTTTATGCCGTCAGGGATAAAGTAGCCCAACAACCGAGGAGTCACCATCATCCGTTGTCGTTACGTGGATCAAGATGACTCAAGATCCGAACAACCAACGCCTTATCTCCAGTCGCATGTTGCTGCATATATATATAGGGGTAGAGGAAAGAGAAAACCCTTCACATTTCTTATTTCCTTCTTTCTTTTTTTACTGCTGCTGCCATGGCCCCCAAAGTTGCTTCCTCTGCCGCTGCCACCGCTGCTAAGGGTAAGGGGAAGGCCAAAAGCAAGGGGAATGGTCATGCCATTGTGGTGGACCCTTCGTTGTTCCCCACCGACATTTAGTCGCCGATCATGGGTAGGTCTTGAATGAGGAAGAGGAACAAATTCTCCAAACCACAGAGACACATGTGCACAGTTGAACACATGAATTTGTATATGCGCAAACTTTTCACTGCCGTATAGATAACCGCATAATCGACCATGTCGCATCTGAAGCTATGTCGCATAGTGACTTGTGTTGTATGGGAGACCTTGCCATGTATGCTACGATGCCGCATAGTCGTAAGGTTTGGTTTGGCCGCATAGGCCATCCAGCCACATGAGCATACTCTTCTGAATATTTAAAGTTCTGATTAAGCTCTTTCATGGTTTTTGTAGTGACTCTGCCCAATGCATCCTCTGGCAAAGTGGTACTTGGTCACGGTATGCTTCCATTGAATATGAACCTTAGGGACCTGACCACGGCCATCAAGACCCAGATCAACAAAAACCTCCCTCCAGACCGTCAATAGAAGATTATCGAGCAGTCGCCTGGCTTTTTATTAAGCCGGATAAACTCGGGGGAGATCCCTGCTGACGATGGACCGTACTTTTATAAGAAGCCATACTTCTTGTTCGAGGATGCACTAGAATCTTTTCAACCTGAGCTGGAGACGACCAGGGAAAACTGGTCTTTCATCTTCCGTGGGACCGAGATGACATTTCCTTCTTTTGAGTGTCACCTGCCTTTGTCGGATCAGAAGGTGATAATGGGTCCGTGCCGGATGGGCTGGAACACGACCCCTGAGCGACAGGGGCTCTCCTTGTCCATGTTCGGGTTGGAAAGAACAAGGGAGAGTGTAACCTCCGTATTCTGAAATTTGTGCTTAAATATTATTTTTAGGTTAATTTGGGGCTAGTGGAATTTTTCCATAATTTTTTGTTAATTAAAAACTAGTAATCCTAATTTTCTAGGACTTTCAAGAATTTATTTTAGGGAAAGTTATATTTAAAAATATCCCAAACTTTTATTTTAGGTTCTAAATAATAAAATATATTTTCAAGAATTTTTTGGGAATTTTCTGATTATTTTTAGCATTTATTTTGAGTTAATTATAAAAAACTGAATTAAAAACTATTTTTTGAAAAAGAAAACCCAAAAAGAAATTATTTCTGCCCAGTCAGCAAACAGGGGGCCCACCTGTCAGCCTCCAGCAGCCAACAGTGCGGGGCCCGCCTGTCAGCGACCGCGGGTGGAGCCGAGCCGAGCCGCGTCCAAGTCCGAGTCGGACTCAGCTGAGCCAAGCCGCGTGGATCTACGACCGCTGGATCTGGGCAGGGAGCCACGGATGGCTGCCACGTGGCAAGCTCCTGAGCCGTGGCTGCTCTTTCTCTCTCCTCTATATATATATTAGTTTAGTTATTTTCTAGGATTTTTCTTCAGCCAATTTTTGGAGAATTGCCATCTAGGGTTCCTTCATCTTCCAGAAGCCATTGCGCATAGCTTCGTACTCCAAACGAGGCCTAGTTTTTTGTGTTAGAAAGATATTGAGGTTAGCTTTCTGATTATATAATTTGTTTTACGAAATTATTAGTATTAAATTCTGGAAAATTCGTAGAGCACAGCATGTTTGAAAATAGACATGTTTCGATGTTTTTGCGATTCCGGGAGAACCAGGAATCGGAATCATGAACCGTTTAAAGTTTCGGAAAGCTAATGTCGAGATCATTGACATATGTTTTTCCCAAAATTTAATTCGAAGTATTTTTATACTGTTAATTCTGTAGAACTTCTAGGTTAGAATTTAACCATCGGTGTACGATACGAAACTTGTATGTGCCATAATTCCCAAACGAATTTGAATTTGGACGAGCCATAAATTCTAGCATATTTTTGACGCTGAAATCTACAGGAAATCATGTATGAAAGTCGAGTTTGTGTCGGTTAACTTTTTGGTCAACAGATCGCCTTGATTTGCGTGCCATGAGTCTCGAGTTGATAAAATTTAGTTCCTTTGGACAAAATTTAGGAATTAACCTAAAAATCAGAATAATAAGATTAAAATAGGATTTTAGAGTAATTATTCTAGAATTAAATAAATTAAAATAAATTATCTTTTGACATGGTAAAATTGTAATACATAGGCTATTTGGACTGTGACTTGGACTCTGATTCATACCAGCAGCAGGACCCCAGGCGAGTACATTCTCTGACAGTTTCCATTATATTGATTATCTCTATAATTCTTTTTTTATAGCATACATGACTCTGACACTGTTGTTTACACGAGTTGGCATCATTGAGACCTGTCACGAGGAGTCATGATTGGAATCCGTCGTGCTAACTGGGGGAAAAATGGGGAAATATTAGTAGCTTATGTGATCATACCCAAACTTTACATGCATCATAGCTCACCCATACCTCACGTCAGTGCAGCCTGACCCTTACATGCCTCATCACTGTTACATATGGTTAGCCGAACTTGTTGGGGATGAACGCTAATCAATGTAATGAGTCATATAGTCCTAAGCCGATCACATGATATGCTGATGTTTCACACACTTAGTTAGATGTTCTTGACATGTATCTCTAGTATATTGATCTAGCATCTCTACATGTTCTAGTTATTGTTCTTGTACACACTTATATATCAGTTCATTGTTCTTGCGTGTACTTGGATTTCTATTTCATTGCTAGATGTACATTGATGATGACATGCTCCAGTATTCCAGTTATTCCAGCATTTCTTTATTCTATTTATTTCCAGTACATCCATGCTCGTCAGTATTTCTTATTGCCAGTATTCCTATCTGTCTTGTATTTCTTTACACTGTGCTATAGATTTTGTCAATATATGTGGAACTGCTGTTAGAGGTGTATTTCGTTCCAATCCTGACTGGATATTTTTTCCAGACTGTGACATAGAGGACTTGTTTCTAGCATACTTGGAGATTGGATGTTATTGATTGCAGGTTAAACTATTTATTGTTGTTAGACTTGTCTTTTATTTTATTTGTTTGCTTCGATATCTTATCGTGCCTTAGTTTATGTGATTGAGTATATTCCATATTATATGGTGATATCTGTATCTCCTTATGGAGTTGGATATTCATGTGAGATTGATTAGATAGTTACATGACCTAGACAGCGTTCTACCGCTGATGCTGTGGCGTAGGCTGGACGTACCCACGCTCTCGTGCCCATATACCGGGTGCGGGTCGTGACAGAGAGTTTCCTAGCGCGAAGGAGTCTTCCTTGTACTCCTTGATTAGATTGAAGCCATGCCTTATCGGAAGTGATCTAGGATCGAACCTCAGGATATATGTGGTGGGCACCTTCCTTCATCGGATCGCCAAGAAGGGAACTTACCCCCCGGGGCAGTTGCGGGTTCTCAACTAGGCTCATTACAATGAGATATGGTGCCGCTTGACCCTGTGGATCTTGAAGAAATATGAGAAAGAGCTCCAGGCTGCTGATTTATTTTTTGCCGTGAGTGGTACGTGTCATGGCTTAGAGATGAACTGCCCTTTATTCATGGCACTGATGGAGTTATACAACCTTCGTACTAGAACTTTCTTTATGTCTGGTAGTGAGATAGGATTGGCTCTGCATGAGATGAACGTCGTCTCGATACTTTCCTAGGGCGATGAGCCCTATGAAGAGTATACTCCGAGTTATAAAAACTTGGGGAATTGGAAGCGGAGAACTTGGAGATATTGGTGGTATACAAGAAAATTTTATGCCATCATGACATCTGCCAGCGATCATCGAAGAAGACGAAGAAATCCACCGAGGGGTCCTCTCTTTATATTACAACATGGGTTCATCATCTTTTCTCGGTATGTAAGGAGTCTACTAGAGTTCGTATTCGGGCACCGCGATCAAAATATGAATTGGCCAACTCCATCCGGGAGCTGAGGGAATAGGCCTCTCCGACAGAGGAAGATGTGGAGGGTTCCTCGGATGAAGAGGAAGAACCCGTTAACGAATTGGGTGACCTAGAGGGGAAGCTCAGCTACTTTCTCATGGACACCCATAAGCTATGAGCCAAGGCTGTACTAGCGGGGTACTTGACGATCTGGTTGCATAACTGCATGGTCCCTGGAGGGTTTGGGACAATAGAGAGTATTAGCCGCACCCTCATTCTTCTGGCTGTGAAGTTGGCTTTTTGCCACAAGCTAGCCGTCCTACCGGTATGGTGTGTTGTATCCATCGGGGGCTCCGCAACTTTGCCCAGAAGTTTGAGGATAATTTTGGTAAGGGACATTTCAACAGAGTTGAGCTCCTTTACCATTATTTGATGGGTTGGCTTCTCTTGCATCATGGGTCCCTGATGAGTCCTATGACTGACGAGGACATGGTGGCTGTTGATGCCCATATCCGCAAGTATCAGGAGATAAAGTAGATGTATGACACGATTTAGCTTCTTTTGTAGAAGGTAGCTCTCATTCATGACTAACTGGAGTTTCTTCAAGATGAAAGAAATATCGCTTACTAAGACAACGGGGGGACTCCCCACAACCTGTATGAGACGCTATTTCGTTGGCTCTAGGCCATTCGTCCATCCCATCTAGTATACTAGAACAAGGCTGCAATCTTCGTAGAGCCTTATCTGTCCAGTCGATTTGCTCGCTAATTCGGCTACACCCATATTCTACTGGGTCACCCGAGTGCTTCTCTCGGATATAATGGCATCTTGCTTGACGGAGCCTGAGCCTGGACTTACTATAGTACAACCAGCACTCAGGCTCAGTTTTTCCTACCCGCTGTTGGTGTTGTGTCGAAGATGCTGTATACGGCCACGAAGTACTACTAAACGGCTAGTGCTCTGCCGACTGGTTTTGACTCGGAGAGGAGTTATATCGGAGGTACCATATTGATGCCTCCAAAAGTGAGGGCGTATCGGACACCCAAGAAAGGATAAAGTATTGCCAAGCCTCTCCTCGTGGAGTTGGAGCCGTCAATTGGGGAAGAGAAGATGACATCCCCTTCTGATGATCTTTCAGTTGTGAAGCGCAAACCGAAGGCCGGGACCCAACATGATCTCTAGTCCAAGAAGGAGAGAATCGATGTGGTCCCAGAGACGGGACCAACAGCGAAGTCTAAGCCCTCCATGATGGGGACCGCAAGCGAAGAAATAGGACCCCTTGTACTAACGGTTCCTGAAGCATGACCTAATTTAGATGCTATGGCGGTATCTGTAAACCCTCTTAGTTTTATTCTTCCTAGTCCTCTTTATAAATATCTCTCTTCTGGTCTGTTTGAATTACATATACATGAGAAAAGGGACCGTCCCTGGCAGGCAGCCGCTTTAGTAATTTTTTATGCTGAACTGAAAGACGAAACCCCTTCGTAGTCCAATGTAAGTGTCTCAGAACCAGTACCTGAAGCTCGGGGCTTGGACACGGCTTTGGTGGAGCAGCCTTATTCCCCTTTGGAGCACATATTCGTTGAAGACATGAAAGATATGGAGGAGGCTATGATTATACTGGATGAGCCTCGACCTACGCCATCTCCCTCTGGTACATTATTTTATAATTTTTTATGAGATCAGATTCTCTGGTTTCAGCTTCACATTCTCTGGGCGAAGTTAATTATTTGTTTTCTGGTCCTATAGACCCTGTTTCTCCCTTACGGATAGTGGACGTGGCTGTCGATGAGGATATCCTGGAAGAATGGGGTAGTGAGCTTATCAGGAGAAGGTATAAATCCTTCCCTTGCCCCTCTAGAGGTGAAGAGCACCCTACAAGGTCTGTTGTGGGTCCTTCTAGTACAGTGGCTACTACTCCCGATGTTATTGCTGGGTACTTGGTTGTTGAGGCCTTTTCAGATGGTGGGATGGCAGGTCATTCCGAGGAGGCTGTTCAAAATGTTCTCGATATTATGGTGGCAGGATCGTCATCTGAGGTCGCCGTACCATAGTCTGGGGTTGGTGCTTGAGCGGGTGCCGAAGTCGCGGGGCGCCTGGTACTCCTGTCCTAAGTCGCACCTCCGGCCTTGCTCAGCTACCGGGTGTTCGGTCCTTTGAGATGGCTATGAAGGAGTGGAACGTGAGATATCCTACTGGTCACTCTTCTACTACTGCTTCACCTTCAAGGCCATTGGGCATTGTCGCACAACCTGCTATGCTTGTAGCTTCTTCCTTCTACCAGCCGCCCTTAAATCCGGCGATGCTGGAGGAGATTGACGAAAATATCCTGATCTCCCTTTGGAGCTTCTATATGTTTCTAAGGTAGGGGGTCCAGAGTATATTGGAGCAGAACTGGCCTTTCGAGTGGGTTAAGCACTTTGCCAAGATTTAGGATAATTCTCTAAGGAGCATCCCTAGTTTGGAAGAGACGGCGGGCCTCCTGGACCTGCGGAGGTAGAGCGATGCCTAATAGAGCTGTGGCAACATCAGCAAGTGGATATGGGGATACTGATATCCCGTGAGTATAATAATTTCTCAATAGCGCTGGAGGCAAAGAATGTCCTCTTTTCTTCTGTCATAACCCGGATTTTTCAGAATATTTTAAAACATTTTCTCGCAATTTTCTATAATTTTTGGAATTTAAAACTAAGGTATTTTATGATTAAAGGATTTTTAATTGATGTTAGTTAATATTAAAATATTATAAAAATAATATTTTAGGGTGTAAAATGGAAAACTAGACATAGGGTAATTTTTTGGGAATTTATTGGACCCCAGAAGCATTTTTAAAGCCCTAAAAACTAATTTATAATTAAACCAAAATAAACCCTAACTGGACCTGGTTTAATTTAAATAAACCAAACCAAACCATGGTGAACCGAACCGGACCAAACCTAGCCTTAACGGGTCGGGTCGGGTCAGATCCGAATCGAACCCGACCCGGACCCGAAACCCGGCCGAAACCCTAAATCTGAATCTCTCCTGAATTACTGTTCCGGCCCCCTTCAAAATCCCTCGAAACCCTGCTCCGGCCTGACTTCTCCCCCGCCGCGGCTCTGAGCCACCTTCTTCGTCCGTTCAGCGTCGTACCGCCATCGACTTCGGTGGCCGTGCAGATCCCCCTTCCGCAGCAGTTCGACAACCCCGCTGCTCACCGGTTCAGACCAACTCAGTCCGGCCGCTGTCCAGCTTCGACCTGCACCGCTCCTGCCAGTACAGCCGACCCGTCGTGCAGTCTTCCCCCCCCCCCCCGCGCGACTTCGGTGCACCACCCTGACTCCGGCAGTGTGGCTCCCCCATCCGACCGCGCTGCACAGTCCCTCCGGCGGCCGACTCCCTCAGTCGACGGTGCAGCGCCGGGCAGCCCCGACCTCTCTCCGATCTCCTTCTCCCCTTCCCGGTCCACCGGCGTAGCCCTAGCTCTGACACAGTGGACACGGACACAGAAGAATCCGGACACAGTAGTTTGTGTCACTTTCCGGTCACGAAGAATCATCGTTCTGCGGAGCCCTGTTCAGGTAACCCGTTCTCTCTCCTCGCTACTCCGATTTCCGTTCTGTCAGTTATGACACATAGACTGCATGATCCTCTCGATGCCCGTGCAACCCGTTTGGTGCGTCGCGTCCTTTGGCGATCGCGAACCGTGATCCAAAAACAGGAAAACCAACGCCCTGTTTTACCCCGGAACAGAGTGCGCCCCGCCAAACGGGACGACTTGGTCGCGCGTGGTCTTCACCAGAACATTCGTGCCGTTGATACGGACGTGCGAGATTTCACAGAAGTTGATTTGGATGTGCGTGCACACCGGAATCAACACGTATCCGCCGACAACGCCCCGTATCCGCATGTTCTGGAACACGTCGTAACTTCGTATACACACGTCGGATCGAAACAAAACTTGCGCCATCGGACTCGCAGCAATACGTTGGTCCTGTGACCCAAGTTTGGTCCGATTATGAGAACGTTGACAAAATTTCGTATCGTGGGCCCCGTGGCTCCACTTGACGGGCGATTTTGTGATCGGCTCATCGGAATCCAGTTCTGGAAGTTCCGTTGGGTTCGTATCATCTTTCCTGACTTGTTGACACTAAGTTTGACAAATTTGGAGACCTTTGACCCTGACACATTTTTTGGTGCAAAGCGGCCTACATGTGGACTCCGCTTTGACCCGGAACTGTCATTTTTGCCCCTGTGTCCAAATTGGACTTAAGGACAGGCATTTCTAGCTATTTGATATTTTCTGAGACTGTTGGTGATATTTATTACAGCTTTTGGAGGAGTACCTGCAGGATCCAGTGATACAGGGATAGCTGTTGATATTCAAACCTAGGCAAGTGTACCTTGTCAAATCTTGCAGTTCTTGTTACATATTTTCTTGCCTTATATATATATTATTGTACATGCTTGACCTAGGACCGTGTGACTTACTTAGCGTTCGATTAATAGTCGGGTGCCAACACCGTACGCAGAGTTGTGTAACATCATCTAGAGATGGACATTCGTGACCCTTTACATTCTCGTACTTGTCTTATCAAGTACACCATAACCCATGACACTTGACACTATTCATGAGACAAAATCTTCCTGAGATATTCATGGTGATTCTGTGTAGGTTGCAGGATTTTGACATAGACATTATATTCATATATATTGTATGACTTATTGCATTAGCTATGATCGTGCGTGACATGTACATGAGATGTTGTGGATATGAGACATGTAGTTACATTGGGTGGGGAGAGACACACAGGCTACAGGCTGTTTTATATATATATCTACTACTATTGTGAGGCCGTAGACTCTCCAGCAGAGCTAGGCACATCACATGTTATATATACCTACTACTATTGTGAGGCCGTAGACTCTCCAGCAGAGCTAGGCACATTACTTGTTATAACTGCTACCGACTCCCCGACACAGAGCTTGTAGTGGTCTCAGCCTGAGTACTAGTGATGCTCTCACTTGCATTTCACATGGATGGTTACATATTGACCCTATTTGTTTTATTTATTTTCTGCACTGCATTATTTATTTGGCTTGAGTTATCTTGTACCTTGCTATGTCCCCTGAGGACTTGGATCCAGATTATGTCCCCAGGATTAGTAGATGAGATCGACCCCGAGGTATACAGGACAGGAGCACTAGCAGGAGCAGGAGCAGGAGCAGACACTGGAGTAGTACCAGATCCAGTAGACGAGTGATCATCGAGGGTATCTTCTGAGTATCTACTGTTCTATACTCAGTATTTGCTGTGGTTATCTTTATTCTTGTATCTTGACAAATGTATCAGACTCATTACCTGGTTATCTCTCGAGTATGATATTTATTGAGATTGATCTTGCTTTATGATTCTGATATTGTTATATTCATTTCTGTGGATGAGATTAGTATATTTAGATCCTTATTGTTGTGTTACAGCTTAAGTGCGCCCCGATGGATCCATTAAATTGGGTTCGTCCATCGGTGTGTGTTGCTGGCCATTGACACGTGTCTAGTCCCTCGATATTTTGGGACTGGGGTGTGATATGGTTTTTGTGGTGGCCCATGCAAGTCTACGACTAAATTGTTCGGTTTCAACTTAGGGACCGAGCAAGCCTGCAATAGGAATAGGATTAGAGTATATGATCTCATCCACAACTGACTATGACTCATCCTCCTTCCAATCCATTCCGTTGAATAATTGCATCCTGCTTGATTCATGTGCCTTCTTATTAGTTCCTTGAGTGCAGCCTTCTCCTAGAATATAGAAGTCCCTGTTGATATAATGATAAGTAAGGTAACATTCCTATTAAGAGTACCACTAGAGTGTTGACACCCCACTAAGTTTAGAATATCTAGTGAACCCTGGAATTCCTTATCTTTAGAATTGGTTTACCATTACCCCCTGATGTATTATGAAGACTTGAGAGTAGTATAGACACTACTAGAGTTAGTTAGGAGTTTTACCATAATGTTTGACCCTAGTGTTTGACCCTAGTCTTGAGGAACCAATAGAAATTCGAGATCGAATGTTAGGACTGAACCTAATGTGCATAGTGAGATAGTGTTAGGATATAGGTTCGTGTCATGATATTAGCAGACAGTACCTCAGGAAGCCCAGAGCAACGAGTATGACATTCCCCATGAGATCATACCTCAAATACGGAGAATTGCTCGCCACCTTCACCTTAGGAAACCATGATATTATCTAGAGCCCCATATTTTAATTTCATATGTTGTTCATCTGCGATCTTAACGTTCGCTAATGCACAACGACTAAAATATATTCTTCTTTCCTCCGTCTTTCAATTCGTGCCACCTGACACTTCTGATAGTAGGCCAAGTAATTTTATTCCCTGTTAAGGACCCCTAGTTTGCTAGGATTATAGTTGTAGTCATGAATTTGAAAATTTTATGCTTCGTAATTATAGTTCGATAAGTTTGAATTAATCTTATAGATTGTGACCCGATAATTATCCCTTAGTGTTAAATCACGTAATTTGTACCCCCACCTCGATACAAGTTATATTCCCTTTCCCTTGAGACTAGTAACCTTTCCATTCTCGCTATTGACACATGTTCTATGAGCACTATGATTAAGACTTAAGGTGACCCTTACCTATATAATGCAATAGAAGACCCTAAAAAGTACCAAGATCTTTCCTTATATGCCCTAATAAGAGTTTCTGTTTTATTTACATGTGTAAGGTTATTTTGCAGGATCCTCTTAAGACTGTCACAGTATTAGTTTAATTCTTATAAGTTGGGTAGTATGCCTTACAACCTAGTATCACATAGTCCACTTGACCCATCGAGGAGGTGTAACTGAATGGCATTAATCGCATGCTAGCAAAAGATGACAGTGTTTATTCAGACAATAGAATTTAGAGGTCCTTGCCCCTATTTGGTCGACTAACGACTTAGACAAGGAGGTTGTATGATAACTGTAGAGATTGTAGAGTCTTTTATTAATGTTGCTTATTTTGTTTTTGTTTTGTGAACTTGAATAATTTGTACCTCCGTTTATCATCATCTAGCGTACTTATATTTCATATACTACCTCGACTTATGCTGTTGTTACAGCCTAGTTTTGCAAGCTCATCCTTTTATCAAGCTTGTTCATGACATATGTATTAGTGGACGCATACACTAATATGTTTCAGAATCAGTATACTACGGTCTGATCAACCATAGTGCGCTTGGTTTGCCCTTCGTATAACTACTTTACGTGGATTGAGATATATAGTTGACTAGTAGACACCTGTACTTGCCCTCTAGATATGTTTGAGCAGATCGTATCAGTTACATAACTGTACGAATACGAGCATGCGAATAAAGGATTACCACAATAGGATTTCAATCCACAACCGCCTTGACAATTCCTATTTGAATTCTTTAAACGCCTTGATCCCGATACTTCTATTCTATTACCTCTCCCTTGAACTCTTTATTATTGATCTCCATCTTCCCTTATTTCGAAAAGACGAAACCTCGTGCTTGGTATAAGTTTGATACACAGAGAGTACTAGATATACCCCATAGGCCGATCACATACTTGAGGATTATTCTTTCGTAATTAAGGACATATCATATATGATATAATCGGCATTGAAGTTTTGAGGATTGAATGACATGAGTAAATATATTAAGGAATATTTTCTTAAGGTATATAGCCTTATGTGATAGATGGGTAAATTCTAAGTTGGGTAGCAGTGCATTGTCAACTCTAGAGGAATTTCTCTTAGATTGTGATCGAGTAAGATTAGATTGGGAGAGGTTCAAGCCATTTTTGTCACCCCCACTTTTTGGATTAGGGGTATTTTTGTCTTTCTGTAATTAATGTGTAAATGATTTGCATGATATATAATTATATTTAAATAATTAAGGATGATTGTTTGATTGTTGCAATTTATCGTAGTTTCGATAATTAGGACACTATGCGAGCCCTTGTTTCCAACTGATGTCGCAACCCATCGAAGTTAATCCTCAATAAATTCAATTTTGTGCAATTTTCCCTTTTGTTGGACACTTTTTATGCAAAAGCGTATTAAGGTGACCATCCCATTGGACCCGACACGCGAATAAATCCATTTTCCCTTTATGTATATTTTTCCATAATTTTGGGACTGTGAAAGTGCAACATCAATCTCCATTAAACCATGGTCTCAAAAACCATGGAACTAATGCATCTTAGCCTACCATTTTAATTCTATTAAATCTTGGCCCTTGAAATATCTCCATAAGAGGTCAATTCCAAGAGGGTTGACCAGTCAACCCAAACCCTAGGTCAACCCCTTACACAATACTATATATATATAAACCTCTTTTCTTTTTTCTTTTCTTCAAAAACCACAGCCGAAGATTGCTACCATCCCTATTCTCAAACCCGACCTTCCCATTGATCCCCCGAGCGCTGCACCCGCTGCCCCCGAGCGCTGTACCCGCTGCCACCGAGCGCTGCCCCCGAGCACTGTAGCCGCCCCGACTGAGCGTCGGATCCCGTCGACAAAGCCGCCCGACAATGTCGCACGCTGCCGACCGAGGTTCCCGCATGTACGCCGCTGACCTCGCTGTACCCGACCGGAGCAGCCTTCGACTCGACGACGCCGTGACACGCACGTCTCATTTCGCACGCAGGTTCGAGTTCCTTCTTGCTTATACGTGTACGCATACATATAATTCCCTTGGAGACCTTCGCACTTTCTACGTTGAATACTGGTATATAGACATATATAAACTTGATGCGTACATAAGTACGTATGGGTATTGGTATACGTATATAGTTACTCTGTGTACCTTGATACATATGTATAACCATAACGTATGTGAACCTAATTAGTATATACGTAGAGTACATGCATTAGAATGAGATTTAAAGTATGATGGTAGATGTATTGTGTATATCTCCCTAGTACCTGGTTAATATGGATGCAAGATATAAAATCTATTAAAGTATATGTATATACAATATCTAATATAATGGTAACTAATAGACAATTATGTATGTTAGATCATATTATTGATGACTTGAATGTAATCAAGGATATCCTGCAGTTACATCGACTGTGACCCTGTAGCATGATAACAGACTGCCAAATGTACACTGACGTACCGGCAAGACCATACTATTGACTGTCTGTTATGCACAACAACGACAGACGTGACCACCCCTAGTGTAGCCTGTTGAGATCATTATGTTGATTGTGTGCTAGAGTAATGTCTGATGTAGTATTGTATTATATGATATGTCTATAGGACTGTTGGATCATCCAGACGATACCTTGGAACCCGGACAGTGGTATTGCCAGCTAAGGACCACAGGAGAGTACATTCTCTGACAGTTTCCATTATGTTGATTATCTCTATAATTCTTGTTGTATAGCGTACATGACTCTGACACTGTTCTTTACACGAGTTGGCATCATTGAGACCTGTCACGAGGAGTCGTGATTGGGATCCATCGTGCTAGCTGGAGAAACGGGGAAATATTAGTAGTTTATGTGATCATACCCCTTACATGCAGCATTAGCTCACCCATATTTCACGTCGGTGCAGCCTTATCCTTACATGCCTCATCGCTGTTACATCTGGTTAGCCTAACCTGTTGGGGATGACCGCTAACTAATGTAATGAGTTATATAGCCCAAGCCGATCACATGATATACTGATGTTTCACATGTTCTAGTTGTTGTTCTTATACACACTTATATGCCAGTTCTTTGTACTTGCGCACACTTGTAGTTCTATCCCTTGTCAGATGCTATTGATGATGATGTTCCAGTATCTAATTCCTGCATTCTTTATTCCAGTATTTCTTATTTCCAGTTATTTTATATCTGTCTTGTATTTCTTTACACTGTATTATAGTTTTTGTCAATATATGTGGAACTGCTGTTAGAAGTGTATTTTCGTTCAAATCTTGACTGGATATTTTTTCCAGAGAACCTTGAGGATTTCTGTACTACGCACTACGGACCAGGTATAGAAGCAGACTATGTACCAGAGATCGTAGAAGAGACCATGCTTCTAGATGAGACTTTGCCTACAGCTACCTAGATAGTATTTATTTTATGCTTGAGACTTATGGAGGTTATTTCAGTTAATATTAGACTCATGTTAAGTTTAATTGGGAACTTGTGTTGGACAGCTAGACTGTGAGTTATCTTTATGTTGGGATCTGGTATTTAACTATGTTATTCCTTTCATCTTTTATCGTGCCTTATAGTTGTTGTGATTGAGTAACATTGAGAGATTATGGAGATGTATATCATTGACATGTGTTTATTTAGTTAGTGTTATTGTGACCCAGACAGCGTTCTACCGCCGATGCTGCGGCGTAGGCTGGACGTACCCACGCTCTCGTGCCCCTATACCGGGTACGGGTCGTGACACGTTTTTAGTGGTGGCCCATGCAGGTCTAGTTTCGCAAGTTATGTGATATCGTGGTAGTGCGACAACTTAGTTGTACTGCTGCGAGCCTGTGCTAGGATATAGGAAATAGGATCTAGGATGAGAATATGCTCAATCACACTAGAAAATTCTGAACTTCTTATTGTTATTCTAATAGATTGCTTCCTTTAGCACTGTAGTTTCCTTCCTTGATAATATTTCATCTATCACCTTAATTGATTCTTTGATCTGTATTAAGGATGTCACCGAATACTAGATCCATGAGAATGGGAGCAGCCAATTCAGAGAGAACTGCCACCTCTCAACATGACGAGCAGATACCTGGAGATTCTTCTACATCTCCTGTTCGTGTGGGAGTGTCTGCAACTAACGGGATTCCTCCTCCACCTATACAAAGGATTGCCCCAACTATGACAGACAACCTTCCACCACCACCAACACCGATTCCCGGAGGAGTGCTCGCTGACGGGGCACAGATGTTCGCACTGATGCAAGGCATGCTAGAGGCCCAGAGAGTAGCAGCAGAGGCTCAGCGTGTTCAAGCTGAGGCTCAGAGAATGCAAGCCGAAGCACACCAGGCGCAGACCGAACTGATGAGAGAGAGCATGGAGAATGCTCATCAGATGACTCTCCAGGCTGTGGAGAGAGTAGCACGACAACCGCAACATCAAGGTCAGCAACAACAGAGGCCCGGTACCATAGTGGACTTTAAGAGGATGATGCCTCGAGAGTTCAAAGGCACAGAAGGAATACTATATGCTGACGAATGGTTAGAAGACATAGAAAGGAATCTTCGCTTATCACAAATTCTAAAGATTCTTCAGATAGAGGCCGCTGGCAGTCAGATGTTTGATATCGCACTGACGTGGTATCGTACAGATCCGAGACTCGACGCTGAAGGACTTACTTGGGAGAACTTTAAAGAACTCTTCAAAGAGAAATTCTTTCCTGACGTAGCCTTGGGAGCTTTAGAAAGTCAGTTCCATGACTTAGTCCAAGGAGGCATGTCAGTCGACGAATATGCTGCAGAATTTTGTCGATTGAGTCGATTTGCGCCATCGATGGTTCGAGACCCGGGAGATAGAGCTCAAAAATTCAGAAAAGGATTGAATAGGGAGATCAAGTCTCGTACTTCGGGATGACGTACTGCTACATTTGAGGGTATTCTGATGGATGCCCAGATTGCCGAAGACGACTTGGACCTCAGGCCTAAGAGAGGATGCGATACATCTGGAGCAACAGGAGGTAACACAGGACCAGCCAAGCGCCCACACTTTCAACAACAACATAGGTCGTACCAGCAACAACACCAGCAACAATACCAACAACAACACTAGCAACAGGCACCAGTTCGAGGACATGCTCAACAACAGCAACCACAAAGACATAATCAACTCGTTACCCCATGTTCGTATTACGAAAAGATGGGACATACAAGAGACATCTGCAGAAAAAGGTTGGGCACTTGCTTATCGTGTGGATCAGCAGCACATCAGCTGAGGGACTGCCTAGCTATTCAGACTCGCCAAGGAGGAGGAGCAGCTCAGAGAGGACCAGCCAGAGCACCTATTGTACCAGGAGGCCAGCAGAGAGGACCTCCACTTCCATCACAGCAGGAGAGGTTTGCTCAGCAGCAGCAGCAACAGAGAGGAGCACCACAAGGACGAGATTACGCCAAGACCATTGAGAAGGCCGAGCCAGCTGGAGACATGATTTCAGGTTCAGTTTTACTCGATTCTATTCCAGCACTTGCATTATTTGATTCTGGCACTTCCCATAGTTTCGTATCTGTATCTTATGCCCTCAAACATCATTTAGAAACGGAACCATTAGATAGGACTTGCAAGATCATGACAGAAGGAGGCATTATCCTAGTCCGTGATTGTTGCAAGGATCGGAGAGTGTCATTGGACGGACGAGAGTTGAGCGTGAGTTTACTCGTCATGCCACTTCCGGAATACGATATTGTACTCAAAATGGACTGGCTGAGTAAATACCATGCTTCTATAGATTGTCGCAAAGGAAGAGTAGTATTTCGACCACCAGGAGAGCCAGAGTTTGAGATTGCCAGAGGAGCAGAGGAGCGAAGCAGAGGCACTTTCTGCGGAGCCAGGGTGGAAGAAGAAGAGTTACCGCATCCACTTATAGCGGAGTTCCTAGATGTATTTCCAGAGGAGTTACCAGGTTTGCCACCAGACAGAGATGTTGAGTTCTCTATAGACTTGATACCAGGAGCGGAGCCTGTTTCGTAACATGTCTATAGAGTTAACAACAACGAATTGGTAGAGCTAAAGAAACAAGTTGAGGAGCTGCAAGACAAAATTTTTATTAGATCCAGTTCATCGCCATGGGGAGCACCTGTATTATTTGTACCGAAGAAGGATGGCACGGTACGTATGTGTATCGATTATAGAGCCTTGAATAACCTCACTATTAAAAATAAATACCTGCTGCCGAGGATAGATGATCTTTTTGATCAATTGAACGGAGCAAAGGTGTTTTCAAAAATAGACTTGAGGTCAGGCTATCACCAGGTGAAAGTGAAGAAAGAAGACATACCGAAGACCGCCTTTTGAACCAGATATGGCCAGTTTGAATTTACAGTAATGCCGTTTGGTTTAACCAATGCACCAGCAGTATTTATGAACTTGATGAACAAGGTGTTCAACCAGTACCTTGACAAGTTCGTAGTGGTGTTTATTGACGACATTCTAGTATATTCAAAAACCCCAGAAGAGCATGAAGAGCACTTGAGAATAGTCTTAGAAACTCTCAGGAGAGAGAAATTATACGGGAAGCTTTTAAAGTGTGAGTTCTTTCTTGAAGAGGTTGAATTTCTTGGACACATGGTGACAGGTGACGGAATTTCAGTTAACCCAAAGAAGATAGAGGCAGTAAAGTCATGGACTACCCCCAGCACGGTAGCTGAAATCAGGAGCTTTCTCGGACTAGCAGGATACTACAGAAGATTTGTACAAGACTTCTCCAAGATTGCAGAGCCAATGACTAGGCTGACCAAGAAAGATGTAGAATTTGTCTGGACAGAAGAATGTCAAGCTGCATTCGATGAGCTAAATAGGAGACTAACAACAGCACCAGTTTTGACATTGCCCTCAGGGACAAGTGGATTCACTATCTACAGTGATGGTTCAAGAAAAGGGTTGGGATGCGTTCTTCAACAACATGGGAAAGTAATTGCCTATGCTTCAAGACAATTACGCCCTCATAAAAAGAACTACCCCACTCACGATCTGGAGTTAGCAGCAGTTATCTTTGCCCTAAAGCTGTGGAAGCACTATCTGTACGGAGAGCGTGTAGAAATCTTCACAGACCACAAGAGCTTAAAGTACGTATTTACACAGAAGGAGCTGAATATGAGGCAGAGAAGGTGGTTAGAATTGATGAAAGACTTTGATATCTCATTACAGTATCATCCAGGGAAAACCAACGTAGTCGCGGATGCCTTGAGCAGGTACCAAATGGCTATGTGTTTGACTTCGGATAGACACTTATTAGCTGATCTTGAAAGCTTAGAAATTGAGGTATTAGTTCCAGGAGCTGAGATTCAGATGTGGGGACTGCAGATTCAATCAAAACTGATGGACAAAATTAGAGCTGCGCAGTACGATGATGAGACTCTACGGAATATTAGAGCACAAGTTCAGGCAGGATTGATAGACGATTTCACTATTACGGATGATGGATCCTTACGACATGGCACGAGGATGTGTGTGCCGAGTGGAGAGCTGCACGAAGAAGTTTTACAGGAGGCACACCGCTCTCAGTACTCGATGCATCTCGGAACCACCAAGATGTATTGAGATTTGTGGAAGCATGTATGGTGGTATGGTATAAAGCGTGAAGTAGCACGCTTCGTATCCCGATGTTTAGTGTGCCAACAGGTGAAAGCAGATCGACAGAGGCCAGGGGGATTGCTTCAACCTTTACCCATTCCAAAATGGAAGTGGGAGCACGTGACTATGGACTTCGTTTCGGGACTTCCTCGTTCTCCAGGAGGAAAAGACGCAATTTGGGTCATCGTGGATAGGTTGACCAAATCAGCCCACTCTTACCTTTTAAAGTGGGTACTTCGACAGAGAAGCTAGCAGAGATGTACGTACAGCAGATTGTCAGATTACATGAAGTTCCTGTGAGTATTGTCTCAGATTGGGATAGTCGTTTCACTTCCCACTTCTGGAGGAGCCTGCAGTCTAGCTTGGGCACTCAGCTCAAGTTCAGTACCGCATATCACCCTCAGACAGACGACCAGTCTGAAAGGACTATTCAGACTCTTGAAGACATGCTATGCACTTGCATCTTGGATCTCGGAGGTTCTTGGGAGGATCATCTAAACTTGGTAGAGTTTGCCTACAACAACAACTACCAGGCCAGCATTGAGATGTCACCATTCGAGGCCTTATATGGACGGAGGTCTCGTACCCCTTTATCTTGGGATGACATTGGAGAAAGAGCCTTGTTAGGACCAGAAATGGTCGTGGATGCAACAGAAAAGGTAAAACTTATCAGAAACAGACTACGAGTGGCGCAGGACAGACAACGACATTGGGCAGATAGTCACCGTAGACCCCTAGAGTTTCAGGTTGGCGATTTGGTATTCCTACGGATTTCTTCGACACGGGGCACGATTCATTTTGGCAGAGGAGGAAAGCTTAGTCCACGATATATCGGGCCCTTCAGTGTTCTTGCAAGGGTCGGTGCAGTGGCCTATAGACTAGACTTGCCGCCTACTCTAGATTGAGTGCATAACGTGTTCCACGTGTCGCAGCTGAGATGGTACGTGGCAGATCCTAGTCACGTATTAGATCACTCGGAGATCGAAGTTGGACCGACACTCAGCTATCCTGAACAACCGGTGGAGATCTTGGATCGTAGAGAGAAGATATTGCGGAACCAGACTATTCTCTTGGTTCGTGTTGCATGGAGAAATCACTCTCCAGGAGAATCAACTTGGGAGAGAGAGGACAAAATGCGCGAGCGGTATCCATATCTCTTCGAGACTTGAGGTATAATTCATTAATTGATTGCTTGTTCTAAAGATAGTTATTTTAAAATTTCGAGGACAAAATTCTTTAAGGAGGATAGACTTGTCACCCCCACTTTTTGGATTAGGGGTATTTTCGTCTTTCTGTAATTAATGTGTAAATGATTTGCATGATATTTAATTATATTTAAATAATTAAGGATGATTGTTTGATTGTTGCAATTTATCGTAGTTTCGATAATTAGGACGCTATGCGAGTCCTTGTTTCCAACTGATGTCGCAACCCATCGTAGTTAATCCTCAATAAATTCAATTTTGTGTAATTTTCCCTTTTGTTGGACACTTTTTATGCAAAAGCGTATTAAGGTGACCATCCCATAGGACGCGACACGCGAATAAATCCATTTTCCCTTCATGCATATTTTTCCATAATTTTGGGACTGTGAAAGTGCAACATCAATCTCCATTAAACCATGGTCTCAAAAACCTTGGAACTAATGCATCTTAGCCTACCATTTTAATTCTATTAAATCTTGGCCCTTGAAATATCTCCATAAGAGGTCAATTCCAAGAGGGTTGACCAGTCAACCCAAACCCTAGGTCAACCCCTTACACAATATATATATATATAAACCTCTTTTCTTTTTCCTTTTCTTCAAAAACCACAGCCGAAAATTGCTACCACCCCTATTCTCAAACCCGACCTTCCCATTGATCCCCCGAGCGCTGCACCCGCTGCCCCCGAGCGCTGCACCCGCTTCCACCAAGCGCTGCACCCGCGACCCCGAGCGCCGAACCCCGAGCGCTGTACCCGCCCCGACTGAGCGTCGGATCCCGTCGACAGAGCCGCCCGACAACGTCGCACGCTGCCGACCGAGGTTCCCGCCTGTACACCGCTGACCTCGCTGTACCCGACCGAAGCAGCCTTTGACTCGACGATGCCGTGACACGCACGTCTCATTTCGCACGCAGGTTCGAGTTCCTTCTTGCTTATACGTGTACGCATACATATAATTCCCTTGGAGACCTTTGCACTTGCTACATTGAATACTGGTATATAGACATATATAAACTTGATGCGTACATAAGTACGTATGGGTATTGGTATACGTATATAGTTACTCTGTGTACCTTGATACATATGTATAACCATAACGTATGCGAACCTAATTTGTATATACGTAGAGTACATGCATTAGAATGAGATTTAAAGTGTGATGGTAGATGTATTGTGTATATCTCCCTAGTACCTGGTTAATATGGATGCAAGATATAAAATCTATTAAAGTATATGTATATACAATATCTAATATAATGGTAACTAATAGACAATTATGTATGTTAGATTATATTATTGATGACTTGAATGTAATCAAGGATATCCTGCAGTTACATCGACTGTGACCGTGTAGCATGATAACAGACTGCCAAATATACACTGACGTACCGGCAAGACCATACTATTGACTGTCTGTTATGCACAACAACGACAGACGTGACCACCCCTAATGTAGCCTGTTGAGATCATTATGTTGATTGTGTGCTAGAGTAATGTCTGATGTAGTATTGTATTATATGGTATGTCTATAGGACTGTTGGATCATCCAGACGACACCTTAGAACCCGGACAGTGGTATTGCCAGCTAAGGACCACAGGCGAGTACATTCTCTGATAGTTTCCATTATGTTGATTATCTCTATAATTCTTGTTGTATAGCGTACATGACTCTGATATAGTTCTTTACACGAGTTGGCATCATTGAGACCTGTCACGAGGAGTCGTGATTGGGATCATCGTGCTAGCTGGGGAAACGGGGAAATATTAGTAGTTTATGTGATCATACCCCTTACATGCAGCATTAGCTCACCCACATTTCACGTCGGTGCAGCCTTACCCTTACATGTCTCATCGCTGTTACATCTGGTTAGCCTGACCTGTTGGGGATGACCGCTAACTAATGTAATGAGTCATATAGCCCAAGCCGATCACATGATATACTGATGTTTTACACACTTAGTTAGATGATTCTTGTCATGTATCTTGATAGATTGATCTTGTATTTCCATATGTTCTAGTTGTTGTTCTTATACACACTTACATGCCAGTTCTTTATACTTGCGCACACTTGTAGTTCTATCCCTTGTCAGATGCTATTGATGATGATGTTCCAGTATCTATTTCCTGCATTCTTTATTCCAGTATTTCTTATTTCCAGTTATTTCATATCTGTCTTGTATTTCTTTACATTGTATTATAGTTTTTGTCAATATTGTAGAAGCATGAAAAATACGTCGGATGACTACGCGGCATATCGGTGCAGAGCAGCATAGGCAGAGGCCTTGAGAGCCATCAAGCGTGCAACAGAGCCTTTTCCGCTAGAACAGAGCGTGAAACATAAAAGCTCAAAGGACCATCCGCGTGAGGCAGTACGTCCAAGCCGCTTCAGCATACACAGGGTGCTTCATCGCCTCCAGGGCGTAAAACTCTGTCCCTTTCATACGCAGCATTGAGGTGTACAAAAGACGCTTCATATTTCCCGAAGTGAACCTGTCAGATCCTGCAATGAACCTGTCAGAGCCTGCAATGAACCTGACGTCTGGACTTCTGGCAAAGGGATACGGCTCGACTACCCAAGCGACGGCTATAATGATGGCACTGCACTGCCACCCAGGCTGTCAAATACCGCCATCCCCTTCGCGTAAACTGCTTTTTCAAGCACGAAGGGATATGCTGCCTTGTTTTACACAGGCAAAACGCGAGATATTTACGTTCTGCAGTAGACAAACCGCCTGCTACGCCAAAAGCTACACTCCGTACGGGGTTCGAGGCACGTCTCTTCGCCTAATGCACAGAGCGGTGACAGTTTTTCGAGGCACGTCTCTGCGACTGATGCGCAGAAAGGGTTGCAGACCGTCAAAGAACACGCCTCCATATTTAATGCACATGATGGTGGCAAATCTCGGCATTTAATGCAAGAGATTTGATTATATCTTCAAAAGCCGTAATTCCGGCTAAGACGTCCACGCCAGCACTGTGGCACGGTTCGCGGCGGCTTCTACGCCCATCCAGCGATTGTGCCCCTTCGGCTTCCACGCCTGCTCGGCCCCTGTGCCCCTTCGGCTTCTACGCCTGCTCGGCCCCTGTGCCCCTTCGGCTTCTATGCCTGTTCGGCCTCTACGACCACTCGGCTTCTATGCCTGTTCGGCCTCTACGACCACTCGGCTTCTGTGCCTGTTCGGCCTCTACGACCACTCGGCTTCTATGCTTGTTCGGCTTCTACGCCTGTTCGGCTTCTATGCCGGTTTGATAACTATTTGGCTTCTATGCCATGGTGACAGATATTTGGCTTCTATGCCAACCTCTTCTACACAATGGATACCTACCTACGTGGCTTTTACGCCGTGATCTTCGTAGTAATTGTACGCGTTGTGTCCCTTAGTTGGACCCGCGTCACACGCTCATTCAAAAGATCATCTATACGCAGGCATTGGTTACTTTAACCGTTGTATAAAAGGGTACTGTACTTTCTACTCCTCGGTTGTTATACCGACGGAGTGATCACTGTCACTAAAACTCTATAAATAGAGACCTCTATCAATGAGGAACAAGGTCGAAAAAATGGTCAAGAAAACCAATATCAGATCCGAGGTCGAAAAACTCCAAACTTGAAGATCGAACCCGAGAGAGAGAGAGAGAGAGAGAGAGAGAGAGAGAGCACCCGGAGCTCAGGCAAAGAGTAGGGATCGACGACTTTGGCATCGTGCATCCACCCTCTCCTGCAACCTTCGAAGCTGCTTCCTGTCTTCTACGGCACTTCTTCAACATCGTGTGGTCCAAGGGCTAAAGTGATCGACTGCAGATCAGACACCTATAGCAATATTTACCCAAATTAAAAAAATTGTACTCCCATATCCTCGTATAGGATCAAATTGTACAAGTTTGTTTGTAAACCAAAGAAGGCGGGTTCCGTGTAAACCCCATATTGAATACATCTTCATTCTTTCGTTTAATACCACAAACAAGATGGCGACTCTGCTGGGGACGTCTTTCTCTTCTGACGAGGAAGCAATTGCTCAACACGATGCGGTATCCGTGGGATCCGTGAAGAAGACGCTGGTCGTCCAATTCGACCAGTCTGCCTACGAAGACATGCTTCGAACCGGGGGTAGCTCTCACTCTCTCTCCGTTCAAGACAACAGGAAGCTGCGCAAAGTATGGGTGCCCAAGACATCCTTTACCATTCCTGTGGACTCCGATCTCTCAGATCTCTCTGACCAATGAGGTTGTAGCACTGCTCCCTCTGTGTCCTGCACGTAAAACTCAGTCTCCCGCTACGCACGGTACAGACGAAACTTCGGACAAAGCCTCAGCGCTGACCCAGAAGTATTCACTGCGCTCTACGCGTAAGAACCAGTCTCCCGCTACGCGCGGTACAGACAAAACTTTGGGAAAAGCCTCAGCGCTAACCCAGAAGTATCCACTGCGCTCTATGTGTAGGAACCAGTCTCCCGCTACGCGCGGTACAGACAAAACTTTGGGCAAAGCCTCAGCGCTAACCCAGAAGTATCCACTGCGCTCTACGCGCAGAAACCAGTCTCCCGCTACGTGCGGTACAGACCAAACTTCTGGTGATTCCTCAGCGCCAGGTCAGAAGTACAAATCATGCTCCAGGCGCAAGACAACAGCTGACCTCTATGAGGAACCAGATGAGCGCCGTAATTTCCGCGAGGGGAAGCCAGCAGCAGAATACTCGACTTCTCGGCCTTTACGCCGACAAAGGAGCAATCTGCCTACCATCCGGATTACGTGGGAAGCCGACGGCCGACTGAGGACCTCTTCAGCCTTACGCCACTCTGAGCGAATCTCCAATTTATGCCAGGCGAAGTCCTACAACGTAAAGCAAGCTCAAGTTGCTACTCCTCCTAACCTGCACAAATACCTAATCCAAAAGCGTAAGGAGAGGGGACCTTCCAACATGTCTATTACGCCCCCTAGCGAGCAATGTTGTAATAGTCATAAAATTGTGATTGACTGCTGCTATTCTAAAGCAAAACGGTCAGTTTTCGACCGATTGAGCTACTCTCAGTCTTTCCCGGAAGAAGAGCCCGTATATGCGTCCGTGAACATGGCTTCACACATACCTAGAGGAGGGTCGAGCTAAAGACGTCATCCCTCAGGGCCTCCGAGCCGAAGAAGATTCGAAGACCTCCTCAGGAACACTGAAGCTGGGGTGTTCCAAAACACCCGTGCAAGGTCATAGCAACCAGCTTCGTACTCGTCTGATTCCGACGCTGGGGGTCACCCATCTCCCAGATCAGATGCTGAGAGTATAGAGTCGACTTCTGCAGCGACCTATACTTATCCTTCGAGGACGTCCAGGGAAATAGGAGTTTACGCCATTGAAGACGAACGCGAGGAAGCTTCGCCGTCAGGAAATGCGGAATAACGCATCACTATGCTGGAGACGTCTCTGAAATAAATGCAATCCATAATAGAGAACATGCACCAGATGATGCTAACTCAGCACGCAACTGCCATGGCTCAAGCGTCGGTCCCGCCAACTTAGATACGTGTGGGGGTGGACTTGCCACCATCCAACCCAAGCCAAGAGCCTGCTCTAGATCAAGAGTCAGCAGTTCCTCCGCTTCCTCACTCGGTGAATATATTACCTCCCGTTGGAGTCACGATACATCCAACTCCGCACTACACCGTTGCCCCGCTTCCAACTGAAAATCCGATGCAGGCAGTGCGGGAGTTGAAAGCCCAGTTTGACACCTTGAAGCACAAAGATCAGCTCAAGAAACTGGGAATCAACCAGTCTTACCCAGCTATCTGGGAAGAAGTCCCTTTTCCTCCGAAGTACAAGCCTCAGACTATGGCTCTGTTCGAAGGAAAAATATCGCCAAGTCAATACATGAACTATTTTAGTATGATGACGGTGTTGCTACAAGGGAACGACGCCCTCCTCACTCGGGTGTTCAAAGGCTGCCTCTCAGGAGTAGCCTATCAGTGGTACCGTAGCTTGGCGGACAACTGCATTACTTCCTTCGAAGACTTCAAAGCTTTATTCTTCACGCGATTCTACGAGGGTGGAATGGACATGTCTATGTCCTCTCTCATCGAAGTCAAACAAAGGGAAAAGGAGGACGTTCGCACCTTCGTCGAACATTTTCGTCAGGCCACCTTATAAATGCCTCCAGGAGTTCCAGACTCGGCGTTAGTAGACATTTGCAGGAAGAACCTCCTTCCCGTAGTCTCGGTGTTTATAGGACCATATCAGTTCCATGAATGGCCTTCGTTCATTGTCTCGGCAGTGGCCGCCGAAGACAACAGTCGTAAGGCGCGCGACAATGGCATCATGATCTCCGCCTCCGATAGAGGCAAAAGGTCATCTCCCAGCAGCGACCATCCTCGCAGCTCTAAGGGAAAAGAAGCTCTGACGGTCAATACGTCCAGACAAAAGACGGCGGCGACCACGCAGATGAAGCCCGGGACTTCCAGGCCCGTCGAAGTCTACTCTTTAGACGACGACGATATCCCTAGTATATTCGAGTGTCTCGTCAAAAGCGGCAAGATCACCCTTCCGGAGCTAAGGCGGCCCCAAGAAGCCGGCAGTACTGACGACCCCAAATACTGTATCTTCCACAGATACGTATACCACCCAATAAAGGCATGTTACATACTGAAGAGGAGGATCCAGGGGTTGATCGATGCTAAGTCTATCACTCTGCATAACACCGAGAAGACGGTCATGGCCAACATGATCTCTCTGCGGTTCGGCGATCTGCCTTCCTAAGAGGTCATGAACGGTGTCACGCCCATTTCCCGAGCTACGATGGACATTGTCAATCTCCCTCCATCTAGAGATCAAAATCAAGACCTGGTACCCCTGACCACCCGGCAGGGCAAGATTATGTGGGTTCATCCAAATTTGGTGTCAGAGCTCGAGGAAGAGACTAAAGCTACTAAAGCTACGTCTAGAAAAAGCTCAAAGCGCAAACCATGCCACATGGTCGCAACTTCTTCGCCATCAGACGAGGACGAGGTACTTGCTGCAACCCGTTCAGGGAAAGCCTACCTCAACGACTGTGGAGCAAGTCAGGAGAATGCACCGGCGGACGCTTCAACTGCCAAACCTTCAGGACCAGGCCCCGTTGTACCAAACGCTACCTCACCAGTCCTTCGTATAAGATGAAACCTGTCAGTAAGCATTCGGGGATATCAAACGCTACCTCACCAGTCCGCCAGTTCTGGTGCCTCCCATCATGGGAAGACTATTCTTGCTGTACGTCCGAGCAATGGATCATTCGCTAGGAGCTCTTCTCGCGCAGAAGAACGATGTGGGTCATGAACAGGCTATCTACTACCTAAGCAGGATGATGGTCGGAGCCGAACACCAGTACAACCCAGTGGAGAAAGAATGCTTGGCTTTGATGTTCGCTATCCAAAAGACGCGGCACTACGTCGGCGGCCAGACTATCCACATCATCTCCAGGATCAACCCTCTTCGAGTACTGATGAGCAAGCCGAGTGTTCTTAATTCCCGACTCGCAACTTGGGCGATGCTGTTAACACCATATGACATGGTATACGTACCGCAGAAGTCCATCAAAGGCCAAGCGCTGGCCGACTTCCTAGCTGCTCATCCGATCCCGGAGGCCTCCAAATTATACGAAGACATTCCTGACGAAGTTGCAGAATGTAATTCCGCAATGGAAGGTGACGCATGGCAACTGTTCTTCGACGATGCCTCCAGGATTGGTCCCCAGGGAAACGTGGTTTCAGGGGTAGGAATCGTCCTAGTCACTCCTGATAAACTCGTCATCTACCGGGCATATTCTCTTAACGAACCATGCTCCAACAATGTGGCAGAATACAACGCCCTGTTAATTGGACTCCAAGTCGCTAAAGAGCTGGGGGTCGAGTCCCTGGAAGCTTTCGGTGATTCTCTGCTTATCGTCAATCAAGTCCGAGGAATATATGAAGTCCGGAATCCAGACCTCATCCCCTATCACCAAGCAACGGTCGAGATAGCCATGACATTCAAAGGGTTCTTCCTAGAGCATGTACCTCAATCCCAGAATCTGGAAGCTAATGCCCTAGCCAGTCTAGCTGCGGATTTAGCCACTCCTATAAGAAGGTAGGATTCGATAATCCTTCTTAACAGAGATTTATTCTGCGTGAAGAACAACTTTCACATAGAACGCAGCTACCCTGTGAACACGGAGCCCCCGGGAAGAGATTGGAGAAGTCCCTTCATAGATTTTGTCGCATACGGAATCTTGCCAGAGGACCCCAAAGAAGCAGTATCCGTCAAAAGACGATCATTACGCTTCTACTTCGATGCATCTTCACAATGCCTATATCGTCGGACTTACGACGGACTGCTATTAAGATGTCTCTCAGGCGACGAAGCACAGCAGATTATCCGGGAAGCTCACGACGGCATATGCGGAGCGCATCAGCCCGGTCCTAAGCTACAAGATCGTGTCAAGAGAATGGGCTATTATTGGCCCACTATGATCACAAACGCGATCAGCTATGCAAGACAATGCAGAGCCTATCAGGTTCATGCAGACTTCATACATCAACCGTCTGAATATCTACATCCTACGGTTGCATCCTGGCCCTTCGAAGCATGGGGTATGGATATCATAGGTCCTATTCATCCGTCTTCTTCCAGAGGCCACCGGTTCATACTGGCCATCACGGATTACTTTTCTAAATGGGCAGAGGCGATCCCTCTGGCCGAGGTAAAGGCGTCTGACGTAATCAGCTTTATCAAGCATCACGTTATTTATCGCTTTGGGATTTCCCAAAGGATAATCCATGACAATGGGCCTCAGTTCATCAGCCAAGCGTTTCATCGATTTTGCGATAAAAATCGAATACGTAATATTGCCTCTACGGCATATTATCCAGCTGCTAATGGTTTGGCGGAAGCTTTCAACAAAACCATTATCAAACTCCTGAAGAAGTTTGTCTCTTCGAACAAAAGAGACTGGAACGAGAAGCTGGGCGAATGTCTCTGGGCATACCGTACGACGGTATGGACACCGACAGGTTGTATCCCCTTTTTACTGGTCTACGGAAGCGAAGCAGTTCTTCCCATCGAAGTCTAGATCCCGTCGCTCAGGATAGCCGTGACTAATGAGCTGACCCAAGAAAAGAATGACCTGTTAAGGCTTCAGGAGCTCGAAGGATTAGACGAGAAATGCCTCCAAGCTCAACAGCGCATCGCGCTCTACTAAGCACGCATTTCCAGAGCTTTCAATCATAAAGTAAAGGAAAGAGTGTTCAAGGTCGGCGAGCTAGTCTTAGCCGTAAGATGGCCAATAATTCTCACTCACAGGAGTAAAGGGAAATTTCAGCCCAAGTGGGAAGGCCCTTATGTGATCGAGACAACATTCTCGAATGGCGCTTACTGGTTAGCCCAGCCTAATGGAGACCTATTAATGGCTCCTATCAACGGTAAATTCCTGAAGAGGTACTATGCTTAACCTCCTCTACCCCAGGGTAGAATATAGCTGGAATCCCAATTCTGACAAAACTACTTCCACAACGAAGCTAGTTAGGTCATATTCTATCATGTCCGTATGACCTCTGAATAGGTATATCCTGCTAAAAGTTTATCGAGAGTTTATCACGTCCATACTACCTCTGATATCACTCTCACTTAAACCTGTCATTTACATTCCGAAATGATGGGTCCACAAAGTCAAAAAAGATTCGCTTTATTTCCAAAAAGAGCAGAATTACATTAGGGAAGATAAAAGCAAGAAAGGGTACATCATTGCGGGGGAGCAGTCAGATCGCGAATCAGCTTCGCCAGTGCAGCTACCCTCTCGCCCTTGGAAACCAAGGCATCAGCGCGGGCCCATTTCAGCCGTGCCTCAGGATTGTTCGTAAAGGACAGTTCGGCCCTCGCCCGAAGAGAGCTAGCACGAGCAGCTTCTGCACGCTCCAGGTCCCGTCGTGCGGTGCTCAGTCGACCAGACGCTACGCCTAGACCTGCCAACGACTGAGAAGCCCACTCCTCTGCCCGGGCAAGTTTCTCCTTCAACTTGCGGACCCTCGCTACGTTCCCTTCGTGCTCGGATTGGCACTTAGTCTCGAGAGTAAGAGCCTCCTCCACGAAGGCCTTTCTTTTATCCGTCTCCAGCTTACGGGCTTTGATAGAGTTATCCAAGCTCTCCAGCTGTTTGGTAAGCCGCACAGTCATAGAGTCATATCTGGCCTGGACAACAGCTTCAAAACTGCCCCGAGTCAGCTGTAAGTATTCGTTAATGGGTTGTTCCAACCCATTAACCATCGCCTCCAGGGCGTCAGCTACCCCGGAATCGCCGAACTCTCTGACGGTCCCAATCAAAAACTGGGAAGCCTTCTTCAGGCTCTCAAAATCCAGATTCTTCGCCAACACCATTGTTATCAGCGTGTTCAAATTGGCGTAGAAGGTGACGGTATATAGCTCGATCAGCGCAACCAGATCTGGTTGAACGCCAGGGGTGGCCGCAATATTGACGAGTTCCCCTCCAAGGACGATTGCAGACGAGGTAGCCACAGCCGCCGCCTCGACAGGTGGTGCGACCGAAGAAGGTGCGGCAACGACGGTCGAAGTCATCGCCATACTCACAAGAGGCGAGGTCACGATGACGGGTTCGTCCCCCTCTTGAGATGATGAAACCACTCTGGGCGAGCTGGCCCCCGAAGCCATTTCCTCCCCGAAGTGGAATGCCTCCGTATTATCATCAGGAGCCCGAGCAGAGCCAGAAGGCGTTTCAACGCTATACTCCCCACGGGCGCCATCCCCTGAGAAGAGGACAAGAAAGTTGACATCAATACGATAGTAATCTTTCTAAGAGGAGACATAAAGATGACCTTTACCCGTAGCCAACGGTATATATGCCGCGTCTGCAGCCGATGTAGCTATGTCACGCCTTAGTGATGCAATACGAACTGTCATACCTGGAGAAGGAGGTGGGCCAACCGACATCGCCAGGAGCTCCACCAAGCCTCCGCCGAGACGTGTTCGAGGTTTGTCAGCTGGAACCTCGCTGGTCATGCTCACGGACGCAGCAGGAGTTTCCTCTATTGCTGGTCTAGAGGAAGATTCTCCCATTTGCCTCAGCCACGCGGGCGATTTCATTCCACTACCGGAGGCAGTGGCAGCAACGGCAGCCTCAAGCAGGAGTTCTCCGACACCGCCGGCCGAAACTGAGGGTCCCTCTCCGAGAGACGGGGAACCTCCAATCAAAGGGACATCCCCAACATGAGAGGCAGCAGGTTCCTCTCTAGGAGCCTCAATGCCAGGAATCCGGAGAGGGCGATCAGCCGTCTTCTTCTTCATCTTGTGAGGGGAAGTTTGCTTCGAGACAGAAGCCCTTCGCTTCCCTGAGATCGCCAATGCCCCCGCAGGCGGAGGCACTTCACACCTCGGCACCGATACCAGAGGCTCATCCGGAATGGCGGACTCCTCGCCCTCGTCAGATGAAACCTAGGGGACTTCGATTCTTCCCCCGGGCTTGGAGGAAGGCACCCTGAAGCTTCCAAGAATGTCAAAGTCGCGATAGAGGGTGTTGATCGCCACGTAGAACTGAGCATACGAATGGAGGATGCGCAGCTCCGTGGAGAGGGTGGCGACAGGCACAATGAAGATTGTTCCCGTGTAGCCCATGATGAAGTACCGCCACCCCCTGGCTCCATCAATGAGTCCGCCCCGGGACCTGAAGCTGGTGATGGCATTGCCCACGTGCAGCTGATCGTACCCAAACTGCCTCGCGAACCGACTGGGCAAGTAAGGCTAGAAGAAGCAATAATCCTCGCTTCTGTACAGCAAATGGGAGGGTCTGATGCAGACCAACCAATTAAAGGCTTCCGGGGAAAGATTGGTCTTTTCTCCGCCTAAATCCTCGAGCCTAATCCCCGACTGATTACGATGTACAGAAGGGACGGTGCAGAGGAGCTTCCAACAATGACCAAGGCTCAGCGCCAGCCGACAGTCTATGACTGTGGTCACGTTCCAGAGGGAGCCCTTGTAGTTCAGCAAGAAAATACCCCCCGCGCTGCTACCAGGACCGGAAGACATTACCCGGGGGTTGTGAAGAATTAACCATCCCATCAAGTACAGGTATGGTAATTCCACCCGGGGAAAACTCTCACGCCGAGCTTTATCGATGAGCAACCCGTCAGTCATGGCTCGCAGTCCAGCCTGTATACGGCACACCATGGCAGGAAGCAAGCCTAGCCTTGCCCCGAACACCAGACGAACGATGGGCCACAGGATGTTCCGATGAATGCGGTCCGCGGACGCGGTGCCAGGCACCACTACTCGACGCAGCCATAAGGAGAGAAAGCCGGGCAGCTTGGCTTCCTCAGACAAAGGCCTGCGGCAGCGCCTCAAGTAACTATAGGCCTTAGTGCCTTCAGGGTACTTTCCTACCCCGTCATTGAGAAACTGGTCTGGAGTGTTGGCCTCCTCTATAAGGTCCTCAACGACCTCGGCACTGAGCACGGCCAAACAGTTCACGGGCTCATGCTTATCCCCCGAAACCTTCACCGACTTGACGGCCCTGGCCCGGTGGAAGAAGAGGTAGGACATCCACTTAGTGGTGTGAGCCAAGTCAGAAGGCTCATTATAAAAGGCAGTGCACGCGAGGTATTGACACATCAGCTCCTGATACACCTCCACAACCCGAGGATCCGAGTCCTCCAACTCCCGGTTGGTAGGAACATACTCTTCATACGGGGTATCCCCCATCGGCAGTCTCGAGATCGCTGCCATTTCGTGGAGGGCTAACCCCAACTCCCCCAGTGGAGTGGCGAAGGTCCCGGTGAGCGAAATGTATCGCTCCATCAGCGCCAGAAAGAGATTAGGGTTGGAAGGCAACCCAACGCTCGTCACGCTCACGGCGGCATACAGTCCGATGATTTCCAGCTCTCACCGAAAATGCCTCAAAGCCCAGTCAACTAGGCAGGACCATCGGAGATTTGTTGGGGTGATCCACCCATTGTACCGAGGATTCTCCTTGGGGTATACCCCCCCTCGCACCATGAAGTCATTACAGAAAGTCGGCAATTGTACCGGCTGGATCACTGAACTGTCTTCACTCGGGACACTGCTCGGGCACAGTCCCCTGAATAACGTCACGACGCCAGTGGGGCGGCTGACGAACGACCCCCGGTCGGCTCCTTTCAGATGAAAGATCTTTCCCGGCTTCCCGTGAAGATCAGGAATCAGCGTCCACGACATCCTCCTGCGATGTGTGGCATGGAAGAAAGCCGAGATCGGATAATCTCTCGGTATCGTGGGCAGATATAAGACTACGCTCTCGGCAGGGAAAACCCAGGGTTCTCTCTTGGGCTTCGTCTGGGACTGCTTGTCTATCATGTCCCCAAAGAGGAAGGCCGGCTTGATGTACTGCTCCCCATCTACGTACGTTAGGGGCTCCCCGTTGATCATGCTCAGCAGCATTCGCTCACCCTGAGCCGATATCAAGATCCCCCTCCCTTCAGGATACTGGGGTCCGGAGATAGGAAATGTCACGTGCGACAGATCCTCCAAGTAGTTCGAGTACAACATCCCAGCAGCGGATCCCATCACCTCTGCCAGTGGAGACTCATGCAAGTCGACTGCAAAAAATACAAGGAAAACACGTCATTTACGATCCTTGCAACATAAAGACCAAGAAGCGACAGTCGGTGCTTTACGCCAAGACTGTACGAAATTTGGTCATCCTACGCCAGGAGTCATATCCCGAAAGCGTAATTGGCGGTATACGGTCCGTGCTTTACGCCAAACTAAAATTTTACAGTATACACCAAGTCTTCGGCAGCCAGAGCTTTTACGCTCATAACTACGAAGACATGGAGTTATTACGCTGACACATTAGAAATGTGGACGTAAAAGATGAAAATGTCTTCGCGCGTCATCTTCCTCAAAGAGGCTATCAGCACAGAAGACGACCTAGCGCGGTCACGTTCAATGTGTGCAAAGAATTTTTCGTCGTTCTTTGTCATTTCCGATGGCTATACCTCTAAGACCGGGTGCGCTACTCGTCGGCAAGATCCTTCGCTCAGAAGGAAGTTCGCATCGCCCGACCGAAGACTCTCTCGCCGAGGCAGAAGCACGAGAAGAAGAGCCTATGCTCTTTCCCTTGGTGGAGAGGGTTTGCTTCGGCGCCATTACTGGAAACCTGGAGTGCTCGGAGAAAGTACGAGGGGAAAAAACTCAAACGATCAAAACTCTCTCTCGCAAAAGACGGATAAAAAGTTTCTCTCTCCAGAAGCTCGGGATATATATAGAGTTCGGATCGACTCCTCGAATCCTCAGGCGGTTCCTCGAAACCCCAACCGAATCTCACAAATTAAATATTTGGTTATGATTGGGTACTACGTCAGCCCGCTACTCTCGAAAGACGGACAGTCAGCAAATTCGAAGAGTTTTTTGTGCAAAAGCAGGTCAACGGTTCCTATGCTAAGGAGCTTTCTACGCTCAACAGCAACAGATCTACGGTTTTACGCTCGCAAGCTACAAGTCTATGGTTTTTACGCCCGGATGCCTTTGTGTTCGATAGCTTTTATGCTCGAGAGGCTACAAACCTATGACTTTTTACGCTCAGTAGGTACCAAATCGATAATTTCACGCTCGGTGGTGCTTAGTTTACGCTCGGAGGCAACAGATCCGCAACCTCTACGCTCGGAAGATTTCTTTCATCCACAGGCTACAAATCTACAGTTCTACGCTATGGAGCTTTCTACGCCCGACAGCAATAGATCTACGGTTCTATGCTCGCAAGCTATCAGTCTATGGTTTTATGCCCGGATGCCTTTGTGCTCGGTAGCTTTTATGCTCGAGAGGCTACAAACCTACGACTTCACGCTCAGCAGCTCCAAATCGATGATATCACGCTCGGTGGCTTTCTACGCTCAACAGGCCTATGAACTCAAGATTTTCAGCTCATCTACGCTACGGATATCTGACTTTCCGCATATCCGAACTCAAGGCGGTCGATTACAGGAGTTCACACAGAAGATACTCCTTCTTGACCTCAACATATCACAAGTACCCGAAGCATACAAGAGTTTAAACATTGAGAAATTACTTTTCTCGGGTCAATTGGAGGTTCATCCAGACTTCAGTCTGAATATCTTGTCTATTAAAAGATGGCAACTCAGTTAGACAGCCATTTCTTGACCCTGTTCCAAGGGATTTTTTGGGAAGTCATTCTTGAAGACGAAGTCTGAAATAGAAATTTTGTTTATCAGAAGTTCAGAGCTCTACGCGATTCCTCAGTCCTAGCAACAGGACAGTTCTAAAATGTTCAAAATGCTCTACAGCGTTCTATGGACTATTCGCTATGTGTAAAGGACAGGACCTAGTACTCTTTCTACAGAGTTGGCGTATAGAATCAGACGTGTCGAAGCTACACATATTCAGACTTCACAGCAACGTATGGCAAGATGATCATATGAAGAAGCAAGACGATTTTATTAAAGATTAAAGTCATAATTATATATGAGGGAAATCCAATCTACAAGGGTTTTCTTTTCATTTTCATGATTACAACTGAGGGAAACTCCGTCGACAGGAGGGTTTCCCCATCATCGTCTGAAGATTGCCCAGAAGCTATTCTGACAGGTTCTCGCTGGGCTTCAATTCTTTATCCATCTTCTCCGGCAGCCAGTCAGTTCTAGCCAACTGACTGACATGGCAATGATCACCGGCGAGAGAACGACAGAGTTGGGGCTTTCATATCCCATACTCCGTACGCCGTGACAGATTGAGTTGAGATATTCCACCCAACTCAATGCCCGAGGTCAGAGCTGGTCGCTGCTCTCACCACCGGAGGCAACGAGAGAAGACAGCACTTGCAAGCTGTGTGGTCAAAGACGACCCTTCCTCTCTCCTGGGGCAACGCCATAAAAAGTTGCTGATTATCCCGAGCAAGGGAGGCTAAGATATCCTTCCATGATCCATCGTTGCAGTGGACAATTGCTCAAAGACGCCGTCTTTTTTGGCTCCTTACACGCTGGAAGAACAGGATCTCCTTCTTCCTCAAATCAACCCGGCGAACTCCGGCGATCATCTTTGCGTGGTGATAAAAATATGGGGAGAACATGCTAACTCCCCCAGCCTTTTTATAGGCGAAAAAGGGTCACACCGGTCCCCAATAAATCTGCCATAAAGTCGGCATCGACCATTTCAACGCTCCATTCAGAAACGTTTCGAGTCACGAGGTGCAGTTCATGCTTCATTCAAAGCGTTCCAACTTCCGAGGAATTTGAAAGCTTTGAAGGGGGTCTTGTAGAAGCATGAAAAATACGCCGGATGACTACGCGGCATATCGGTGCAGAGCAGCATAGGCAGAGGCCTTAAGAGCCATCAAGCGTGCAACAGAGCCTTTTCTGCTAGAACAGAGCGTGAAACATAAAAGCTCAAAGGACCATCCACGTGAGGCAGTACGTCCAAGCCGCTTCAGCGTAAACAGGGTGCTTTATCGCCTCTACGGCGTAAAACTCCTCCCCTTTCATACGCAGCATTGAGGTGTACAAAAGATGTTTCGTATTCCCCGAAGTGAACCTGTCAGATCCTGCAATGAACCTGTCAGAGCCTGCAATGAACCTGAAGTCTGGACTTCTGGCAAAGGGATACAGCTCGACTACCCAAGCGACGGCTATAATGATGGCACTGCACTGCCACCCAGGCTGTCAAATACCACCATCCCCTTCGCGTAAACTGCTTTTTCAAGCACGAAGGGATACGCTGCCTTATTTTACACAGGCAAAACGCGAGCTGTTTACGTTCTGCAGTAGACAAACCGCCTGCTACGCTAAAAGCTGCACTCCGTACGGGGTTCGAGGCACGTCTCTTCGTCTAATGCTCAGAGCGGTGACAGTTTCTCGAGGCACGTCTCTGCGACTGATGCACAGAAAGGGTTACAGACCGTCAAAGAACACGCCTCCATATTTAATGCACAGGATGGTGGCAAATCTCGGCATTTAATGTAAGAGATTTGATTATATCTTCAAAAGCCGTAATTCCGGCTAAGACGTCCACATCAGCACTGTGGCACGATACACGGCGGCTTCTACGCCCATCCAGCGATTGTGCCCCTTCGGCTTCCATGCCTGCTCGGCCCCTGTGCCCCTTCGGCTTCTACGCCTGCTCGGCCCCTGTGCCCCTTCGGCTTCTATGCATGTTCGGCCTCTACGACCACTCGGCTTCTGTGCCTGTTCGGCCTCTACGACCACTCGGCTTCTACGCCTGTTCGGCTTCTACGTCTATTCGGCTTCTATGCCGGTTTGATAACTATTTGGCTTCTATGCCATGGTGACAGACATTTGGCTTCTATGCCAACCTCTTCTACACAATGGATACCTACCTACGTGGCTTTTATGCCGTGATCTTCGTAGCAATTGTATGCGTTGTATCCCTTAGTTGGACCCGTGTCACACGCTCATTCAAAAGATTATCTATACGCAGGTATTGGTTACTTTAACCATTGTATAAAAGGGTGCTGTACTTTCCACTCCTCGGTTGTTACACCGACGGAGTGGTCACTGTTACTAAAACTCTATAAATAGAGACCTCTATCAATGAGGAACAAGGTCGGAAAATTGGTCAAGAAAACCAATATCAGATCCGAGGTCGAAAAACTCCAAACTTGAAGATCGAACCCGAGAGAGGGAGAGAGAGAGAGAGAGAGAGAGAGCACCCGGAGCTCAGGCAAAGAGTAGGGATCGACGACTTTGGCATCGTGCATCCACCCTCTCCTGCAACCTTCGAAGCTGCTTCCTGTCTTCTACGGCATTTCTTCAACATTGTGTGGTCCAAGGGCTAAAGTGATCGACAGCAGATCAGACACCTATAGCAATATTTACCCAGATTAAATAAATTGTACTCCCATATCCTCATATAGGATCAAATTGTACAAGTTTGTTTGTAAACCAAAGAAGGCGGGTTCCGTGTAAACCCCATATTGAATACATCTTCATTCTTTCGTTTAATACCACAAACAAATATATGTGGAACTGCTGTTAGAAGTGTATTTTCGTTCAAATCCTGACTGGATATTTTTTCCAGAGAACCTTGAGGATTTCTGTACTACGCACTACGGACCAGGTATAGAAGCAGACTATGTACCAGAGATCCTAGAAGAGACCATGCTTCTAGATGAGACTTTGCCTACATCTACCTAGATAGTATTTATTTTATGCTTGAGACTCATGGAGGTTATTTCAGTTAATATTAGACTCTTGTTAAGTTTAATTAGGAACTTGTGTTGGACAGCTAGACTGTAAGTTATCTTTATGTTGGGACCTGGTGTTTAACTATGTTATTCCTTTCATCTTTTATCGTGCCTTATAGTTGTTGTGATTGAGTTACATTGAGAGATTATGGAGATGTATATCATTGACAGGTGTTTATTTAGTTAGTGTTATTGTGACCCAGACAACGTTCTACCGTCGATCCTGCGGCGTAGGCTGGACGTACCCACGCTCTCGTACCCCTATACCGGGTGCTGGCCGTGATAATTTTAATTTTGAGAAATTTAGAAGAATCACTAAGATGATGAGGATTAATGAATTGATATTGAGGACCCAATATTTATACCTTAAGTACATGATTTAAATTTTTGAACAATGAAGGTAGAATCATCAATTTGAATTTGGAGGATAAATATAGAATTTCAGACTTGAACATTGGTGGACTGCATTTAAATTATTTTTCAATTTGATGATTTGATTCAAAATAAAAATTTGATGGTTGGACTACCTATTTGAAATATTGAGGATATGAATGGAATTTAAAAAGCTGAAGCATACAAAAATTTATAAGTGAAAATGGGAACAATGTTGGACTCGAATTACTTCTAAAGGAGATTATGATAGTTAGAGATCGTGAGGTAAAATTTATATGCGTATTTAAATCTTGAAGATGTTATATGGATTTAATTTAAATTTGGATGTGGATAATTTGAAAAAGCGAGAAGAGATAACCATAGGTTGAATTTTGATTGGAACAGTGGCCATCCTAACCTTGAAGTGATTGTGATGGATATGATTAGGATTTTAATTATCACAAGGAGATTGCGATTGACTTGCCTTACGTACATGAAGGATCAACAAATTATGCCTTATTTTAATTTTGAGGACGATATTGTTTTAAGTTGGCTGGATTGTGAAACCCCCTCACCTAAGAATTAGACCTACTTGGCTTAGATAGTGAGACTGAGGCTAGCTCGAATCCACTTAGAAATAGAACACGGTATTTTTATTTAGTTTTACAAAGGGTATCACTTGGCGCACCTTACCATTGCTTCGATAATTGGAGTACTTCACTAGTCACCGCCTTCCTACAAAATTCTACATCCTTGTACTAGATGTGACCATCATCCAAATTTCCATCTTTGTGAAATTTTCCAATTGTTGGGCATTTTTATGCAAAAGAGCATTTAGGTGTCGATACTATTGGACATGACACATGAAGAAACCTAACTTTCGCTCATGTGGATTTTTCCCATGATTTTTGGAATATGCATCGTGCAACATCGCCCACTCCGTTAAACCTAGCATTGCATTTTAACCAATGCAAATCTTAGACCATCCTTGACTTCTACCATGGTCTAATTTTAATTTTGAGGACAAAATTTTTATAAGTTGGGTAGATTGTCATAACCCAGATTTTTCAGAATATTTTAAAATATTTTCTCGCAATTTTCTATAATTTTTGGAATTTAAAACTAAGATATTTTATGATTAAAGGATTTTTATTTAATGTTAGTTAATATTAAAATATTATAAAAATAATATTTTAGGGTGTAAAATGGAAAACTAGACATGGAATAATTTTTCAGAAATTTATTGGACCCCAGAAGCATTTTTAAAGCCCTAAAAACTAATTTATAATTAAACCAAAATAAACCCTGACTGAACCCGGTTTAATTTAAATAAACCAAACCAAACCGTGGTGAACCAAACCGGACCAAACTCAGCCTTAACGGGTCGGGTCGGGTCGGATCTGAATCGAATCCGACCCGGACCCGAAACTCGGTCGAAACCCTAAATCTGAATCTCCCCTGAATTACTGTTCCGGCCCCCTTCAAAATCCCTCGAAACCCCGCTCCGGCCTGACTTCCCCTCCACCGCGGATCCAAGCCACCTTCTCCGTCCGCTCAGTGCCACATCGCCCTCGACTTTGGCGGCCGTGCAGATCCCCCTTCCGTAGCAATTCAACAACCCCGCTGCTCACCGATTCAGACCAACTCAGTCCGGCCGCTATCCAGCTTCGACCCGCGTCGCTCCGGCCAGTGCAGCTGACCCGCCGTGCAGTCTTCCTCCCCCCCCCCACGCGGCACTGGTGCACCACCCAGACTCTGACAGTGTGGCTCCCCCATCCGACCGCGCTACACAGTCCCTCCGGCGATCGACTCCCTCAGTCGACGGTGCAGCGCCGGGCAGCCCCGACCTCTCCCCGATCTCCTTCTCCCCTTCCCGGTCCACCATGACCTAACCCTAACCCTAGCCGCCTCCGTCGGCACCGCCCCTCCTACGTAGCCCTAGCTCTGACACAGTGGACACAGACACAGAAGAATCCAGACACAGTGGTTCGTGTCGCCTTCCGGACACGAAGAATCATTATTTTGCGGAGTCCTGTTCAGGTAACCCGTTCTCTCTTCTCGCTGCTCCAATTTTCGTTCTGTCAGTTATGACACGTAGACTGCATGACCCTCTTGATGCCCGTGCAACCCACTCGGTGCGTCATGTCCTGTGGCGATCGTGAACCGCGATCCAAAAACAGAAAAACTAACGTCCTGTTTCACCCCGAAACTGAGTGCGCCCCGCCAAATGGGATGACTTGGTCGCTCGCGGTCTTCACCGAAACGTGCGCGCCATTGATACGGACGTGCGGGATTTCGCAGAAGTTGTTTTGGATGTGCGTTTACACCGGAATCAACGCGTATCCGTCGACAACGCCCCGTATCCGCCTGTTCTGGAACACGTCGTAACTTTGTGTACACACGTCGGATCGAAACAAAACTTATGCCATCGAACTCATAGCAATACGCTGGTCCTGTAACCCAAGTTGGGACCGATTCTGAGAACGTTGACAAAATTGCGTATCGTGGGCCCTGCGGCTCCACTTGACGGGCGATTTTGTGATCGGCTCATCGGAATCCAGTTCTGGAAGTTCTGTTGGGTTCGTATCATCGTTCCTGACTTGTTGACACTAAGTTTGACGAATTTGGAGACCTTTGATCCTGACACATTTTTTGGTACAAAGCGGCCCACATGTGGACCTCACTTTGATCTGGAACTGTCATTTTTGCCCCTGTGTCCAAATTGGACTTAAGGACGGGCGTTTCTAGCTATTTGATATTTTTTGAGACTGTTGGTGATGTTTATTACAACTTTTGGAGGAGTACCTGCAGGATCCACTGATATAGGGACAGCTGTTGGTATTTAAACCCCAAGCAAGTGTACCTTGCCAAATCTTGCAGTTCTTATTACATATTTCCTTGACCTAGGACCGTGTGACTTACTTAGCGTCCAATTAATAGTCGAGTGCCAACACCGTACGTGGAGTTGTGTAACGTCATCTAGAGATGGACATTCGTGACCCTTTACATTCTCGTACTTGTCTTATCAAGTACACCATAACCCAGGACACTTGACACTATTCATGAGATAGAATCTTCCTGAGATATTTATGGTGATTCTGTGTAGGTTGCAGGATTTTTACATAGACATTATATTCATAGATATTGTATGACTTGTTGCATTAGCTATGATCGTGCGTGACATGTACATGAGACGTTGTGGACATGAGACGTGTGGTTACATTGTGTAGGGAGAGACACACAGGCTACAGGCTGTTTTATATATATCTACTACTATTGTGAGGCCGTAGACTCTCCAGCAGACCTAGGCACATCACATGTTATATATACCTACTACTATTGTGAGGCCGTAGACTCTCCAGCAGAGCTAGGCACATTACTTGTTATTACTGCTACCGGCTCCCCGACACAGAGCTTGTAGTGGTCTCAGCCTGAGTACTAGTGATGCTCTCACTTGCATTTCACATGGATGGTTATATATTGACCTTATTTGTTTTATTTATTTTCTGTACTGTATTATTTATTTGGCTTGAGTTATCTTGTACCTTGCTATGTCCCCTGAGGACCTGGATCCGGATTATGTCCCCAGGATTAGCAGATGAGATCGACCCCAAGGTATACAGGACAGGAGCACTAGCAGGAGCAGGAGCAGGACCAGACACTGGAGTAGTACCAAATCTAGTACACGAGTGATCATCGAGGGTATCTTCTGAGTATCTACTGTTCCATACTCAGTATTTGATGTGGTTATCTTTATTCTTGTATCTTGACAGATGTATCAGACACATTACTGGGTTATCTCTCGAGTATGATATTTATTAAGATTGATCTTGCTTTATGATTCTGATATTGTTATATTCATTTCTGTGGATGAGATTAGTATATTTAGATCCTTTTTATTGTGTTACAGCTTAAGTGCGCCCCGATGGATCCATTAAATTGGGTTCATCCATCGGTGTGTGCTGCTGGCCATTGACATGTATCTAGTCCCTCGATATTTTGGGACTGGAGCATGACATCTTTATCTAAGGAAGGTTTGCAATGTGACCTCCAGAAGTTGCAAGAGGAGCGTGATCGGGTGGGTACCCTTAGGGAGGATTGCCTCACCAGGCAGAAGGACCTGACTGAAGAGATCAGATAACTCCAATCCAATCTTGATGCGCTAGGGAATAGCCTCCGGGAGGCCTAGCAAGAAGAGGTGGCCATACGAACTGAGGCTAGTCGGGTAGCAAAAAATATGGCTGTTGTTGAGGTCATGGTGCAAAAGCTGGATGACCGATATGAGTCCTATGTCCGCTTTGAAGATCCTGAGGTCTTGGCAACAGAAGTTGAGCGCCAGGATAAAGTACACCTAGACAACCATATCGTGTGTCTCTAAAGGCGGATATTGGAGCTGTGCTCCGACCAGCAGCAATAATAGTTTTGGGAATTCTTCTTTTGTCCCTTTCTTCATAGTTTGTCGTAGTTTTGTGGTTAGGGTGCTATTAGCCTTTTAAATATAATTTGACTTTTCCCTTCCATAAGAAGAAATAAAAGCTTTCTTTGTTGTTGCAATTATCTGATGTCTTTAGTTTGAAAGAATCCCAGGAAACCATGTCTTGGGCTGTGTAAGAGTGAACGGTCGCATCTTGCGGAACGAGCTGTTACGACTCTAGGGTTAGTCGTCGATCTACCACTTATAAGTACCAGGTGTCTTTCAGACTCCTTCCATACACTTGTACATATGGAACGCTTCAACATCTTCTGTAATACCTGATATTTCGTGCAACTCGTGCATCTGAACCATAATCTCGCTCATAACACAGTATTTGCATATGCCATTGCCCCTGAATCTTATTATATATGCTGCTTGTGCTTTAATTAACTTGGATTGTCTTAGACAGGGAAGGGCAAATGGTAAGTTGGTAAGTATTGTCATTTTTTCTTTTATATCGCACGGTGCATTGTCACATAAGATAGGCTATTCATCATTTCCATAAAACTGATCCTAGGCAAGATTAGAAAGACATCTAAATAAATGGTGCACGAAACCTATTGAACGTATTTGGATTTGTTGAGCGGGCGAGTAGCCTCCCCACCAGTGCATTTATGTACTGATAACCCACCAGATTGCTTGCAGGGTACGGGAGAACCTATGCTTCACAGGGAATCAAGGAAACCACTTCCCTTACTATGGACAAGGTTACTTCAAGTCCCCGTTCTGGCATGCCTGAGTCGCTTCCTGTTGAGAACACGGGAGGAGCGTCCGCTGCTCGGGTGCTAAAGGCGGACATTTTTTAGGAACTCCTCGGCTCCTCGTCGGATAGATTACCTGTCACCTTGAAGGGACATGCGGAGCAGACCAGCGTAGATGCCTCCAGTCAGTTATTCGTATGTTTGGGTGCTTGTGTTCTTTATACCCTTGCGATGTATACAAACAATCTGGAGGATTCTAGCTCCTCTTAGAGTTTTTGTTTTTCTTTTAGTTTCCTTTATGTAGAGGAAATAAAACTTTTATTTTTGTTGCATTCCTGCACGTGGACTTTCTGGGTCTTGTACTAGAGGTAATATGGACATAGTACAACTCCGCAGCTGTTGTGGACATCCCACTGGGGGATTTTTTGTGTACTTATTATTTTTTGCGCACGTTGAGAATAAATAATAAGTCAAAAATAATTCTTATCGGAGATACTATGGACATGATAAGTTTTGTGGACCCATTACTTTTTGCACACGTTAGTGCAAGTAATAGATTTTGGAATAAGTCCTGCCAGAGGTGATATGGACGTGGCAATTTTTGTGGACTTATTATTTGTTGCACACGTTGAGTGCAAATAATAAGTTCGAAAACAATCCCTATCAGAAGTAATATGGACGTGATAGGTTTTGTGGACCCATTACTTTTTGCGCACATTAGTATAAGTAATAGATTTTCGAACAAGCCCTGCCAGAGGTGATATGAACGTAAAAGTTTGTGGACTTATTATTTGTTGCGCATGTTGAGTGCAAATAATAAGTTTAAAAATAATCCCTATCAGAGGTAATATGGACGTGATAAGTTTTATAGACCCATTACTTTTTGCGTATGTTAGTACAATTAATATATTTTGGAACAAGCCCCGCTAAAGGTGATATGGATGTGGCAGTTTTTGTGGACTTATTATTTGTTGCACACATTGAGTGCAAATAATAAGTTCAAAAATAATCCCTATCAATATGGATGTGATAGGTTTTGTGGACCCATTACTTTTTGCTCATGTTAGTACAAGTAATAGATTTAGAACAAGCCTTGTCAGAGGTGGTATGGACGTGACAAATTTTGTGGACTTAACACCGCTGGTGTACCTTGGTGAGTACGGAAGATAAGTGAGGATGACAACCGATATCAGAGGTGATATGGACATGATGATCAATAGCAAAAACCTGGGAGATTTTCTCAGAGGTAATGTGGAGATGGCAAACTCAACCGGGGAGAATTATTAGGATGATAATTCAAAGGTAATATAGACGTGAACCGATGTCCGAGAGACTCGCTAAGGAGTAATTTGCTGAGTGTGGTCTATTCGAACATGATGATAGACCTGAGGATTGCTCCACTGGGGATATTGGTGGGACGACAGCTCAGAGGCAATATAAACATGGCTAGTGTCTAACGAGATTGGTTTTTGAGTGGTCACTACGGGAGTGTGTGAGTGAACCTGAGGATTGCTCCACTGGGGAGATTTTGAGAATCCATCATCCGTTGCATAGGATTCCTGGATACAGATGTTGGCTTTTACGGGAATTTATAAAGAAGGGGAAAATGTTGCACATAGGCACTTTTTGGGGATAAAGAACCAAGAGTGTAGAGATGTACATCTAGGTTGTCCCGCTGATGATGAGGGGAGTACAAGTCAAGTTTAGACGTAGTACTTTTTGAGAAACTTGTCATTGATAGGTATCATGAGCAAGTCGCTGTTGGATTTCGCGAGCCGGTAGGCGCCTTTGGAGAATACTGATTCTACGACGAACGTGCCTTCCCATTTAGGTTAGAATTTGTTGATCGTTTTGTGGGTTATGACCATCGGTCTCCTCACGATTAGGACGAAGTCTCCCACCAGGAAGGTTCACTCATTGACCCGCCTGTTGAAGGCTCCCGAGAGACGCGCTTGGTATAGCTCAATGCAATATTGAGCTAAGAGACGTTTCTCGTCGAGTGCTTCAAACACTTGTAGCCATCAGTGGTGATTATCGTCGACAGTTAATTGGTTGGAGAGGGATACTCGTAGTGAAGGGATTTGGATCTCGAGTGGGAGGACCACTTCTCTCTCGTACACTAGAGAAAAATGCGTTTTGCCAATAGTTGTTCGAACTGTTGTGCGGTAGGCCTAGAGACATTCATCCAGCTTCTCGTTCAAGTCTCGCTTATTGGAAGACATAAACTTTTTGAGTAGCTTTATGATGGCCTTATTGAAGGCTTCTGCTAGACCATTTGCTACCGGGTTGTAGGCCGTTGACGCTATATTCTGAATCCAGTTTTATCGCAGAACCTGTAAAATGCATGAGTAGCAAACTGTGGACCATTATCATGAATGATCCTTCGTGTAAAGCTGAAGCGGTATATGATGTTATGCTTGACGAAGCTGATCACATTGGAGGTCTTGACTTTCGCGAGTGGTACTACTTTCGCCCACTTGGAGAAGTAGTCGGTGATGGCCAGGATGAACCGGCGCCCGTTAGATGAAGGTGGACTTATTAGTCCGATGATATCCATTCCCCATGCCTCAAACGGCCAGGATGCTACCGTTGGGTGTAGGAATTCAGATGGCTGGTAGATAAAGTCTGCGTAGATTTGGCACGGTAGGTACTTCCTCGCATAGTCAACCACATCCGCAACTATTATGGGCCAGTAATATCCTATTCTCCGAAGACGGTCCTGTAACTTAGGTCAGGGCTGATGAGCACCACAAACGCCGTCGTGAGCCTGGCGATGGGCCTGCTTTGCTTCTGTATTCGATAAACATCATAGTAGAAGGCCGTCATAAGAACAATGATACAACATTATGGTGGCTGTGTCATAATAGAACCGAAGGGAACGTCTTCTGATCGAAGTGGCTTCCTTTGGGTTCTCGGGAAGCATTCCATAGACCACCTAGTCGATGAATGAAAACCTCCAGTCCTGGACATCGGTGTCTACCTTTATCGCGTAGCTCAAACACAGGCAGAGGTTATTTTTGGGGCAGACCAGCTCTTGACCGATCACCGTGATTAGCTAATTGGTGTTGTCTGGAATTGCTAAGGAGGCAGCAAGGCCGACGAGGGCATCAGGCTCAACGTTCTGCAGCCGAGGGACATGCTCAATAAAAAATCCTTTGAAGGTTCAGATAATGTCAAGTGCAGCTTGGTGGTAAGGAATTAGTTCTTCCTTCCGGACTTAATATTCACCTCAAACTTGGTTGAATATCAGGTTGGAGTCACTGCATGCCTCTAAATAGTCCACCCCCACTTGTTTAGCAAGTTAAAGTCCAATAATAAGAGCGTTGTACTCCGGCACGTTGTTGGAGCATAGCTCCGTAAGGGAATAAGCTCGATTAATGACTATATTAAAGGGGGAGATTAATATTATCCCAACTCCAGGGACGATATTACCTTTGGGCCCTACTCTCAAAGCGTCATTGAAGAACATCCGCCAGACAGCTTCGCATGAAGTCACGTTTGATCTGTCACTTCGTTTGGAATCTGATTGTAGAGTTTTGAGGTTTTTGGCACCGGATGTGCTTCCAGGAAGTCGGCCAGTGCTTGACCTTTGACGGTTTTCTGTGGGACATGAGAACTCTGAGAGAATTGACTCGTGAGATCACATGAATGGTCTGTCCAGTCACATAATGCCGAGTCTTCTCGACAACAAATACTAGAGCAAGACATTCATTCTCGACGGGGGTGTACCTATGCTCCGCGTCAACCATCATTCGACTGAGATAATAGATTACATGTTCGTGGTCTACATCACTATTCTGGGCTAATAGGGCATCGAGGGAGTGATCCAACACGCGAACATAAAATAGAAATGGCTTTCCTAAGACTGGGGCCACCAGCACTGGAGGGTTTGATAGGTATTCCTTGATGTCATCAAACGTGCGTTGTCATTCTTCATTCCAAACAAATGAGACACCTTTCTTTATGAGCTAGGTGAATGACCGATAATACCCAAAGAGGTTTGATATGAACCTCCTGATGTATGCTAGCCTCCCTTGAAGGCCACAGAGTTCCCTGAGGTTCCTCGACGGGTTCATCTTGAGTATTATTTTAGTTTTGTCGGGGTCTATGTGAATACCCAGAGAAGTAATGATAAAGCCCAAGAATTTGCCACTGGAGACTCCCATGAAGGATTTGGTAGGGTTCTTCTTGAGCTGGTGCATACGCATGAGGTCGAATACAGTCTTCAAGTCCCTGAGGTGATCACCTTTGGAGTAACTTTTGACGGCGATATCATTGAGTTGATACTCGACCGTTGGGCGTAGATGCTCATGGAAGATGGTGCTCATAGCTCACTGGTATATAGCACCTTCATTCTTCAAACCGAAGGACATGAGTGTGTAGCAACTCCTATCGGCGTTCAGAATGATATATGCTTCTGATCTTCAGGGGACATCTTGATCTGATTGCAGGCTGAGAATCCGTCCATAAAGGACATGCTCTCGATGTCAAAAGTATTATTGATCATTATGTCTGTGATCAAAAGAGGGAATTTATCTTTAGGGCAGGTCGTATTTAGATTCCGGAAGTCAATGCAGATTCAAATTTTTTCGTTCTTTTTGAAGATGGACACGATGTTGGCTACCCAGTCTGGGTGTTGTTCTTCACAAATGAAGCAACTAGCTATCAGTTTGTTGACCTCAGCTTCGATGGCGTTCATAACGTCCAGCCGAAACTGCGATTACTGCTGCTTGACAGGCTTAGTATTAGGCAAGATGTTGAGCTTGTGGACCACGATTTTGGGGTCCAATCTTGGCATGTCTTCGTAGCTCCAGGCAAAGACATTAATGTATTCCCTGACTTGCTATAGCAGGGATTCCTGATCCTCATCAGTAAGACTTTTGCTGATGAAGATAGATTTGCAGGAGGATTCATCGCCCAGATTAACTTGTACGACTTTGTCCTCAGTAGGAGGTTCTCGTTGTTCGAACCGCATCCCCCATTGTGCTTCTAGGCGTTGGGCCCACGATTTTACCTTAAAGAGTTTCGATAGATTCTCGTCATCTTCCTCAGGGTTAGTTGATACCATGTTGCAGATAACGTCTGCTTGAGTATTGTGATAATTTTTTGCAGTTCTATGAATTTCTTGGACCGCTAAAACTTTAGAAGCTATGTGCATATCTATGACTGTCAAAATTTTATCAGTCATTCGTCGTCCTAAACGGGACTTTTTAATTTTGAAGCTTTAAAACTCTATTAATGGAGTTTAAAACTTTAGAAATTCTCTGAAATGGGGCTATCTACTAAGAAACTATACAAAAGACATGGAATAAGGTTTAGATAATTGGGAAGGATGAAGAGTAGTAGAAGACAAACAAATTTTGTAATGCTTAAAGTTGTGATATCCTCTAACATTTTTCAAATGATATTTTGGGTAGGGAAAATTGAACATAATTTTTAGAAATTTGTGATGTCCCCTAATATTTTTTGTTGTGCCTTTAACACAAGCCAAAGAATATATGTTAAGACACCAAGAATAAAACAAGATTGTCCAAAAATCTCAAATAACTAGATAACGAAAAATGCAACAAATAGTCAAAAGTAAAATATCCAATATATAATGTCTCTAACTCGGTGTCACAACCCACTCCCTAATACTCGAGTACGGGTACGCGAATATCCCCAGTCTATGTCACGGTATCAACAGTAGTACGTTATTTAAACTTTAATTCCAATAATAGCCAATAATGTCCATTAAGATAATCATAATATAATGTCATCCACAATAACTATCATGAAAAAAAAGAATACAACATAAAATTCCTACTTAATTATTTAAAGAAAAATTATAAAAATCCACTATAACTTAGAATTGTTCTTTGGAACCAACCTGAGCAATTGAAGTAAATGCAACTAAAAACTAAATTCCACTAAGCCTACTAGCTAAGAATAATACGAAAAAGGATAAGAAAAAAATGCGACTTTGCATCAAAAGAAGAATCTGGTACTTCGTTGATATTTGTATCGCCCACATACTCAGCAAAGATCTCCGAACAAATGTCGTCGCTTGAAATTGTCAACATATCCAGTCTGGATTGACGCAAGCACAAGTTCTTTACTAACAAACACCAGTAAAATATATAAAAAATAATATGTAGCATGTGAGCATGATGATACTAAACATGAATCGTAAAGGAAAATAATACATATATGGACAAGAAGATACCAAAAGATAGTCATATAGGATAAATATTGTAACGACTATATGCTCAGTGTATTTAGAAGCACAACTTTCAAAATGCGGATTGGGACATGATTTTAAAATAATATGAGAAAGGACATTCTTTCGAAAAGTGAGAGAATGTCACGTGATATAGATAATCCAAATGCCTAGTGACTGTACTTTTCCCATATCCCCATCTCTCACAAGAACAACATGATAACAATAGGATATAGGATACATATACACAAAAAACTTCTATCTCTAATGCATATGATGTGCAAGACTGTAATCTTAATATCATGATCAACATAAACCAAATGCATAAGTTAGCATAAAAATTGTACTTGCATGGTTCCAAAGTTGACGTAGTCACACCCTCAAACAACGACACAAAATCCAATCTACTAGTTAATCCAAATCAATCCATCAACTCACGACCCCTATCGCACAATTTAACAAAAGTTAGATTACAAAGTTTGACTTATAATAATGATCCTAACTATTTAAATACTTTTCCTAATTAAATCCCTATTAATTCTGAATAAAATTACCATAATTTTTATTTTTATCATAATAGGTTCTAATTTTTACGTTAAACATACATTTTTGGCTAAAGAAAACCGTGTTTGCAAATTTAGGATTTGAAGCACATAAATCTAGATATTTCGTTGACCGAAAAGTCAACGACACAACCATAAGATTTTAGTACAAAAATTTGCAGATTTCAGTGCTACAAGTGCACTAGAATTAACGGTTTCCATGAATCTCAAAATGGTTATGAGATATAGCAATTACAATTCACAGATTTAATTTTTTTAGCTTTTCGGTAGATCGTCAAGTCATCTACAACTTCTACGAATGAAATAAGATACGAAAAAAATCTAATAAATTTTATATGTTATAGATATTTGTGTTATATTTTCGAAAAATGAGTCTGAGATCTCCCGTAAACTTGAAAATAGAGAGACATGTTTGTTTTTTTGATGAGTGGTAATCTAAAAAATCTCTAAAAAAATTACCTTTTTAACTACTGGAAATAAAATTCAGATTATTGAAGCTAACTTAAATATGGTTTTAACAAAAATATTGGGGCAAAAAATAGGCACCAGAGCTGGTCGCAAACCCTTCGAGAAGTCGAAGAACACCAAGGTCTTTTTACTACTAAAAACTCTCTTTTTCAATAAATTAATAAAACAGAACTTATAAAATTAGGGTTTATAATAACTATTTAGTAGCTATGACCTCAACTAAGGGGACACATGTCAGGATCTGAGGTTATCATGCCCCAGTTCCGGAGAACCGAAAGTCGCTGCTAGGTGTGATGTCGTACAAGCATAAATTACACTTTTACATGGCAAAAGCTAAAATGGCCGATAGAACAACTTAACAGAATAACATCTAAAACTACTTCAACAGATATGGATATAGAGAATAACAACAATTCATAGTTTGCATTATCATGTAGATTTTTTATCTTTTACTTAACTAATTGGTTTCCTCCCCTTATCTATTTACTAGTGCTTTTGTTCTATATAAACAGAGCACTTCTTCATTTGTAAACACAATAAAAAAGACTATCAAAAATAAAATTCTCTTCTAGACTCTATATTTTTATGGTATCAGAGCACTAATAGCCAAACGGCTATACTTCCTTGACTTACCACTTCATTAATATTCTTCTCCACCACAAAAATGGCAGCCAGCAAAGCCATTACCAACATCGCCGACTTTGTCCCCATCAAACTAAACAAGGGGAACTATAATCAGTCTTTCTTCTAATACTCTCATCCTACGATCTCATGGGATTCGTCAACGGCACCAACCAATGCCCACCTTATTTTATTGACGACAACTGGAAGAAATCAACAACCATGAACCAAAATTATACAGAATGATGCAAACAAGACTAGACTCTATTGATCTGGATCAACGCCACCCTCTCTGACAATGTGCTTCCGTATGTGGTCGGCTGTAAAACCACTATGGTAGCATGGAACACTTTGGAGAAAAGATTTGGAAACATCTTCTGTGGTCATACCCTACAACTCAAAGTTCGGCTGCAAAATACCACCATAGCAGAAAGGTTTGTGTCCGACTATCTTCAAGCTATTCAAGAGATTGCCGATCAACTTTACGATGCTGGCTAACCTGTTGTTGATGAAGATCTAGTTTACCATATGTTACGTGGACTACCATCAGAATATGAAGCCTTTGCCACATCCATCGAGTTCAGTCTGACTCCATAACGACATAAGCTCTTTATTCTATTATTCTCGATGAAGAGGTCATTGTTAATGATCATATGTAGTCCGTCACGCAACCTGACACCTCTCCACATGCCTTATATGTCGGTTCCTCTTCCAAGTCCACCAGCAAACCGGTCTATATCAACCCAAACTATAAAGGGAAGGCACAAAATTATATCCCTAACTTCTAATACAGGGGATCATTAAATTCTAAGTCAACACAATCCCGCTCTAGAAATTTCTCTCCGCAATCCAATGGTGGCTCTAGAAACTCCGCATCCTCCACTCCCTCCTCCAGAGACATTTGTCAAATTTGTCCCAAATCTGGACATACCGCATCGACTGCTACTAGCATATGAATTACGCTTATGCAGGCAAGCACCCTCCCTAATGACTAGCAGTAATAATGGCTCAATCCTGTGACATGATGGATCAATGGATCGCCGATACTGGAGCCACTCATCACATGACCAGTGATCTCTCAAACCTATCACTAAAACCACACTACCCAGGTATGGATGCAATTATTGTCGGTAATGGCATGAAACTTCTAATCACATTTATTAGCTCATCTTTTGTTCATACACCTGACTCTTCTTTTACTCTAAAACATATTTTACATGGTCCTTTATTAAAACACAATCTTCTCTCAGTCCACAAATTTGTTCATGATAATAAGGTCTACTAACCTTTGATGCTAATTGCGTTGTTATCAAGGAAAATCCGTCGGGGCCGGTTCTCTATAAGGGCCTGAGTAACAATGGTCTCTACACTCTTCATTTCCATCCATCATCCACCGCTCCTTCTCCACAGGTTCATTCGACCATTGCTACTTTCTCAGTTTCTTTATGATACCGTAGGCTTGGACATCCATCATCAGCGTCTCTCTAAACACTTCGCTCTCAACATCCATTATTTACTATTCCAAGAATGAATTCATAACCACCTCATCAGTGCTCTGCTTGCAAACTTGGTCGTTCTACAAAACTTTTAATCTCACCGTCACCAATAAAGTCCATACGTCCTCTTCAACTACTTCACTCGGATCTATGGGGTCCTTCTCCTATTGTCTCTAATTGAGATTATCGATACTATATAGTTTTTATCGATGTTTGGTCCAGGTTTCTATGGATATTTCCTTTATTCAATAAATGTGATCTTCCTTTAGTATTTCATGATTTTCTTAATAAAATTGAGTTATCCTTTGATTCCAAAGTTTGTGTTCTCCGTTCAGATAGTGGTAGGAAATTCACGAGTAAACAGTTTGAACATATTATATCCTCACGTAGTATTATCCATTAATTCAGTTGTCCATATACACCTGAGCAGAATTGTAGTGTCCCTTTCCCCCTAATCTGGGAGCGCGGCTAGGAAATACTTTATATCGTTCAATCGGGAGAGATTGAATCAAGATCATTTCCTTGTTATAGATTGGTTTCTTTAGAATCAGTTCCCACATTCAGTGGATCGTGCCTCAAGAAAGGACTCGATGGCAGAGTAGAGAGGGGCCTTTCCGTTGCGCTGGTTTCTTTGCCCATTTTTGAATGCCGCTTGGTTGCTTTCTTGTTGGTTTTGTGACTTACGTTTTATTGAACGATTTCGATAGATTTCATTATCTTCGTTCTTTGAATTTCATATTTTGTATCGAACCCTTGGAGACCGAGGCAGAAGATATTGACCATCTGTTGATACGTGCAGGTGATCGTATAGGCAACGCACAAGTGGAGTCTTAAAGATCTCCCATTTCTCCCCCCCCCCCCCGATTCACCAACATGTGAGCGGCTTTACTTTCGATTAGTGTCCTACTTTTAAGTCTTCTTTCTTAATAATCTGACTCATTTGTGCGTTTCGGTCAACAATACCATAATAACAAAATTCGAGTTAAGCCAAAAAGAAGAAGAAGTAGACTTGAAATACTTAATGTTTGTCACAAGCACAAATTTATCATACGATCACCTTATTTCGTACTTGTCTTCCATGCACATGCTTACTTATATTTCATTTGTATCTAGAATATATTTATCTATAACTGTTCAATGAGTAGTGCAAATTGAAATATGATCACTGAGCAAGGTAGCCTATACTATTGAATATGCATGAAGTTTATTTCGTTATATTGCCTTGAAGTGTTTCATTTGATAACTTAGTTTATAGATGATGCATGGTCAACGACAACTTGTACACAATGGTAGAGTTCTATGAACGGTCGTCGGGGCACTGGGACCTCTTTGGCCTGGGTAGAATATTGCTAGATGAACTCCTAGTACTGGATAAATTGGGACGTTTGCTAAGGGCTAGCTACCCGAGGAAGAAAAACAACCGACCTTCCCTAGTCTGACCAGTGACAAGATATGTATATTTAAACTGTGCAAACTAATTCTGTCTTCGTGGAAGGGAAGGTCATGGTAAGTTTTATACAGGTAGTTCAAATGGTGCACGTAAAAGTCACCGAACGGTGGCATATTTTGTTATGTCATTTCATTCTATCGTATGTATAAAAATTAAACTAAGGCAAGATAGAAAGATCATATAGTAATAATATTACATGTTCACATGAATATGGTATCAATTTGGTATATTGGGTTATCTCGCTCTCACCGGTACTTTTTGAAGTACTGACCCTCGTTATAGCAGGTTTTCCGAGCCAAGGCAACGCGGTGAGGAGTTGAAGCTTCCCCCCAACCTTTCACTGATCTGGCGCGTTCGTGTTTATGACTTTTGGAGCTCAAATACATAATCTCAAGGAACTCACACTTACCATTTTGAAGCTCCTACGTGATGGTGCTAACACGCACCCGATGTGGTTTACTCTTTTGAAATATTAGTAAGCGATGTAATGCATGGATCGACTATCTTATTTTGCGTCCATGTTGTAAGCCCATGCGGCATCCTTTTTAGTTTTGAGTTATGAGTCTGTAACAAGATATTCATTATCAATAAAGAAAACTTTTTTATAGTCCAATTAGTGATATCTCATATGCATACTATGTTGTATATGTTTCTAAAGTATAACATTATGCCCAGTCCTTGTACACGTGTGCCTTACATGGGCATGACATCATGCCCGGGGGACGATTATCGATTTAGCAAAAATTAGGACGTAACATATTGGTATCAGAGCATGGCTTAAGATTCTTTGATCTATGTGTCAGAAGAGTTTTCTTGAAATGATCCTGTCCCTCCTAGTTGAACTCTTGAATTCGCTTGGCCAAACTAAGATGCATTCCATACAGTAAGTCCATAATATATTTTGAGACTGATGTAAGTTACTTTTTTTTCAAGGAACGGCCCTATAGCAGGATCCACAAGCGTAGGTAGTGACACAGGTGCAAGGGAGAAGTTTTGGCACTTCGGGCAGCACAGGAAGTCAAGCAGCCGCGCCCTCTGTTGATCCTTTCGAGCGGATAATGCGTTTGATGGAAACGCAGCAGAGGCAGGCAGAATTACGTCAAAAATAATTTAAGTCCTTAATTGAGGCTCAATTTTAGGCACAGTGGACTCAGGCTGAGGTACAACAGAAGCAAATGAATACCCTGCAAACGATTGTGATGCTGCTCGTCGCCAACAACTATTCTTCATCAACGGCCGCTGCGACAGTGGCAGTTATAGCCGAGACCATGGAACTTCAGGGCTCTGAGAAACCTCTGCCCTCAGACGAGAAGGGTTACATTCTTCAAATATCAGAGTTTAAAAAGATGTGTTATGCTTCCTTCAAAGGGACTAAGGACCCCTCCGTGGTGTTAGATTGGCTGGTTGAGCTAGAGGACCACTTTGAAGTACTTCGCATGGATGAGACGAAGAGTATTTCTTATGCTCAGCTCCAGCTTTGTTTAAATACACATGATCGTGAGAAGGAAGACAAATTTACATATTTCAACAAGGAGATATGATAGTGCTGTAGTACACCGCAGAATTCAACAGGCTTGTAAAATTTGCCAAGTCTCATCTCTGTGATACCGAAATTCAAGCTCGAAGATTTAAATAGGACTGTGTCCTTTTATTCGTTCCTACGTTGTCGTCCCCACCGTACTATGCAAGAGTCTCTAAACTATGTCCTATCCTTAGAGCCGTAGTACCCCGCAGTTCGCATCGACGCTGTATAAAATTTCCATCACAAGCGCCCAAGCAACATAGGGGATAACAACATGCCAAAGCGTCCTAACAACAGCTTGTTAGCAGGGTACAAACTAGGAAGGAAAAATTGGCTCCACTGTGACAAATATAATTATGGCGGACACCTCGCTAAAGACTGTCTTATACCAAATGGAGGATGCTTCCGATGTGGTCGCCCTGGCCAAATATAGCAGGAATGTCTGGAGGGAGGACCAAACCAACAACAGCGACCATATCGTTCGCCTCAGAATCAGGGTCAAGTGCCTCGAAAGAACCAGACAGCATCGCAGAACGCTCAAGGCCGGGTCTATGCTCTGACTTGGAAAGAGGCGTTCACATCAAACATAGTGGTGATAGGTATATTACTTTTCAATAATGTACATGCTCGAGTATTATTTGATTCTGGGGCCACATATAGTTTTATTGCGGTAGATTTTGTCGCCGAGAACACATTTCCTGTGACACCACTAGGCCTAAGCCTTAGCGTTAGTACTCCATCGGGCGTGAAATTGTCGGCTCGCTTAGTTTGTCGTGAAGATAACATTTGCATCGGAGGATGGAAAGTATCACTTGATGCAATAGTCTTAGATATCAGGAACTACGATATTATTCTGGGGATGGATTGGCTCGTCGCTTGCTCGACTACCATTGATTGTGTGGAAAAGAAAGTCATGTTTCGTCCACCTGGCGAGATCAAATTTTGTTATGCGTATAATCCACCATCGAGAGCGCCGAATGCCTGCATGGTGATCTCTACAATATCTGCGCGACGGATGATACATTTTGGCTGTTAAGGGTACTATGCGTCCGTTCGAGACACTCAGCAAGATTGCACGAACTTAGAATCTACTTTCGTTATGGCAGATTTTTTTTGATGTGTTTCCAGATAAGTTCCCAACATGTCGCCCGCCCGAGAGATAGAGTTCACTATTGATACATTTTCAGAGACTTGACCGATTTCAAAAGCTCCATATCGAATGGCCCCAAAAAATAAAAGAGTTAAAGGTCCAGTTACAATAATTATTATATTATGGGTATATTCGTCCAAGCGTGTCTCCGTGGGACACGCCTGTATTATTTATGAAGAAAAAGGATGGCTCGATGCGGCTCTGCATCGACTATCGTGAATTGAATAAGACCACTATTCGAAACAAGTACCCCCTTCCCATGATCGATAACCTCTTTGATCAACTACATGGTGCGACGGTATTTTCAAAAATTGATCTTCGTTCAGGTTATCATCAGGTCAAGATCAAGCCAAATAATGTGCCGAAGTCAGCCTTTCACACGCGCGACGACCACTATGAGTTTTTGGTAATGTCATTTGGACTGACCAATGCCTCTGCCGCCTTTATGGACTTAATGAATCGTGTGTTCCGGCCATATCTTGACAAGTTTGAAGTAGTGTTCATTGATTATATCTTTGTGTACTCAAAGAATAGGAAGGAATATGCAGAGAACTTGCGGACCATGCTACAGCTCTTTGGGACAATAAGTTATACGCAAAACTGAGTAAGTACTAGTTTTGGCCGAGCAGTGTATATTTCCTCGGGCACATCTTTTCTGTGGGAGGTATTTCTATCGATCCAAAGAAAGTTGAAGCCAGAATCGAGTGGAAGCGGCCTTCATCCCTTAGTGAGATTCGAAGCTTTCTCGGGCTAGCGGGCTACTACAGGCATTTCGTAAAAGACTTTTCTAGGGTAGCATCACCTCTGACTCGTCTCATATAGAAGGAAGTTGTATTCAAGTGGTCCTCGAACTGCGAAGCCTCGTTTGAAGAGTTAAAGCAATGCCTCACCTCTGCTCTACTACTTGCACTACCAGATGAGACCTCGGGATTTCAAATATTCAGCGACATATTAGGGAAGGGCTTGGGATGTGTACTCATACAGTAGGATAGGGTGATAGCCTATGCTTCCAGACAACTGAAAAGGCACAAGAAAAATTATCCTACATATGACCTGGAACTAGCGACAATTATGTTCGTGCTAAAATTGTAGCGATACTACCTCTATGCAGTGTCTTTCCGGATTTACATTGATCACAAAAGCTTGAAGTACCTATTAACCCAAACGAACCTTAACCTACGACAATGGCTTTGGCTATAATTGATCAAAGACTATGACTTGACGATCGACTACACACCTGCCAAAGGAAATATTATAGCGGATGCATTGAGTCGAGTGTTTGTGGGATCCTTGTCCATTGATCGTAGGTTACAAAAAGACTTTAAGAAAATGGGCATTAAACTCCAAATTTGATACCGCGGCGCGTGAGTTGCTCAGATGCGATTTGTACTAAACCTATTAGAGAGAGTCATATCTACTCAGAGGGACAACCAATTCCTAAGGATAATACGAGAGGAAATTCTAGCGAGAAAGGCGAAGGACTTTGCAGTAGATGAGAATTTAGTATTGCGAGTGAAGGAAAGACTATGTGTCCCCAATGACGCAGAACTCATAAAGGAGATCCTTGAGGAAGCTCACTATGCAGATTATACTGTCTATCCCGGGAGCACAAAGATGTATAAAGACCTTCGTACTATTTTCTGGTGGCACGACATAGAGAAAGATGTGGCGCACTTCATGTCCCAATGCATAACCTATCAAATGGGAGCACATAAGCATGAACTTCGTTGTTGGCTTGCCAATGATGCAACAGGGGAACGACGCAGTCTGGGTCATCGTTGACCGGTTAACCAAGTCAGGATACTTCATTTTCATTAGTGTTACTTGGAGCATCGATCGCCTTGCCCAGACCTACCTTGATGAGATAGTTTGGCTGCACGAAGTGCCACTTTCTATAGTATCGGATCGGGACAGACAATTCCTATCACATTTTTGGGAGAGCCTTCAGTCAGTGATGGGGACCAAGTTAAAGTTTAGCTCAGCCTAGGATACTCAAACTGATGGCCAAATAGAGCGGGTGAATCAGTTACTCAAAAACATGTTGTGTCTTTGTTTAATCTATTCAAAGTCAAGTTGGGAAGTCCACATACCGTTGGCCAAAATTGCATACAACAACAGTTATCAGTCCAGCATCCAAATGGCTCCATACGAGACTTTGTATGGGCGAAAGTGTAGGTCACCGATTTGCTGGAATAAAGTTGGGGAGCGTCAAATCCTTGAGCCAAATCTAGTTGAACAAATCGTCCAAAAGGGTCGATTGATCAGAGAGCGACTAAAAGTAGCACAAAGCCGACATAAGAGTTATGTCGACATTCATCATCGACCCCTTGAGTTCTTCGAAGGTAACCATGTATTTTTTAAGGTCTTGCCCATACAAGGAGTTATTTGATTTGGAGTAAAGAGGAAGTTAAGTCTGAGATTCGTTGGCTCGTTCGAAGTCCTCAAGCGAGTCATTCCAGTTAACTATCAATTATATTACCACCAGCCCTGTCAGACGTACATAATATTATTTATGTGTCACATCTTAGAAAGTACGTGCACGACCCAAACCATATGATAGATTTTGGTCAACTGGATCTGCAGATAGACTTATCGTACGTCGAAGAGCCCGTTCAGATCTTTGATCGGAAAGAGAAGCAGTTACGGAATCGTACAGTCTCGCTTGTGCGCGTTCTTTGACTGAACCACTTGGTCGAGGAGTCGACCTGAGAACTCGAATCGGCCATAAAAAAAGTTTATCTCATTATTTTCTTAGGGATAGGTTCTATTCGTAAGTTTCGAGGACAAAATTTTTTATTAGTTAGTTAAGATATAGTGCCCTGTTCCCCCAATTTGGGGAGCACGGCTAAAAAATACTTGGTATCGTTCGACCGAGACAGATTGAATCAAGATCCTTTACTTGTTATGGATTGGTTTCTTTGAAATTAGGTCCCACATTCAGTGGATCATGCCTCAAGGAAGGACTCGGCGGCAAAGTCGAGAGGGGCCTTTCCGTTGCGGTAGTTTTTTTGCCCGTTTTTGAATGCTGCTTAGGTTGCTTTCTTGTTGCTTTTATGACTTGTGTTTACTTGAACTGTTTCGATGGATTTTATTGTGTTTATTATTTAAATTTTGCATTTTGTATCGAAACCTTGGAGACCGAGGCATGAGATATTGATCATCTGTTGGTGCGTGCAGGTGATCGTGTAGGCGACGCGCAAGCAGAGTCTTGCAAATCTCCCCTTTCTCTTCCCCGATTCACCTACTTGTGAGTGGATTTATATTCGATTAGCTCCCTTATTCCAAGTCTTCCTTCTTAATAATTTGACTCATTTGTGCATTCCGGTCAACGATACCATAATAAAAAAATTGAGTTAAGACAAAAAGAAGAAGAAGTAGACTTGAAATACTTAATGTTTGTCACATGCACAAATTTACTGTACGATCACCTTGTTGCATGCTTGTCTGCTATGCATATGCTTACTTATGTTTCAGTTGTAGTTAGAATTTATTTATCTATAATTATTCAATGAGGTGCAAATTGAAATATGATAATTAAGCAAGGTAGCCTATACTATGGAATATGCATGAAGTTTATTTTCTTATATTGCCTTGAAGTGCTTCATTTGATAACTTAGTTTGTAGATGATGCATGGTCAAGGACAACTTGTGCACGAGGGTAGAGTTCTATGAACGGTCGGCAGAACACTGGGACCGCTTTGGCCTAGGTAGAACATTGCCAGCTGAAGTCCTAGCATGGGATGAATCGTGTCACCCTCACTTTTCCAAATATGGGTAATTTAGTAATTTGGCATAGTTATTCTTTTTTTTATTGGAGTGTTATATATATTTCATTATATTTTATATTAATAAATTATAATTATTAGGCTAGCCTATTTGTTAGACTTCACACTAGTGAACCCAATTAGATTTTCATGACAATATTTGGGCCAATATGGACTAGGTCCATGAAACCCATTTCCTCTAGTTAATTAAGGAGATTAGCTTAATTTGCATTAGTGTAGAAGCTTTCCTAATATAGCCCTTTATTAATACTCCTCCTAACTAAAAAGTAGGGGCTTCTTGGACATTTTTATTGCGTAGGAGAGGAGGAACTAGGGGTCGGCCATATAGTTCACTCTCTCTCTCTCCTCTTTATTTTACATTCATTTTAGATCCCAAAATTCCTAGATCCCTAATTTCTTTCATCCCTCCACCAAATTCTTTCCAATTCACTCTTATTTTCTATCAATTTTATCAAGTAAGGAGCATTGGAGCTTGGATTTATAAGGAGCACTTAGAGAAGGAGCATTAGTGAAGAGCTTGTGTCCTAATTGTGTCCATTGAATAATTTATTGAGAATCCATCTCCCAATTGATAAATTTTGAATTCCTCTTTATTATAGTTTCTAATTTATGTATTTGACCAATAGAAACCCCTTACATGGCTAAGGAATACCCATAGAAAGAAGAACTAGGTTCATAGAAGACCTATTGAGAAAGTTATATTGACTTTTGTGGCCAAATTAGGAGAAATCCGAATTTGGCCCACTAGGTATTTGATGGAATGAGTCTTCCATGATTTTGGAGTGTGATGCACGATTTGGAAGGGCGTACATGTCCACAAATGGATACGGTAAGTGCGTATCGTGACACGTCGTGATACGATATCGTAGGAGGATATTTGCTTATGTAGAGGGCTCTAGTATGACAAATTTATTTCATTGCATTTAAATAGCTATATATATATATATATATATTATATTTACTGTATTTAAAATATTGGTAGTGTCGCATGAGCTTGGAGAGAGTATCGTAAGGTTTTGGGTGCGTATCGTGAGTATCTTGGTGTGTGTGCACCAAATGTTTGTTGTATTGTATGAGTGTGGGTATGAGCCTATATTGAGTGTGTGTGTGTGTGTGTGTGTGTGTGTGTGTGTGTGTGTGTGTGTGTGTGTGTGTGTGTGTGTGTATGTGTGTATATATATATATATATGGTTATATGGTTAAATATATATGTGTATATTGTGTGGTATATTGTTATCTTGAGTTGTGTTCACTATGAAGTGGAAGAAAATTAGTGTGCCTAGTGTTCAAAAATTATGATTGTGATGCTTACAGATGGACATGCTGGTAGTGCACTGGTGCACACCAGTATAGTTAGACATGGGTTCATCGTGAGCACTTAAGGGTATCATGTTGACTTGCTGGTACTAGTGAGAAGTGGCAATAGGGGACTTATGCAGGAGCAAGGGAGAACCTGAGTTCAGTCAGGTAAGGTAGAATTTTGGAGCTGTGTCAGTATGATTGTGGAAATGAGAGTATGTCGGGTATAGATATTAGGTGCACTTGTCTATTTCCCTTAGATGCAAGTACTAGGGATTGGTGTACCATGGATAGAGTGTATCTGTATAATTAGAAATTTGGGGTGCTCGAGTGTGGGTTGTAGTGGATGAACTGGGTTCTTGGGTCAATATTCCAGGGTGCATGTCAGTATAAATTTCTAAGAATTCAGACCTCGGTAGCAGGCCAGGGGAAGAGTTGAGGTTCAGTGTGTGCAGTGGGTATTTGCAACAAAAGTGCTGCTAAGTTAAGAGGGGGGTCGGGTTTTAAGGATTTATAGTAGCAACTTGCTACTATAGAGCAACAAGATAAGGGAATTTGGTATCAGTAGGTTGTAATAATAGCAGTAACTTCGTTGTACAGCAGGTAAGTTGAGGGAAAAGGTAACTTCAGTATCACTTGTGTGTGTAAGTAGCAGTGGCAGCAAGTTAGTTAGAGAGGTATTCTTGGTTATGCATGTGTGTGTAGGTGTAAGCATTAGTGAGGTATATTAATACCAAGATACAGTTAGCTAAGGTAGAGAGGTAATATGTATGATAGGTATGTGTTCACAAGTGAGGGATATGATTATCATTAGAGTATCAGTGATGTTGTTTCAAGTTGTATTGAAGGTAGATGGTGTGGTTACTAGGGCCATTTAGATTTCAGTTATAAGGGGCTTATACCAAATAAGTGAGGTATCAAGGTAATGTTAGTTAAATTAGATATTAAGGTTGGTGTAGAGTTAAGAAAAGGTCAAATGTGTGGTGAGTATTCAGATATGATAACTAATACCACAACATCAGAGTTGATATCTAGTATCAGATACTAAGTGGAAGTTTAGTATGTATCTATTAAGTAGTATAGAAAATAAGGATATTTATATAAGTTATACTAAATACCTAGAGTATTTACTATATTAACTAAGGTAATAACCTAGTATAGCTAATACAAGCTAGTGTTATCTAGTTAGTGGCCCATATGGACTAAAAACCTTAGTATAGGACCTAAAAACTTGTGTATGACTTTAGTTTACTAGTTTGACCTAGTTTAGCTAGAGTGACATAGTATTGACCTAGAAAATTATATTTGACTTATTTGAGATTATTTATCACTTTATTACCTCCCATTGATATGGTATTTCATATATAGGGTTATGTGACACCAGTTCAGACATCGATTTGCATTCATTACTCTGGACCGCAGGCGAGTACATTCTCTGATAGTTTTTATTATTTGATAATTACTATAATACAAGTATTTAGAAATATTTTACTTGATTTTGACATAGTGGTTACACGGACTGGTACTATATGGATCATATTAGGAGATGTTATCCCATTATCATGTACTTTGGATACTCCTCCATATGTACTTTATCATGTGCATCGGGTATTTCTTGTGCTTATTTTCATTCGTGTATATTCGTGTTCTTCATGTACTCATATTATATTCGTGTTTGTGATGTGTCATGATCGGATCCATGAGTATTAGTTGGGGGCAGGAGAAGTACTAGATAGATATGTGATTAAAACCTTAAATATTGTATTGTATTGCATTATGTAGACAACAGCCAGTCATACCCTCACGTGTGATTGTGTTACTCTATAGACAATAACTAATCTTAAATAATTGTGTTCTTATAGACAACAACCAATCTAAAATGATTGTGTTTCTTGTATACAACAACCAATCATACTGATCACATTGTGTTATTGATCGTGTTAGTAGATCTTCATAACCCAAGCCGATCACATATATAACTAGTATTTCAAACACTTAGTGTAGTTACAGTTTACAGTTCTTCTCTTTATTTTAGTTTATTGTCTTTATCCCATTTTATTATGATCAATTATACTATAATTCTCTAGTTTACCCTGTTTATTTCCACCATACTATGACATATTGTTTCATTGTGTATCGTCTTGTATTATATTCTCTATTTTTGTTTATAGTTATTATCAATTAACTTGGAACTGCTATTGGGTTATACTTCGATCCAATCCTAACTGGATATATTTTCAGATGATTGGTTAGGACAGATGTGTCCCACCTACTATGGGCCACAGGATGGCGAGGCCATTAAGATTGTACCATAGAGCCTCTTGATATAGTACCACCTGTTGGAGAGTTTTAGATTATTGTTTATATATTGTATTTGATCTTAGCTAGACTTTATAACGTGTACTATATTAAGATCTTCTGTTGAGATTAGACTATTGGACTTGGACTTGTAATGTATTGTGACTCTGTATTTCTTTTCTTCTATTCCATATCTTGCCATATCTTCCTCTAGCTTTATATTGTAATTGAGTATTGATTATCATTAATCATATATCATTGTTCTCCATTTGGAGTTGAGATGGCATGACATATAACTTATATATATTGTGTTAGATATTTAGATAGTATTATCGGACCTACATCGTTCTACCGCCGATGTTGCGGCATAGGCTGGACATTACCCTCGTACTCGTGCACCTACATTGGGTAACGGGTAATGACAAATCGGGACATCCGCTAAGGGCTAGCTACCCGAGGAGGAAAGACAGCTGATCATTCCTAGTCCGACCAGTGACATACTATGCATATTTAAACTGTGCAAACTAATTATGTCTTCGTGGTAGGGAAGGTCATGGTAAGTTTTGTACAGGTGGTTCAGATGGTGCAAGTAAAAGTCACCGAACGGTGGCATATTTTCTTATGTCATTTTATTTTATCGTATGTATAAAAATTAAACTAAGACAAGATAGAAAGATTACATAATAATAATGTTGCATGTTCATATGAATACGATATCTATTTGGCATGTTGGGTTAGCTTGCCCTCACCGATACTTTTTGAAGTATTGACCCTCATTGCAGCAGGTTCCCCAAGCCAAGGCGATGCGACGAGGAGCTGAAGCCTCCCCCAAACCTTTCACTGATCTACCGCGTTCGTGTTTATGACTTTTGGAGCACAAGTACATAATCTCAAGGAGCTCGCACATACCCTTTTGAAGCTCCTAGGCGATGGTGCTAACACGCATCCAAGGTAGTTTGCTCTTTTAGAATATTAGTAAGGGGATGTAATGTATGGATCGGCTATCTCATTTTGTGTCCATGTTGTAAGCCCGTGCGGCATCCTTTTTAGTTTTGATTCGAGAGTTTGTAACAAGATATTCATTATCAATAAAGAAAACTTTTCTACATTCCAATATATGATATCTCATTTGCATACTCTGTTGCATATATTTCTAAAGTATATCATTATGCCTAGGCCTTGTGCCCGCGTGCCTTACTCACGTACGACATCACACCCCCGGGGACGATTATCGATTTAGCATAAATCAGGGCATGACAACAATGACGTATCTGAAAGAAAGCATCTTTATCTGATTGAAATGACCAGAATCTTACTTGCAGACTCCAGTTTACCATCTAAGTTTTGAGTCGATACAATGTTAAACGCCACTTTCCTTATAAATTAATTGCCCTCCAATAAACTGAACAATGCTTCCCCTATCAAATCCTCTACAATACAAACCCTGACTACACTCGACTTTGAGAGCTTTATAAATCTTTTATAATCCATGTACTCAATTATCATTATCAATAAAGTGAAGCTTTTTATTATATTCATTGTGACTTTAATTTGTCTACTTAATTTCCCTGTGATGTCATTGTTTCTAAGATATACCATACCTTATTTATCTTCTTGCCTTGTACAAGTACAACCTAGGCTTGTAAGACACAAAGCCTGTGGCTACTTTCGATTCTTCAAAATTGGGGGCGTGACACTAATAACAGTTCAATAAATGATAAAGACTATGTAACAGTAAATAGAAAAAATACAAAATAATAAAATATGAGCAGTAACAAAAATAGGAATAGATAATGGAATACATAATGTAAATAAGCAGGTAATATAATATCACATACAGGGAATCAGGAATAAGAAAGCTGTCACGCCCCGATTCTATGGAATATAGGGGCGTCCCCCGAGCGTGACCGCCGTGCGGGCCTGGGGTTGCACCCGCACAAGGCTAGAGTAGTTTACACAATGAGCACATATTCAGAGTACGCAGCTAAATTAAAACACAAATTTGAAAACATGGAAAAGTTCTCTTTTTTTTATAATAAATATCTATTATAAACTCCTGAACGAGTCAGCTAATTTGTTGCACGGGCTTACAAAAGTATTGATACAAAATGAGATAGCAGTCCTGTACATTATATCCCTTTACTAAACTTCAAAATGATAAAGACCTCCGGGCTGGATGACGGCCTTTCCACAGTGTTGTATTGTGTATTGAGTTGCTAGCTCCTTTTTTCAAGTACTTCAAAATGTGGCGCGATCAGGATGCTCCTACAGCTGGACTGGATCGGGAAGACGACTTTGTCTCCTCGCTCGGTTCTCCTTAGTGCAGGGAACCTGTTTCAATGAGGGTCAGTACATCGAAATGTACTGGTGAAGGCGAGCTAATCCAACTATACCAATCAACACGTTGTTTATATGAAGCATGCATATTATTGTGGTCTTTCTATCTTGCCTTAGTTCATTTACAAGTAAGCAACATATAGAATTTACTGAAATAAACTTGCCACCGTTCGGTGGATTTTACCTGCCCGTCTGAATTACCTGCATAATACTTACCATCCCTTCCCTGCCACGAAGACACAAGTTAGTTTACAACAGGTTTAAATATACACGAGGATTACTGGCTTGATTGCCATAATGGACTAGTCAAGGACAAGGATAGCATGTAACAAGAACACACGATATGTTGCAAGCTATCCAGTCCGCACCACGATTGACTACAAACGAAGTTCCACCCCGGATCGGATCGGTGCCAGTGCCCCAGCAACCGTCCGTAGAACTTATACCCTTGTGCACAAGTTGTCCATGATCGAACAATATGTTTACTTAAATTATCACTTCACGCAGTTGAGGCAACACGAGTACAAGACAAACAGTAATGCATGATTCATTTTGCATAGCCTCCCTGAACAATTATGCGCATACAAGGTGTGTTCCATACTTAGCACAATTTATAGAAGAAGATGCATTCTAACTAAAATTGAAGCATTTATAGAACATTGGAAACGAACAAGCATACAATAAGATAACAGTTCACGTGTTGGATTGACAAGCATAATAATCCAAGTCTATTCCTATTTTATCTTGACATCTTTTAGTTATTACTTGTATCGCCTGATTGGGGCAAAGAAGAATGCAAGATTTTTAGTTGTGAAGACTAGGAAGAAGGGATAGCTAATCGGATGGTAGCCACTCACTTAGTTTGTTGGAAGGGTGTAAAACCCCTAATCCTAAAAACAGTATTAATCTTTTTTTATTAATTATTAATTGAACTGTAGAAATTATAAGCTAATTAGGAGAAATATAATTTATTTAATTTTTATTCTAGGTGTCCGTGCACTTAGGGGATTTATGGAGCCATTATAATTTTTTTCTAACTTATTTCATGTAGGAGACCCTTTGAGCAGTTGCTAGCTTAATGGTATGCATTAATATAATTCTAGATTTTTTCTATGGGTATATACATATATATATATATATATATATATATATATATATATATATATATATTTAAAAGAAAAAAGGAAATAAAAAGGGAAAAGATTAGAAAAAGAAAAGAAAGGAAAAAGAAAAACAAATTAATAATGGATCTGAACCCATTAGCCTTAACAACCCGGACCGTACCCTTAGAATTAAGAGAAGGCAACAGCAGCAGCTTCAACTCCCCCTCCCCCCCCACCGTTGAGAACCGGCCCAGACCGCGCGCTGCCCCGCCCGCTCTCTTCCTCTCTCTCTATATAATAGATTAGTTCATCAAAACCCTAACCCTAACCCTAGCTCTCCTCCTTCCCCTCGACCGCGCACCACCTGACAGCCGGAGAGCCGCCCTCAGCCACCTCCATCAGCCGAAAACTGGATCCCAGCGACCGCGACCTCGCGCAACCCCCGCGCGCTGCAGTTTCAAACAGCAAAGTACTTGTGTTCCAGCCCTGTTTTCCGTCACCCTCGCTGAACCAAACTCGACCGTCTTCACCGGTACGTTCACCACTTAACCCTCCCCAATATTTGTATGTTAGTTGACCTCGAACAGCGTAAAACCCTAGGCAAAAACAACGTCCAAGTTGACGGAAAAAGTCCACTTTTGGGTATCGCAGAAAACTGCGGTGACCACCTATCTTCCCAGATTCGTATCTCCCACCACAGAGATCCGAATTCAATTTTTCTTTTTGGTATACGGAGACCACTTGACCTATTTTAATTTCTGTTAATTATATTAATTTGTTAACTATTGTATGTAGAATTAAATTCGTTAGAAAACCCCAAAAACTCACTTTTTGTAGATTTACAAAAATTATGAAACGGAGCTTTCCACGCCGAACAGGACCACCCCCGCCGTATACCAAGTGTACCAAATGGTGCGCACAGTGTACCCGGATATGTGAAAGTTCATAAAAACTGATTCGGACGCGTGTGCGCGTCGAAATCAGCCCGTATTCGCGGACAATCTCCGTGTCGCAACTTTTGCGAAAGCCATGCGCATTTTTTGCACGCTCGTCAGATTGTAACAAAACTTATGCCACTGGACTCATGGTAACGTGCTGGTCCTGTGACCCAATTTTCACGTAATTCTGAGACAGTTTACCAAGTCACCAATTGGCGGGCCCCACGGTTGACTTTTTGGGCAAAATTGTGTTCGGCCCATCAAAATTCATATTTGGACATACCGTTGGGTTCGTATTGAAATTTAGAGTTTGTTTGACTTATAATTTGTCCCATTTAGAGTCTGTTACCCTTGGAAACATTTTCGGTGTAAAGTGGACCACACGTGTACCCCACTTTTACACGAAATTACCGTTTTAACCCCTATGTCCAAATTGGACAAAAGGGAAGTACTTTCTAGCTATTTTGCTTATTCTGGGAACGTTGGTGATATCTATTTCAGCATCCGGAGACGTTCATTCTGAGGTCGTAGCTTCTGACTCTTGGTATTGACATCGGGACATTACATTTTGCAGCTTTCTTGCCAGACAAGATACCTTGCCAAATTGCTTACAGTATTTTGCATGCTAGTATATTTCTGTATATTTATTACATTTCTGTATATTCGTTGCATATGTAGTTCGTTCATTCATTACTATATATATTAGATATGTTGACACACACTTGATACCTAGTAACATGAGAGGACAATCATTAGGCGTATGGGCTTTTAACCACTCTGATAAACCGTAGTATATAGCTCGTACTACGGGCATGTGTCGCGCTGGTCGCTACCCCCACGGTATATCAATTTCTGGAGTCTCGCTGGTCGCTACCCCCGCGGTATGTCAATTTTTGATGTCCACTGACGAGTGTGTGAGTTATGAGGTAGATCGAGTAGCCTACCCTTGCCCATACGTCAAAAAGTTGTCCTCATTGCATTCATATAGATTGTCTTATACAGCGTACTTATATATTTTCAAATATTATGTATGTTTACTGTATTCAAATTGGCTTGCTTCTATGTATCTTGTTACGTCCCTCTGAGGACCTGGTCTCTTTTCAGGTGTAGATGTTCATGAGTATTCACAGAAGCGCAGATTCGGACTTACTATTGATCGTTGAGGAGGTTTACTCTTCGGGCCTAGTATAAATTTGGTGTTGTACCTATATTGTGTTGTTTTTATATTCGAGTTGGTAGTGGATTTGTTTCCATCCAACTATAATCTTTAGATACTTCTTATTGAGATCTAGTTATATACATGTTGGTTATTTATTTATATTGATTTTTTGTGGATGAAATTTAGATTGTATCATGTGACTTGTGATATATTTTATACCACTTGTAGATTTGATATTCATATTATAGCGTACGTATGGGTTATGGTTTCCATATATTGGAGTTGCCATATCCATGCGGCTGGCATGCTTACGTGTCCTAGTCCTATGTATTTTGGGACTGGGACATGACATATTTTTGTTGTGGCCCATGCAGGTCGAGAGCATATTGTCTCGGTAACATTACTGTACCAAACAATCCTGCACCTAGCACTAGAGTATAGGATCTCATCCACATTGACTATGACTCATCCTCCTTCCAATCCATTCCATTTAAATAATTTGCATCCTGCTTGATTCATGTGCTTCCCTATTAGTTTCTTGAGTATAGCCTCTCCTAGAATATAGAAGTCCCTGTTGTTAGATAATAAGTAGGGTAACCTTCCTATTAAGAGTACAACTAGAGTGCTGACACACCATTAAGTTTAGAATATCTAGTGAACCCTAGAATTCCTTATCTATAGATTAATTTACCATTACCCCTTGATGTATTATGAGGACTTGAGAGTAGTATAGACACTACTAGAGTTAGTTAGAAGTTTTACCATAATATTTGACCCTAGTATTGAGGAACCAATAGAAATCCAAAATTGAATATTAGGACAAAACCTAACTTTTATAGTAAGATAGTATTATAGAACTATAAATTATATTCTTATCTTGGTATTAGCAGACAGTACCTTAGAGAACCTAGAGGAATAAATAGAATATTTTCCTGAATCATACCTCAAACACAGAGATTAGCTACCACCTTCCCCTTAGAAAACCATGACATTATCTAGAATCTTTCTATCTTTATGACTTGTTCCTCTGAACCCTTAGCACTCGCTATTGTACGATGACTAATTATGTTCTTCTTTTCTTCATCTTTCAACTCGTGCCACCTGACACTTCTGATTGTAGACCGAGTGATTTTATTTTATGATATATAGTTTGCTAGGATTATAGTTATAATCTTAAATTTTAAATTTTATGCTTAGTAGTTAGAACTTGATGGTTTAAGTTATTCTTGTAGATTGTGACCTGATGATTATCCCTTAGTTTTAAATCGCGTAACTTGTACCACTCCTCGATACAAGTTATATCCCTTTCCCTTGAAGGCCAATAACTTTTCTATTCTTACTATTGACACTTGTTCTATAAGCACTATGACTAAGACTTAAGATGACCAATACCTATATAATGCAATAGGGGACCTTAAAGAGTACCAAGACCCCTTCTCATAGACCTTATCAGAAGTTTCTACGGTATCCTTAAGACAATTACAGTATTAGTTTATTGTTATAAGTTGGGTAGTATGTCTCACAACCTAGTAACACATAGTCTTTAGACCTATTATTGAAGTGTAACTGAATGACATTACCTGTATGCGAGCATAAGACGACAGTGTTTATTCAGACTGTGGAAATTAGAGGTCCATACCCTATTTTATCGACTAGCGACTTAGATAAGGAGTTAGTATGACAACTGTATAGATTGTAAGAGTCTTATATTCTTTGTGAACTTGGATTATTTTGTAACTTCTCTCATCATAATCTAGCGTACTTATATTTTCTGTACTACCTTGATTTATGCTGCTATTATAGCCTAGTTTTTGCAAGCTTATTCTTTTATCGAGCTTGCTGATGACATATGTATTATTGGATGCACACAATGATACAATTGCCTAATCAGAATCGGTGTATTAAGGTCTAGCTAACCTTAGTGCGCTTGATTCGCTCTTCGCATGACTACTTTACCTGGATTGAGATATATGGTAGTAGACGAATATACTTGCCCCTAGACATATCTGACATATCGTATCGGTTACATAATTGTACTGATACGAGCATATAAATAGGAAATTACCAAAATAGGATTTTAATCCATAACTGCCCTGACAACTCTCTTTTCGAATTCTTTAATCTCTTTGAATCTCGTATTGTATTCTATCACCTTCACCTTGAATTCTTTATTATTGCTCTCCGTCTTCCCTTATTTCAGAAAGACGAAACCTCGTGCTGGTATAAGTTGACACACTGATAGTACTAGATATACCCCATAAGGCTAATCACATGACTTAGTGACTCTCTTTTATAATTGATTAAGGGCATATCATAGGTGATATAATTGGTGTTAAAACTTTGAGGATTGAATAACATGATTAAATAATTGAGGAATAGTTTTCCTAGATGTATAGCCTTAGGTGATAGATGGGTAAATTTTAAGTTGGGTAGATTGTAAAACTCTCACCCAAAATTAGACCTACTTGGCTGAGATAATGAGACTAAGGCTAGATTGAATCCAGTTAGAAATATAACACGGTATTTTTATTTAATTTTTCAATAATTATATCACTTAGCGCACCTTACCGTGCTTCAATAATTAGAGCACTACACTAGCCACTACCTTCCTACAAATTTTATACCCTTATCCTAGACGTGCTCATCTTCCATTCTGACCTTTGTGCAACTTATAATTAAGCTCCCGTGTACTACATTTTGGTCGCGCAACCTCACCCACTCCTTTAAACCTAGCCTTGCATTTTAAACAATGCAAATCTTATACCATCATTGACTTTCTACCGTGGCTTAGTTTTAATTTCGAGGACAAAAATTTTATAAGTTGGGTAGAATATAAAACCCTAATCCTAAAAACAGTATTAATTTTTTTATTAATTATTAATTAAACTGTAGAAATTATGAGCTAATTAGGAGAAATATAATTTATTTAATTTTTATTCTAGGTGTTCGTGCACTTAGGGGATTTATGGAGTCATTATAAATTTTTCCTAATTTATTTCATGTAGGAGACCCTTTGAGCAGTTGCTAGCTTAATGGTATGCATTAATATAATTCTAGATTTTCTATGGGTATATATATATATATATATATATATATATATATATATATATATATATATATATATATATATATATATATATATATAATAAAAAGGAAATAAAAAGGGAAAAGATTAGAAAAAGAAAAGAAAGGAAAAAAGAAAAACAAATTAATAATGGATCTGAACCCATTAGCCTTAACAACCCGGACCGCACCCTTAGAATTAAGAGAAGGCAACAGTAGCAGCTTCAACTCCCCCCCCCCCCCCCCCCCCCCGCTGAGAACCGATCCAGACCGCACGCTACCCGCCCGCTCTCTTCTTCTCTCTCTATATATTAGATTAGTTCATCAAAACCCTAACCCTAACCCTAGCTCTCCTCCTTCCCCTCGACCGTGCACCACCTGACAGCCGGAGAGCCGTCCTCAGCCACCTCCATCCGCCGGAAATCGGATCCCGGCAACCGCGACCTCGCGCAACCCCGAGTGCTGCAGTTTGAAACAGCGAAGTACCTGTGTTCCAGTCCTATTTTCCGTCACCTCGCTGAACCAAACTCGACCCTGTCTTCACCGGTTCGTTCACCACTTAACCCTCCCCAATATTTGTATGTTAGTTGACCTCGAACAGCGCAAAACCCTAGGCGAAAACAACGTCCAAGTTGACAGAAAAAGACCACTTTTGGGTATCACAAAAAACTGCGGTGACCACCTATCTTCCCGGATTCGTATCTTCCACCACAGAGATCCTAATTCTATTTTTCTTTTTGGTATACGGAGACCACTTGACCTAGTTTAATTTTTGTTAATTACATTAATTTATTAACTGTTGTATGTAGAAATAAATTTATTAGAAAATCCCAAAAACTTATTTTTTAAAATTTCTAAAAATTATGAAACGGAGCGCGCTCTACCAAACAGGACCGTCCCGCCGTGTACTAAATGTACCAAATGATGCACGCAGTATACCCGGACATGTGAGAGTTTGCAGAAACTGATTAGGACGCGTGTGCGCGTCGAAATCAGCCCGTATCCGCGGATAATCCCCGGGTCGCAACTTTTGCGAAAGTCGTACGCATTTTGTGAACGCTAGTCAGATTGCGACGAAACTTATTCCACTGGACTCGTGGTAATGTGCTGGTCCTGTGACCCAATTTTCACGCAATTCGGAGATAGTTGACCAAGTCACCAATTGGCGGGTCCCACGGTTGACTTTTTGGGCAAAATTGTGTTCGGCCCATCAGAATCTACATTTGGACAAACCGTTGGGTTCGTATTGACATTTAGAGTTTGTTTGACCTATAATTTGTTTTATTTAGAGACTGTTACCCTTAGCATATTTTTCGGTGCAAAGTGGGCCACACGTGGACCCCACTTTTACCCGAAATTATTGTTTTGCTCCTGTGTCCAAATTGGACGAAAGGGAAGTGATTTCTAGCTATTTTGCTTATTCTGGGAACGTTGGTGATATCTATTTCAGCATCCGGAGACGTTCATTCTGAGGCCGTAACTTCTGACCCTTGGTGTTGACATCGGGATATTACATTTTGCAGCTTTCTTGCCAGGCAAGATACCTTGCCAAATTGCTTACAGTATTTTGCATGCTAGTATATTTCTGTATATTTATTGCATTTCTGTATATTCATTGCATGTGTAGTTCGTTCAGTCATTACTATATATATTAGATATGTTGACACACACTTGATACCTAGTATCATGAGAGGACAATCATTAGGCGTATGGGCTTTTAACCACTCTGGTAAACCGTAGTATATAGCTCGCAATACGGGCATGTGTCGCGCTGGTCGCTACCCATGCGGTATGTCGATTTTTGGAGTCTCGTTGGTCGCTACCCCCACGGTATGTCAATTTTTGATGTCTACTGATGAGTGTGTGAGTTGTGAGGTAGATCGAGTAGCCTACAATTGCCCATACATCGAAAAGTTGTCCTCATTGCATTCATATAGATTATCTTGTACAGCGTACTTATATATTTTCAACACTTATGCATGTTTACTGTATTCAAATTGGCTTGCTTCTATGTATCTTGCTACATCCCTCTGAGGACCTGGTCCCTTTCCAGGTGTAGATGTTCATGAGTATTCACAGAAGCGCAGATCCGGACTTGCTACTGATCATTGAGGAGGTTTACTCTTCGGGCCTAGTGTAAATTTAGTGTTGTACCTATATTGTGTTGTTTTTATATTCGAGTTGGTAGTGGATTTGTTTCCATCTAATTATCATCTTTAGATACTTCTTATTGAGATCTAGTTATATACATGTTGGTTATTTATTTATATTGTTTTCTGTGGATAAGATTTAGATTGTACCCTATGACTTGTGATACATTTTATACCACTTGTGGATTTGATATTCATATTACAGCGTACGTATGGGTTATGGTTTCCATATATTGGAGTTGCCATATCCATGCGGCTGGCATGCTTACGTGTCCTAGTCCTATGTATTTTGGGACTGGAGAGTGACAAAAGGAGAAGAAAAGAGGCGCTTCAAGACTCCGCTCGTAAGCCGCCTACTGCTTGTTCACCTGCAACATGAACAGCTTGATCAATACCTCTTCCACTCTTTCCAATCTCGGAATTGAAGTACAGTTCAATAAACAAAAAATAATGAAATCCATCAAAACCGTTCAAGAAACCCAAGCAAATCCGAAACCAACTCAAAGCACGAAAGCAACAAGCGACATCAAAATCTGAGGCAACAAAGATGCAGCGGAGAGGTCCCTCCTGACTCTGCCGCTAAGTCGATCCCGGGGGCACGGTCCCCTAAATATGGGAATCGATTCTGAAGAAACCAATTCATAACGAGGAAAGTTCTTGTTTCAATCTATCCCGATCGAACGATACCATCTTGTATTTCTTAGCCGCGCTCCTCGATTAGGAGGAACGGGGTGCCACATCCTACCCAACTAATTAGAAATTTCGTCCACGAAACTTAGGAATAGATCCTACTATTAGGGATTATTTTGTTGCGGGCGATGATCAGGAAGGTTTGGACAAGAACTAATGGTATGGCCTGGATCACCACAATCGAGGCATAACCCAAGTCTCTTGCGACATTGATTGACGGCGTGCCCTCGTTTGTTGCAGAAGGGACAAATTTGGTTGAAATTTCCCCTCTGCTGACCATCGTGGTTTGGGCGCTTTGTAGCGGTATTTCCTCTCTCGTTGCCTTGGCGTTTGTGATTGTAGGTATGCACAGCGCCGGTAGAAACATGAGTATACTGCGGTTCAAGAGATAGGACATGATTCATGACTTCCCGCATTGTCTGATACTGATGAACGACTACGTGCTCATGGATGGCAGGATGTAGACCACCTTCAAACCTTCTAGCTTGACTCGTTGCATCAAGTAAATAGGTGCTAGTGAATTTGGAGAGTCGGTTGAATTCGGCGGAATACTATTTAACTGTCATGCTGCCTTGCCTCAGTTGCATAAACTCGTTCTCCATCTGATGACGCACAAGAGGGGGTATAAACTCCTCTTCAAACACGGCACGAAAAGTCGTCCACGAGATCGCCTCCTCTCCATGGTCAAATTGAAGAGATCGTCGATGCAAGTCCCACTAATCGTGCGCATTAAGGCGGAGCTGTAGTTGCGTGCATGCGACGCGCATCTCTTCGGGGACCTCTAGCAGAACGAAGTGGTCTTCAAGTTCGGCCAACCAATCTAGAGTCACGATTGGGTCCTCAGTCCCATTGAATGGAGTATTGCAGACTTTCTTGAAGTGGCCAAAGTCGAAGGCAGTCACATCCCTCGTCCTTGGAATTGGCGGCGTCTCGACTTCAAGCACGGGTTGCTCCACCAGAGTCGCTGCTGTTGCCGCGGAATGGTTGGAGGCCAAAGTCTGCACGATCTGTTGCAGGGTATTTACCTGCTTCTGTTGGACTGAGAATCGAGCTTCTATATTGTCTTAAAACTTGAGTTGACTCTCCTCCACTCACTTCTCGGCCCGTTCATAGCGAGCCTCTTCCCTTTGTTGGTTTGCCTCCAATATCTGCATCAGTTTCTAGATGGGATCGATGCGAGACATGGCCCGCTGGCTCCCTGAACTTCCCGAAGTGCCCGAACTACTTTCTTGGCCTTGCGTTTCGTCCGGTGCTCGCGTTGAGGATTGCGCTTGAGCCGTTCCTTCAAAAGAAGGTAAATTACATTAGGATCATAATGTATTATGGACTTATTGCATGAACGTATCTTATTTTGGCCTAACGAGTTCAAGAGTTCGCACAGAAATTTATCGTTAAAGAAACTTTTTCCATACGAAGGGTCATGGAAATTGAATCTGTGCTCTGATACCAACATGTGAAGCCCCGATTCCGTAGAATCATTGGGCCCGCCCCTGAGCGTGATCGCCGTACGGGCCTGGGGTTGTGCCCGCACAAGGCTATAGTAGTTTACATAACGAGCACATATTCAGAGTACGTAGCTAAATTGAAACACAAATTTGAAACATGGAAAAGTTCTCTTTTGTTGATAATGAACATCTATTACAAACTCTTGAACGAGTCAGCTAATTTGCCGCACGGGCTTACAAAAGTGTTGACACAAAATGAGATAACAGTCATGTACATTACATCCCTTTACTAAACTTCAAAATGATAAAGACCTCCGGGCTGGATGACGGCCTTCCCACGGAGCTGCATTGTGTAATGAGTTGCTAGCTCCTTTCTTCAAGTACTTCAAAATGTGGCGCAGTCAGGATGCACCTATAGCTGGACTGGATCGGGAAGACGACTTCGGCTCCTTGCTCGGTTCTCCTTAGTGTGGGGAACCTGTTTGAACGAGGGTCAGTACATCAAAATATACTAGTGAAGGTGAGCTAACCCAACTATACCAATCAATACGTTATTTATATGAAGCATGCATATTATTATGGTCTTTCTATCTTGCCTTAGTTCATTTACAAGTAAGCAGCATATAGAATTTACTGAAATGAACTTGCCACCGTTTGGTGGATTTTACCTGCCCGTCTGAATCACCTGCACAATGCTTACCATGCCTTCCCTGCCACGAAGACACAAGTTAGTTTGCAACAGGTTTAAATATACACGAGGATCACTGGCTTGATTACCATAATGGACTAGTCAAGGACAAGGATAGCATGCAACGAGAATACATGATGCGTTGTAAGCTATCCAGTCCGCACACGATTGACTACACACGAAGTTCCGCCCGGATCGGATCGGTGCCAGTGCCCCAGCGACTGTCCGTAGAACTTATACCCTTGTGCACAAGTTGTCCATGATCAAACAATATGTTTACTTAAATTATCACTTCACCCAGTTGAGGCAACATGAGTACAAGACAAGAAGTAATGCATGATTCATTTTGCATAGCCTTCCTGAACAATTATACGCATACAAGGTGTGTTCCATACTTAGCATAATTTATAGAAGAAGATGCATTCTAACTAAAATTGAAGCATGTATAGAACATTTGAAACGAACAAGCATACAATAAGATAACAGTTCACATGTTGGATTGACAAGCATAATAATCCAAGTCTATTCCCATTTTATCTTGACATCTTTTTGTTATTACTGGTATCGCCTGATCGAGGCAAAAAAGAATGCAAGATTTTTAGGTGTGAAGACTAGGAAGACGGGATAGCTAATCGGGATGGTAGCCACTCACTTAGTTGGTTGGAAGAGAGAAGGAAAGAGACGCTTCAAGACTCCGCTCGTAAGCCGCCTACTGCTTGTTCACCTGCACAACGAACAGCTTGATCAATACTTCTTCCACTCTTTCCAATCTCAAAATTGAAGTGCAGTTAAATGAACAAAAAATAATAAAATTCATCAAAACCGTTCAAGAAACCCATGCAAATACGAAACTAACTCAAAGCACGAAAGCAACAAGCGAGATCGAAAGCCGAGGCAATAAAGATGCAGCGGAGAGGTCCCTCCTGACTCTGCCGCTAAGTCGATCCCGGGGGCACGGTCCACTGAATATGGGAATCGATTTCGAAGAAACAAATCCATTACGAGGACGAGTTCTTGTTTCAATCTATCCCGATCGAACGATACGTTCTTGTATTTCTTAGCCGCGCTCCTCGAATAGGAGAAACAGGGTGCCACAAAAGCTACACTAAGTGTGTGAGTACTAGCTTCGATATGTGATCTGCTTGGGAACTTGAACAGGGATCATGGCCAAGTTAATCATACGTGAAGAGTATGGTTAACACTGACTGGGTAGTTGTATAGGAATATTTGTACAGGAATGGGTATGATCACATATCTAACTAACACACCCTAACCCCCGACTGGTATAGTAGATCTAACCATGACACATTATGATACATGATTCACAGAGTAGGGGGTCAACCTTCTGAGGAATCAATATCTATATATGTACCGGAATCACAGGGCATCTACAGGGTCCAACATGAAATAACATCTTATGACGGGATACAGAATAAACCAATTAGTGTAATATCGTGTCAGGAATCATGTATAACTACACTAAATACATGTAACATAGAAAATATTATATACATAAAACTATCAGAGAATGTACTCGCCTGAGGTCCAGAGCAAATGATACAACTCGGTGTCCGAACTGGTGTCACATAGACCTATATATGAAATTTTATGTTATTTGTTGTAATGAAGAAATAAGTATGTTTAAATAAGCTAAAATATCATTTTAGGGCATATTAGTCAAACTAGGTCAAACTAGATCAATTACCTAATTTGGATTCCAAGTTATCTACTTGGGTTGGCCTATATAGCTATACCAGTTATTTTAAGTCCATACTAGGTTTTCTAGGTCAAACTAGTTAGTATGATATTCTAGATAAACTATATATACTAGTAGACTCATAATTATCAATAACTCACACTAGTACCTTAGCTAATATCCATCTCTTAACGCATTACTTGCTATCTCAACCATTACTTAGCCCATTTCCTAATATATTATCCAAGATATTTCCCATTTATAGTTCTAATACCTTGATACCAATACTCAAATTACTTTGGAAGCTTAACCTATAGCCATATCATATATATACATACATATTTATAGTATACACTATAGTTATCAAAATACCTTACAATTTATCTTACCTTAACTCTCATATCCCAAAACTTTATACCTATCTTTGACACTTACCCCAAATTATCAATACTAGGTATCCACTTCTTGATCTCACCTTTGTGATACTCACACTCTCACCTACATTATCTCCTATACTCACATATCCTTCTTGTGTATACACTCTCTAATATGCCCAACAGTGGTACCTCTTTCTACCTTACCACTAATACACCATTACACAATCCAATAGCCACTTATGTATATGAATCTTTCTACATGGCACATCATTTACCCCCATTAGTGTAGTTCACAAAATAAGCACACAATAGTCATCACCTATATCCTAAACACTAACCTCACTTTAACCTCACCCTATAACATACCAACAACACATCTATCCATGTGTATTAACATTTCCAATGTTAATTACACATGCACACATTTATACTTTATTGAAATACCACTGATACTGCTGTTCTTCTGTTTTGCTACTACTGTTGTTGAATAACTCAAGTCTGGAACAGCCCTCACATTTCCCCCCTTACTTTATACTCATACCAACAACAACAACAACAACAATAACAACTAATTACTGTTGCAGACAATAAGTAATCCGAGTACCCCCTATAGCCACTTCTCCTTCTTGCTGCCTTGAGCAGCAGGTGATACTTTTGTTGCTTCTATAACTCTTTTTTTTCAACCAAATCTGAACCCTCACGATTACACTCAGCCATATACACCTACACACTCAACTTCCCCTTTACCACTGCTCACAAACCCTGTTGATGCTGCTATCACTTTAAATGCTACTGCTGCTGTTATTCTTTAAATATTCCTGAGCTTGGAGCACCTCTCAAACTATTGAACACTAACTACTCAAGCACATCCCCTATACCTGAACATCGACCCTTGCATTTCCAAGGCCTATTGTTGGTCTTGCACATCTGCAAGCATACACCCCAACTTCTGGTATTACCCTCCCCTCCATCACCAAACACTTTAATATACCAATCTTATAGATTTCCCACTGTAAGTGTTGCAATCGAGTATTAGGGCACACGTGAGTACTGATACTACCACGGTCCAACTGAAATTAAAAATATCTCACACAATTTCGGAACTAACCCCCCTTGCACCCTGGACCCTAATTCATAAGCTCCCACACACAACCTATCAAAAGTGCATAGACACAATAGCTCACACCCTCACACAAACACACCCAGTCATCTCACCCACACACTGGCACCACATGGCACACACTCGATCACAATACACCCATAGCCCTTGTTCACACACTTACACCCAACTCATATATATATATATATATATATAAAGCTAAAAATAAACATATATAACACTCTATATATATGTATGTGTAAATACACACGTACACCACAATATAAATATAAATTTATCAAACACTTGGTAGATATCATGATACATACACATGTATCATGTAGGATACTCATGATACCATCACCAACACCCCTACTACCATCAATATACACCCTCAACTAAAATGAAACTCCTCTAAAATACTTAATATAGTATAAATAATTTATATAATAGCTATTCTAATACAATGAGTAAAATTTGGCATGTTAGAGCCTACTACACGAGTAAATACCCTTCCTACGATACCGTATCATGACGTATCACGATAAGCACTAATTGTATCCAATTTTGGACACGTATGCCCTTCTGAATCATGCATCCTACAGTAAAATCACTAGAGAAACATTCTCTCAAACATCTAATGGCCCAAACTCAGATTTTCCCTAATTTTGCCATAAAAGTTAATATAAATATCGTAATAGGGATCAGATGAACCTAGTTCTTCTTCCTATGGGTAGTCCTAATGTATATGGTATTTTCTAATACTTAAATGCAACAATTAGAATCTAAATTAAGGGAAATTTTAGAATTATACCTATTGGGAGATGGATTTTCAATGAATTGCTCAATGGACACGATTAGGACACAAACTCATAGCCAACTCTTCTTCTCCAAGTGCCTTGCAATCCAAGCTTTTAGGCTCCTTAGATGATGAAAATGAGTAGGAAAATGAGAGAAAATGTATTAAGAATGGTGGGGTTTGGTCTCCATTTGGGAAAGAACACTTGGAAAAATAAAATTGGAATGAATGAGAAGGAAGGAGATATAATTTCTCCTCTCTTAAGGGCCGGCCACCTACTTGGTCTCCAAGGAATTATACAATGTCCTAATTGCCCCTATTGGCTTGTCATGATGGAAATTAATTAGGAGGGAAACTTCTACTTTTAGTGGAAGGTTTAATTAAATTACTAACTAACCAAAGAGTGACTAATTATTGGGCCCAAATGAGTCTAACTTAATATTGGTCCATGGTTCATGACAAGTCTAATTTGATCCACTAACACAAGTCTAATAGTTAGTCTAATCCACTAATCAATAAAAATAATACCATATATAAAATATAATACTATACAAAAATAATGTAAAATGATAAAAATACGCTTCTCTCGAAAAGTGGTAGTTATAACAGCTTCCATTAGCCGCTAAATAATAACTTGGGTCTTTGTGCCCAGAGATCCTCTGTATTTAATGAATTGATCTCTTCGATTGTTGTGCCAGCCTTTTTGGTTTATAATATTTAATTCTTAGGAGGAAACCGCGATCATTGTGCGCCATCGAGAGAGAACATATGGGATATACTACTGATACGGAGTACGCTACTCCTTTATCGTTTGGATCTTGAGTGGTAGTACACCAATATTTTATAGAACTGGGATATGAAAAAGTACATTATTTCCCCCTTTAATCTCTTTTGGAGGCATACTTTTAATGTTTCTCCAAGACACCCTTCAAAGTTTTCAAATTTTTAAATAAATTTAAAATACTTTCAATTAGAAGCATGAAAAGTTATTCAGATTTTAGTGCGCATATTTGATGCAGAATCCCAATAGACTGCTGACATACTGCGTTAAACATAGGCTTGACTTGTTCATTAATTTTTATGTGATATTGACGGCAATATTGACTCAATCGCTGATTGGAAGTGTAGAAGCATAAAAAATATGCTGGGAATTATACGCGTAAAACCCCTAACATACATGAAGCATGCGTAAAACAGAAGCTTCAGAACTATACGCGTAAAATAAGACTTCAGTGCTGCCCGCGTAAAGCCGCACTCCCAGGTTGTTTTGGCATAAAAGGTTGCTACATCTCCCTCCGGCGTAAACTAAGTCTGCTTTTAATACAGCAGGAAGTTGTACGAGAAACTCTTCGTATTCCTCGAATGAACTTGTCAGACAGAATAGTGAACCTGACTCCTGACAAAGAGTACTGCACGACGATCGAGAGGACCGCTATAATGATGATTCTGCACAGAGACCCAGACTGTCGTTTAGTGGCAAATCCTTGATATAAGTCGTTTTTACGCGTTCAAGGAATACGTTGCCTATTTTTACACAGGCAAAAATGAGCCTTTACGCTCAAAAAGAGATGAAACCAAACGTCACATCAAAAGTTGTTCTTAGTACAGAACTTGAGGCACTCTCTACAGTTAATGCACGAGATGGGGACAGATCTCTGTATTTAATGCACGAGATTTGGTTCTACTTTTAATGACTGGAGATCTAAAATAGGGCTAATATGCTCACGTCACTATCCCTGCATATTACGCCAACCAGGCTATTTTCAACTATAGGAGCACGCCGTATGCTATCTCCTCGAAATACGCCAACTCAGGCTATATTTGTAAGGTACGTGATAAGGCTATTTGGCCCAGAATACGCTCAAGATCTCAGTCAGGAAGAATAATTGGCTAGTTTATGCTGGTTACCTATTACCTATGTAGCATCAAGCTTTACGCAAAATTTGGCTTTTATGCCAACAAGACAGCTACTTGGCTTTTACGCCAACAAGACAGCTATTTGGCTTTTACGCCAACAAGACAGCTATTTGGCTTTTACGCCAACAAGATAACTATTTTGCTTTTACGCCAATGAGACAGTTATTTGGCTTTTATGCCAGCTATCTTTATGCGAGGGGCAGTTACCTACGTGGCTTGCATGCCGTGGTCTTCGAGAAGCAGTTATACGCGTTACCTCATAATGGGACACGCGTCACACGCAGATTCAGGAGATCATTCAGACATGGGTAGCAGTTATTATAACCGCCGCGTAAAAGGTGCAACTCTCTCCACTAATTGGCTTTTATGCTGATTAGTCAGTTACTGTGACTGATCTCTATAAATAGAGACTTCCGGTCACAGGAGAACAGGGGCAAGGTCGAGAAAAGATCGGAGAGAAAAGAGAGATCGAAATCAGAGGAGATCAGAGAGAGTACACATAGAGAGTATTGATTGATAACTTTGGCAACGAGAGTTCAATCCCTTCTGCAATCTTTGAAGCTTCTTCTTCTTCTACAGCACTTCTTCGTCATCATATGGTCCAAGGGACAAAGAGATCGACCATAGATCAGACTTCTATAACAATATTTTCCCAGAATCATTTTTATTGTACTTGACATCCTCGTATAGGATTAATTGTACTCTCTTTTTTTCTTGTTTATAAACAAAGAAAGGGCTTCGTATAAACCTAGTTTTATTTCTCTGTTTATCATCAAATACAAGATGGCGACTCTGTTGGGGACTACTTTCTCATCTGATAAGAAGGTTATTGCTCAACACGATGCTGTATCCATCGGATCAACGAAGAAGACATTGGTCATCCAATTTGACCAATCGGCTTATGAAGACATGCTTCGAGCAGGGGGTAGCTCTCATTCCCTCTCTGTCCAAGACAACAGGAAGTTGCAAAAAGTATGGATGCCCCGGACATCCTCTACCCTTCCTGTGGACTCTCCCTCTCCGATCAACAAGGTTGTGTCATCACGACCTATACGCTCTGTGCGTAAAAACTCGTCTCCCATCTGTGACGTGACAGACAAAGCTTCTGGCAATGCCCTAGTGCCAATCCAAAAGTCCAGAACGCACTTTGCGCGTAAAACTTCGTCTCCCGTTTGTGACGTGGCAGACAAAATTTCTGATAAGGCCTCAGCGCTAATTCAGAAATTTTAAACGCGCCAAGTGCGTAAAACTTTGTCTCCCGTCTGTGACGTGGCAGACAAAATTTCTGACAAGGCCTCAGTGCCCGCGCAGAAAATTCACACGCGCCTTGCGCGTAAAGATGCATTCGATGGACCCTTGGATCACATCAAGGAAAAACGCGTGGCGAATCTCCCGACCTCTAGAGTTGTACGCCACCAAGAGAAGAAGATTACGCGGACTCCTATTTTACGCGAATCTGTACGAAGCTCCAGATTACGCCAGGATAAGCCCATCCGCGTAAAGAAGACCTGCTTCGTGAGGAAATACGCTCCCCAGACAGATGATGGATCATATGCCACTCACATGGGCGAACTGCTGTATACTTATGGCAGAGAGAAGGTCATGGTTCCCAATATCTACACTCTTACTGATGTAAAAAGGCAGAATAAGCCTTCTTCTTCTTCTTCTTCTGTTAATCCCCCTGATTTGCGTGATTTCTTGATCCAAAAGCATAAAGACAGGGGATCTTCTAACATGTCTATTACACCCCCTAGGGAGCATTATTGTAATAGTCATAAAGTTATAGTTAACTACTGCTGTTCTAAGACAAAACGGTCAATTTTCGACCGGTTGAACTACTCTTTGTCTTTACAGGAAGAAGTGCCGACACTCACATCAGTGAACATGGCTTCACACATTCCTAGAGGAAGGACAAATTCAAGACGTCATCCCTCTAGAACTCCAAGCAAAAGGAGATTCGACAGACTCCTTGAGAATATTGAAGCAGGTGTTTTTCAAAACACCCGCTCGAGGTCACGACAACCGGCTTCATATTCTTCTGATTCCGACACTGGGGGTTGCCAGTTTCCCGAATCGGATGCTGAAAGTATAGACTCGATCTCTACAGAGATTTATACTAATCCTTCAGTAGCATCCAGAGAAATGGGAGTTTATGCCATTGGAGATGAACATGAAGAGGCTTCCCCATCAAGAAGTACTGACCAACGCATCGCTGTACTGGAAGCATCGCTTAAAGAGATGCATTCCATGATGGAGAGTATGCGTCAGATGATGGTGACTCAACATGCAGCTGCAATAGCTCAAACATCGGTTCCTCCGACTCAACTACGTGTGGGGGTGGACCTACCACCATCCAACGCAAACCAAGAGCCTATTCTAAATTAAGAGTCAGCGGCTCCTCAACTTCTTAACTCGGAGAATATATTGCCTCATGTTGGAGTTATAATACAACCGATCTCTCACCACTCTGCGGTCCCTCTCCCAGCTGAAGATCCGATGCAAGCAGTTCAGGAATTAAAAGACTGAGTTCTTTTTTCTAATCGGGCTTGAAGTCTCTAAAGAATTGGATGTTGAATACCTGGAAGCTTTTTGGTGATTCTCAGCTGATCGTCAATCAGGTCAGAGGAATATATGAAGTCCGTAATCCATACCTCATTCCTTATCACCAAGCAGCGACCGAGATAGCCATGTCTTTTAAAGGATTCTTCCTAGAGCACGTGCCTCGATCTCAAAATTTGGAAGCTGATGCTCTGGCCAGCCTAGCTGCAGATCTAGCTATTCCTATAAGAAGGCCAAATTCGGTGATCCTTCTTAACAGAGATTTATTCTGTGTGAAAAATAATTTTCACATAGAACGCAGCTACACTATAAATACGGCTCCTCCTAAGAGAGACTGGATAAGTCCCTTTATAGACTTCATATTATATGGAATCTTACCTGAGGATCCTAAAGAAGTAGTATCCATCAAAAGACGATCACTACGCTTCTATTTTGATGCTTCTTCACAAAGTCTATATCGCCGAACATACGATGGACTCTTGTTACTATGTCTCTCTGACGATGATGCAAAGTAGGTTATCCGAGAAGCTCATGATGGTGTATGTGGAGAACATCAACCCGGTCCTAAGTTACAGGATCGTATCAGGAGGATGGGCTACTACTGGCCTACCATGATCGCAGATACCGTAAAATATGCAAGATAATGCAAAGCCTGTCAAGTTCATGCAGATTTTATACATCAGCCTTCTGAGTATTTACATCCTACTATGGCATCATGGCCCTTTGAAGCATGGGGTATGGATATCATTGGTCCTATTCACCCGTCATCTTCTAGAGGACATCGGTTCATATTGGCTATCACAGATTATTTCTCCAAATGGTCTGAGGCGATCCCTCTTACTGAGGTAAAGACATCCAACGTGATCAGCTTTATCAAGCATCATGTGATTTATCGCTTTGGGATACCCCGAAGGATAATTCACGATAACGGGCCTCAATTCATCAGCCAAGCATTTTACCGATTTTGCGATAAGAATCGGATACAGAATATGGCCTTGACGACTTATAATCCTGTTGCTAATGGTTTGGCGGAAGCCTTCAATCAAACCATCATCAAACTCTTGAAAAGTTTGTCTCTTCGAACAAAAGAGATTGGAATGAGAAACTAGGGGAATATTTCTAGGCATATCACACAACGGTACGAACACCAACTGGTTGTATCCCATTTTCATTAGTTTATGGGTGTGAAGAAGTTCTCTCCATTGAAATCCAAATCCCATCACTCAGAATAGCAGTGGCTAATGAGTTGACTCAGGAAAATAATGATCACTTAAGGCTTCAAGAGCTAGAAGGATTAGACGAGAAATGCCTTCAAGCTCAACAGCGTATTGCGTTCTACCAAGCACGCATTTCAAGTGCTTTTAATCAAAAAGTGAAGGAAAGAGTGTTCAAAGTTGGTGAACTAGTTTTAGCTATGAAGAGGCCAATGATTATTACACACAAAAGTAAGGGCAAATTCCAGCCTAAATGGGAAGGTCCTTATGTGATTGAAATGATGTTCTCAAACGACGCTTACAGATTAGCCAAGCCTAATGGAGATTTAATAATGGCTCCTATCAACGACAAATTCCTGAAGAAGTACTATGCTTGATCTCCTTTGTTCAAAGGAGTATGGTGAAGATTTTATTCTGATAACGTTTCATACAAAGATTGGTTGGATCATATTCTATTATGTTATTATGACCTCTGAATAGATATGTTTGACTAATTTGAAACTTCAAAACCTATCACGTCCATATTACCTCTGATAGTGTTTTGTATACAAATTTAGTTGGAGCATATTCTATCATGTCCATATAACCTCTGAATAGATATATCCAACTGAAACTTACTGAAAGTATATCACGTCCATATTACCTCTGATATCACTTTCATCTTAGCCTATCATTTATATTCAAAAGTGATAGGTCCACAAAATTAGAAGAAATATCTTTATTATCTCTGGAATAGCAAAATTACAGAAGAAGCAAAAAGGTACATCATTGGGGATGAGCAGTTAAATCCCTAATCTGTCGAGCCAGAGCAGCCATCCTCTCATTCCTGGAGTTCAAAATATGGTTGCGAGCCCGTTCCAGCCTTGCCTCATCGTCGTTCAAGCGAGATAGTTCGGACCGAGCATCAACAAAACCGGCACGGATGGTACCCGCAGGCGTCAAGTTCTGCTGAGCTATCTCCACATGGCCCTTAAATATATCACGAGCTGCCGATGTCTTGAGAATCCTCTCCCTTGCCTGAGCGAGTTCAGCTTCCAAATCTTGAACCCTCGCTTTATCTCCTTCATATTCAGCTTGGCACTTAGCTAACTGAGGAATAAAATCCACCAAGACAACCCGCTCTTTATCCATCTCTTGCTGCTGTTCCTGGATGGATTTGTTCAGAGTTTCTATTTGCTCAGCAAGTTCTGCAGTTAAGGAGTCATACTTAGCTTGAACCAGATCGTCGATGTTGTCCCGAGATAGTTGCAAATACTCGTTAATGGGTTATTCTAGACCATTAACTATTTGTACTAGCGCATCAGCTCTTTCAGCATCATTGAAATTTCTAATCTGCACTATAGGGAGATTGGAGGACATCTTCAGAGCATCGAAACCTAAGTTCTTCTCCAGCACCAGCGATATCAACTCTTTCAAAGTGAGATAGAATATGCTAGTGTATTAATCCACTAGCATATCAAAGCTCGAATGGACGCTGGGAGTGGCCGCAATATTTGTAAATCTTCCTCCAGGAATGACTGCAGAGGATGTCGCCACAGTCGTTGCTCCAACAGAGGGCGCAACAAAAGAAGAGATACCAACAACAGTTGAAGTTGCTGGTATACTCGACGAAGGAGGCACGGACGAGATGGTGGGTTCATCCTCCCTTGATGTTATCTGAACTTCTACTGGCGGGTTGACACCCGAGAATGTTGCGGATGAGAGATCGGCAGTTTTAAAGCACTCTTCTTCGACGTCGATCACAACAGTTTTATTAAATGGATCCGCAACAAAGTCAGAGGTTGTGTCAACTCCGCCCTCCCCAGAGATGTCTTCACCTGAAAAGAAGACAAGAGAAAGTTAATATCAATTTGATGTTAATTTTTATAAAAAAAACGTGAAGACAATATTTACCCATGGCCGATGGCATATATGTTGCGTATGCTGCCTGTATAGCTAAATTATCTCTTAATGATGCTAGACAAGCTGTCATACCTGGAGAAGAGGGTGCACCAACTGACACTGGCGGGTAGTCATCCCAGTCTTCACCCAGATCCACTCGAGGTTCATCAGGTAGAATCTCGCTGGAAATACTTACAGACGAAGGAGGGGTTACTCCCGTTATTGGTCTGGATAAAGGTATATTGTAAACCCCCTCGACCAAATCAGAGCTATTTGGAATTTAATTAGGAGACTAGGATTAAATTGGATGTAATTAGATTTAATGTGCAACAATATTGTAACTTAGTACTCCTTACGGTTTCCTTGACGTTTGGAGCACAATACTAGTTGGTACCCCCAAACCAATTAAGTACTCATCTCCTAAACAAGCCAGACCACCCACCTGCACTTTGTGCAACCGTTAGATTCCCACTATGATGTTAAATCTAGTTGCACAACAGTCGTTGCAAACACCTAAGTGTTATTCCATTAAACCAAACCTTCTCCTAATGCCTGATAAAATTGGTTGTAACCTAAATTAAATTGAGGCCCAGATCACCCCAAAACAAGTCATAACCAAGCCTTGTATACCTATCATGAGGACCAGACTCTACCCCAAGGAGCCCAGACAAGCCCAAGGCCCGAGGCCCCAGGCCATAAACTCTCCTATATAAACAACTCTTCCTACTACTATTGAAACCCTAACACCTTCACCCTCTTTTCTCAACCCTAATCGAATCCCTACCATCCCCGACCACCCTGCCGGACTGAACCACCCCTGACTCACCGGACCACCGCCCCCTCGGCATCAACCGTCCCCCCACTCCGCCTGATGCCGCCTGACGCTGCCCGACTCGCCGGACCCCCCCCACTTCACCATCACCAACCGCCTCTACCGCACCATCTCCACCCAGCCACCATCATAGCCCCGTTAGACCCCCGGCCGATCCTGACTGATCCCCACCACCCTCCAGCCCCGTCGAACCACCCGCGAGGCCGACCCCGACCAACCCCCGCGACTGGACTATCACCCCTACGTCGGCTCAGTACGCTGCCACCGCGCCAGATCGCTGTATTCGCGACTGCAACCCCCGCCGCTGCTGTACACAGCAGGCCGGACCCGTCCACGTCGACCGGAGTTCACCCATGTCGGAGGAGACAATCGACCAGCGAGCGGACCCCTCGCTCAGCCGATGAGGTACTCGTTCATTGAACCCTTCACTTGTGTGTCCTATATTTCCCCTTCGTGTCGTCGTGTCGCACTTGAACCCATATCTATAGTGTTTAACCTAGGTAGAATTATATGCATGGAAGTTGATGTTAATCAGGTATTAATTAATGAATAATTATTCTAAATTAATGACCAGTTATCAGGGACAGGTAATTCACTAGAAATACCTGGATAAAAACCTAGTATGTCGAACATAAAAAATAGAGACATGTGTTCGCACAGAACCAAAATCATAGACACCCCGTAGCTAGATAAATTATTGCCTCGAGACAGATGTTAACCGAAGATAGAACACGTGTACACCCTAGCTACGTGCACACGTGACGCTGTATTCAAGCAACAGTGAACTCGCGACAGTATTCAAGTAGAGCGTCTTAGTCGTATGTAGTTAATACGTAGTGTCTGATGTCTGTATTGTTGTGTTATATTGTATGTCTAGGGTCTTTGGATCATCCAGGAGATGCTACGGGAACAGGCTTCTGGCATTCACCTCTTGAAGACTCAGGCAAGATACCATGCCATATTTACTGTTTAATTTAAATATTGCATGTGTTGTATGATGTTTCTTGCTTATTTCATATGACTGTGCGCGTCCGAGATTGATTCGGGTGCTATCGACGGATACGTCGATGATTTAGTATACTTGGCCTAGTCACTAGTAGACTCATCCCAGTTAGGAGGATATGTTGATATCTTCCAAGACTTGACACTACTACACGTATTTCCTAGTGACAATCTCATGTTGGGATGCGGGTTCGCGAGTTCGACTAGCTATCGCCGCGTGTGACATGCATCACGGTTAGCAAGCAATTCTGGACTATTTCAGTATAGAGACTTGGCAATTAGATAAGGGGTATGCGCGTCAATTATTTGACTTGTATATCTACATTGGGCGGGGAGGACGACTAGTAGGCATATGGGATACCCCACTCCTTTATACAGACACCGCACTCGACGGAGTAATTCGGACGTATATATATATTACACATACCACGTTCTGTAGAGTGTTGGACGTTACTTGGTGATATTGCAGATACCACACTCTATAGAACGTCGGCCGTTATTATATTCTTGCGCCCGTGTTATAGGGGGCATGTGTGGCATATACTAGCCGGTTGCCACGACTGGTGAATTACGTCAGCATATGTCTAGCCTACACCTTCCCATATACTCACAGTTGTCCTCACATTGCATTCACTTACATGGCTCGCACACCCTTTATTGTATTTATTTTATTCAGTATTTATATATGGCATGTTTTTATGTATCTTGTTGCGTCCCTCTAAGGACCTGGTACCTTTCCAGATTTGGACGAGGCTTACTACCCCACAGTATACGGCCCTTGACAGGAGACGAGATTCACTACAGCTGAGGAGCTAGAGGTATTACCTTCAAAGTTTTCATGAGCACTTGGTAGGCCTTCCGCCTAGATTGGGTGCATCATTATCCAGTCAGCCAATGCCCTAGTCTTTATCTTTTATCTATCATTTCAGTACTTTATTTCGTCATAGTAGTGGGTTTGTCCCCACCTGACATTATTGGTTGTACTATGATATCTTGAGACTGGTGTTTATATTCCAGCAGTTATTTAGTACTTCTTGCTCTTTATATTGTGGATGAGATTAGATTACCTGTTATTGACTGATGTTGCACATATTAGTATTTAGGACAACGTAGCACTCTTCATGGATCCATTAAATTGGGATATTCTCGTAGACATGACAGCTGGCTATTGCCACGTGGCCTGGTCCCGTATATTTTGGGACTAAGGCGTGATATGGTTTTAGTGGTGGCCCATGCAGGTCGATTTTTTTGCTTGTGGTATGGTAACATGCCCATTGAGCCAAAAATAGGATAAAAATTATTAGGTCTCATCCACTTTTGATTCGTCCTTGAACTTTCTTCATACTGCTTCTAAATATCTGTATCATGTTTGTTTGTTCTCATATTCTTTTAATGAAGACCTATCTCTTGCAGCAAGATGAATTTATGCAGTGGACGAGGAGCACCCCGTGCCACGGTGCCAGATAACACCACTCAAGGAGAGGAGGTACCCCAAGGACAACCCCTGCTACAGACCCCGTTGATACATTGGCACGAGACATCGCAGGGTGATCCTACACCGCAGCCTGAGGGACAAACTTCCGAGACAATTCCCACGCAATATTGTGAGGGCCAGACTTTAGGAGCTACACCGATGCTGCAGACTGAGAGGCCGACATCTGTGGAGATGCCTACTGCACAGCCAGAGATTCCACTACCACTGCCTCCACCTTATCCACCCCAGATGCCACAGCTACATGGCTAGCCACAGATGCTTCAGTTCTTTCAGACCATGATGCAAGCACAGTAGCATCATACGAAGACATTGAGACAGAGTTTGATGGCAGTACTAGAAAGGAGACATGTCCCAGCACCCGTACCAGCACCCCCACCAGCCCAGACAGGTGGCACTGTTAGGTGGTACCGACAGATGAGACCAGATACTTTCTCAGGCAATAAGACTGCCGAGCAGATCTCTGATTGGGTCGCCAACACAGAGATATTACTAGAGGCTTCACAACTGCATTCAGACCTTTGGATGACCGCAGTAAGGGCCCAAGTAAAAGGCAACGCCCATCACTGGTGGGATTCCATTGAGTGCAGTGTAGGCAAGAACCAGACTTGGAAACAGTTCCTAGAATACTTCAATGCGAAGTATTTTCCAGCTACAGTCAGAAATGCCCTGTACTCCCAATTCCTACATCTAGAGCAGGAAAATATGACTGTTGACGCCTATGACGCTGAGTTCAGCCGCCTTAGCAGATTTGGTGTCATCCTGATACCCAATGATCTAGAGAAAGCCCAGAGATTTCATCACGGCCTCAATTTTGAGCTACAGAGGTATACCACTACACAGGCGAGGATTTTATATGAAGAAGTTCTTGCGGAGGCGAGAATCCTGGAGGCCATCGTCAGAGGAGCTAGATGTTCCAGCACGACTATACCGGCTAGAGCCCAGCCCGGAGCAGGAGGACCGATCCGACGTCCCGGAGTACAGACACAGTAGAGGACAGCACCATACTAGCCGAAGGAACTCCCGACCTGTCACCATTGTGGCAAAAAGGGCCACGTTATTAAAGATTGTCGGAAGAAGTTGGGTTTGTGCATGATATATGGATCAGGCCAGCACATTACCAGAGATTGCCTGCAGCGCAGAGAGGCAGCACTGTAGACAGGACAGAGGCCAGCAGCACCACTTTCGAGGATACTACCCCCGTCAGAAGGACAGCATCCACCAGCACCTGGAGGATTTCAGAGGGGACCACCCTTGGCCCCACAGCAGGTACAGTTCGAGCGAGCCCGACCGCAAACCGGAGGACAGAGACAGGGACAGGCCTTTGCATTAGCAGCTACTGAGGAGGAAACCGAAGGAGAAGCAATCACAGGTACCATTTTAGTTGCATTATTATCTGCAACTGCATTGTTTGATTCTGGAGCTACATTATCATTTATATCTAGTAGATTTATAGCAATGCATAGAGTAGCGACTTCCCCCTTACCTAAGAGTTGGAAGATTCTTACCGGAGGAGGTATCGTGCCAGTTATCAGCACTATCAGAACGTGCTCAGTAGTTGTATGTGGTAGAGATATGAGAGCGCGATTCTTGGTATTGCCTATGCCATACTTTGATGTTGTGTTAGGCATGGACTGGTTAAGCCAGTATAACGTCATACTGAACTGCCGGAAGGGTAGCGTCACTTTTAGACCACCAGATCAATCGGAGTTCGAGTACATACGAGGGACCATTGAACAAGGAGTAGGACAGATAGTGAGAACTTGTATGGCTATGGAGATTGTACCCCCGCCAGTAGTTGCAGAATTTTAGGATGTATTCCCCGAAGAACTGCCAGGCTTACCGCCAGATAGAGACGTGGAGTTCACCATCGAACTAGTACCCGGAGCAGCATCGATATCTTTTAATGTATATCGATTGGCGAAGAAGGAGTTAGATGAGCTGAAGCTACAATTAGAAGATTTGCAGAGCAAGGGGTTTATCCATCCTAATACATCACCATGGGGAGCACCAGTGTTATTTGTACCTAAGAAGGATGGAACAGTACGCATGTGCATTGATTACAGAGCCCTTAATGCTCTGACTATCAAGAACAAGTACCCCATGCCGCGGATTGATGTTTTATTCGACCAGTTGACAGGAGCAGTAGTGTTCACAAAGATTGACTTAAGATCGGGCTATCATCAAGTGAAGGTGCGAAGAGAAGACATCCAAAAGACATCATTCAGGACTCGTTATGGTCACTACGAGTTCTTAGTGATGCCTTTTGGACTGACAAATGCGCCAGCTGTATTCATAAACTTGGTGAACAGAGTATTCCACCAATACTTAGACCGGTTTGTGGTAGTCTTCATCGACGACATTTTGGTGTATTCGAAGAGCCACGAGGAGCACGAAGAGCACTTGAGACTAGTGTTAGAGACGCTAAGGAGAGAGAGGCTTTATGCCAAACTAAGCAAATTTGAGTTTCTTCTTGATCGTGTCGCTTTCCTTGGACACGCCATCTCAGGAGATGGTATTTCAGTGGATCCGTCGAAGATTTCATAAGTAGAGACATGGCCAACCCCTAACAATGTCTCAGAAGTGAGGAGTTTCCTAGGACTTGCCAGATATTACCAAAGGTTCGTAGAAAACTTTGCGAAGATTGCAGAGCCAATGACCCGCTTGACCCGTAAGGAGCAGGAGTTCACCTGGACCGAGGAGTGTCAGAAGGCATTCGACGAACTGAAGAAGCGTTTGACTACTGCACCTATCTTGACCATACCTTCTGGACCCGGAGGTTTCTTGATCTATAGCGATGCATCCGGAAAAGGATTAGGATGTGTCCTGATACAGCATGGAAAGGTTGTAGCCTATGCTTCTAGACAATTGAGGACCCATAAGAAGAACTATCTCACCCATGACTTGGAGTTTGCCGCGGTGATTTTTGCTTTGAAGCTTTGGAGGCACTATCTATATGGAGAGAGAGTGGAGATATTTACTGACCATAAGAGCCTGAAGTACATCTACACCCAGAAGGATTTTAATCAGAGGTAGAGACGCTAGTCGAGGTGATGATGGACTTCGAGATTGAGCTACAGTACCACCCGGGAAAGGCCAACGTAGTAGCTGATGCGTTGAGCAGAAGACCTATGGCATTCTTCTTGACTACCCAACAACACCTGTTGAGAGAGCTAGAGCAGATGGGTATAGAGGTCGTTATGCCCGGAGCAGATGGACAATTGTCGAGTTTCCAGTTATAATCGACATTAGTAGAGAGAATCAAGGCTGCTTTGCCAACAGACGCCAGATTTCAGAGGCTTAGACAGAGGACAGAGGCTGGAATGCAGACAGGACTGAGAATTCATGAAGATGGGACTTTGAGATGCGGAGATTGTCTCTATGTTCCAAATAGAGAACTTCGCCAGGAGTTGATGGTAGAGGCACACAGTTCAACTTATTCTATTCATCCAGGAGGCACGAAAATATATAGGGACTTGAGACAGTACTACTGGTGGTACGGAATGAAGAGGAAGATAGCACACTTTGTGGCCAAGTGCCTGGTGTGTCAGCAAGTCAAGGCTGAGCATCAGAGATCTGCAGGATTGCTTCAACCACTCCCTATACCGGAGTAGAAATAGGAGCACATCACTATGGACTTTATTACGGGCTTTCCGAGGAGTCCTAGTGGTCGTAATGCAATATGGGTAATCGTGGATAGACTCACCAAGTCTGCAGGATTACGCGTACGAATGAAGAATACACAACTCCATAGAGAGAGAAGTCGCGGGCACAGCAAAAAGTGTACCAGTACAACCCGTGATGAAGTACCGCCATCCTCTGGCTCCATCAATAAGTCTACCTTTGGACTTGAAGCTGGTGATGGGATTCCCCACATGCAATTGAACGTACCCAAATTTCCTGGTGAACCAGCTGGGCAGATAAGGCTCCAAGTAGCAGTGGTCCTCACTCCTGTACAGCAGGTGGGAAGGTCTAATGCAGACCAACCAATAAAAGGCTTCAGGAGAAAGAATAGTTATCCCTTGACCTGCGTCCTTAAGCTTCGTCTCCTGTTGATTTATATGTACAGGGGGGACGATACAGAAGAGCTTCCAGCCATGGACAAAATTTAATGCTCGCCGGCAATCTATGACGCTCGCCACATTCCAAAGGGAATTCTTGTAATTCAATAAGAAGTTATTTCCCGAACCGCTGGCAGGACCATGAGACATCACCATGGTGTTGTGAAGGATTAACCATCCTATCAGATATAGGAATGGTAATTCTACTCGGGAAAATCCTTCATGCTGCGTATCATCAGCTAGCAACCCATCAGTAATGGCCCTTAGGCCAGCTTGTATTCTACAGACCATGGCAGGAAGCAAGCCCAATCTTGCTCCAAACACCAACCGTACTGCGGGCCATAAGGTGTTGCGATGAATACGATCCGCAGATGCGATGCCAGGCACTACCCATCGGCGTAGCCAGACATAGAGGAAGCCAGCCAGTTGAGCCTTCCTTGATAGAGGCTTGCGATAATGCCTCATATAACTGAAGGCTTTAGTGCCTGCAGGATAACCCCCTGTCTCCTCATCGAGAATATAATCTGAAGCCCCTGCGTCTTCGATGAGATCATCGACCGTGTCGGCACTAAGCATGCTCAGGAAGTTCAAGGGCTTATCTCTGCTATCTACAACCTTGTCCGGCTTGGCATTTCTGGCCTGATGGAAGAAGAGATAGGATACCCATTTGTTGATATGGGCCAAATCAGAAGGCTCTTTATAAAAGGTGGTGCAGGCAAGGTAGTGGCTCATCAGCTTCTGGTACACCGCCACTGCCCGAGGGTTTGTATCCCTCAACTCCTTGTTTGTGGAAACATACTCCTCATAAGGAGTATCTCCCATTGGCAGCTTTGAAATCTCTGCCATCTCATGAAGGGCTAGTCCCAACTCCCCTAGCAGAGTGGCAAAAGTCCCAGTGAGCGAGTTGTATCGCTCCATCAAAGATAAGAACAAATTAGGGTTGACAGGAAGCTCGACACTAGTGGTGCTCACAACCGCAAATAAACCAATACTTTCCAGTTCTGTCTGGAAGTGCTTCAGGGCCCAGGCAGTTAAACTGGCCCATCGAAGATTCCCGGGGCTAAGCCATACACTGGTCCGAGGGTTGACCTTAGGGTACACTCCTCCCTGCCCCATAAATTCATTACAAAAAGTCAATATTTGAACCGGCTGGATCAGTGAAGTGTCCTCACTCGGGATGCTACCCGGCAGTAATCTCCTAAAAGGCATAACAGAGCCTGAAGGTCTGCTCATAAAGGCTCATTGGTTCAACCCTTTGTTGTATAAAATCTTCCCTGGCCGGCCATGAAGATCGGGAGTCAGGGTCCACACCATCTTCCTAGGATGTATAGCATGGAAGAACGCAGAGATAGGGTAGTCTCTGGGCATCCTGGGCAGATACATGACCGTGCCCTTAGCAGTAAACACCCAATCCTCCTTCTTGGGCTTAGTCTGGGATTGTTTGTCGATAACATCCCCGAATAAGAAACCTGGTTTCTTATATTTAGTCCCATCTATTTATGTCAGGGGCTCCCCACTGATCATACTCAGTAGTATTCGTTCTCCTTGGGACGAGATCAGAGTTCCCCTTTCTTGATGATACTCATTTCCAGAAATTGGGAATGTCACATGGGACAAGTCCTCCAGATAGTTTGAGTTTAGCATCCCGGCAGCAGATTCTATCACTTCAGCCAAAGGAGAGATCTGCAAGTCCACTGCAAAATACAAGAAAACAAGTCAGCTTTTACGCTAGACATTACACTCTTGCAAGATAAGCCAAAGACTAACAGTCTAAGCTTTTATGCCGGACTGTAAAAACTTGAGTCTTACGCTGGAATCTATTTTCAGTACGTAAAACTCAAGTTTGGCATTATACGCCAAAATTTAACAGTCTGAGCTTTTTATGCCAGACTGCCAAAATTTGAGCTTTTACGCCAGAATTTACATCCAGCGCGTAAAACTCAAAGTTTAAAGTATACGCCAAATTTTGACAGTCTGAGTTTTTACGCCAGACTGCAAAAAATTTAGAGTTTTTACGCTGACACATTAGGATTGTGGGCGTAATAATAAAACATCTCTGTGCATCATCTTCTTCTAAGAGGTTCTTAGCACAGAAGATGACCTTGTGCGTACACGCACAACGTGTACGAAGGGTTTTTCCTCTCGAAGTCTTTACCTGTAATGTCCGGAGCACAGCTCGACGGTGGAGCATTGCGTTCAGATCGGGACTCACTCAGCCTAATAGGAGTTGCTCGTGCTTGAGCAGTGGAGCGAGATAAGGAAGCGACCTTCTTTCCCTTAGCAGTGGAAGCTTGTTTGGGTGCCATGGCGAATCTGAGTTCTCAGGAAAGAGACGAAGAAGAAAGATTTTTGGAAAGCAAGGGTTTTGCGAAGGCAGATAAAGGGTTTCTCTTTCAAGACCTTGGGCTATTTATAGAGTTCGGATAACTCTTTGAATCCCTAACCAAATCCGATATTTAATAGTCGGTTATGATTTGGGACCACGTTAGCCTATCATTTGAAAAAAGAAGATAGACAGTCATGCTGCGTAACAAATCTACGGTTTTTATGCTCAGAAGCTTTTACGCTCAGAGGCTACAAATCTATGGTTTTATGCTCAGAAGCTTTTACGCTTAGAGACTACAAATCTACGGTTTTATGCTCAGAAGCTTTTACGCTCAGAGGCTATAAATCTACGGTTTTATGCACAGAGGCTACAAATCTACGGTTTTATGCTCAGAAGCTTTTACGCTCAGAGGCTACAAATCTATGGTTTTTACGCATAGAAGCTACAGATCTATAATTTTATACTCAAAAGCTAACGGATGCTATGGTCTATAATTTTTTTGAGAAAGGCCAATTACAAGGGTTTACGCAGAAAATGCTCTTTTTTGGCTACAAAATATTCCAAGTGCTTGAAACACACGGAGGTCAACATTGAAGATGACTCTTCTTCTTGGTTTATTGGAAGTTCATTTCAAAGTCTAGTTAGAATCTTTTACGTCTAAATTCAAATATGGCCTGGTTGGCAGACATTTCTCGCCCTACTTCGTGGGATTTTTGGTGAAACCATTCTTGAAGATGATGGTCTGAATAAAAATTCTTCGTATCAGAGAAGTGACAGTTCAGAATTTTTATGCGACTCCTCGTCCAAAAATAGCATGACAGTTGGATCCTCGAGACAACTTAATGCTAAGGGGCTTTTTACGCATCTTCTGTTGTTTGTGGTGGAAAACGAAAGAATGAAAATATATTCAAGATGGAGTTTACACGAAACCCGCCTTCTTTGGTTTACAAACAAACTTGTACAATTTGATCCTATACGAGGATGTGGGAGTACAATTTATTTAATCTGGGTAAATTTTGCTATAGGTGTCTGATCTACAGTCGATAACTTTAGCCCTTGGACCACACGATGATGAAGAAGTGCCGTAGAAGACAGGAAGCAGCTTCGAAGGTTGCAAAAGAGGGTGGATGTACGATGCCAAAGTCGTCGATCCCTGCTCCTTGCCTGAGCTCCGGATTCTCTCTCTCTCTCTCTCTCTTGACCTCTGGTTCGATCTTTCTTGGAAGTTCGACCTTGGGTCTGATATTGGTTTCCTTGACCAATTTTTTGACCTCCCAATCTGTAGACCTTGGATCTGATATTGGTTTCTTGACCAATTTTTTGACCTTGTTCCTCATTGATAGAGGTCTCTATTTATAGAGTTTTAGTGACAGTGACCACTCCGTCGGTGGAGAAACCAAGGAGTGGAAAGTACAGCACCCTTTTACACAATGGTTAAAATAATCAATGCCTGCGTATAGATGATCCTTTGAATGAGCGTGTGACGGGGGTCCAACTAAGGGATAAAACGCGTATAATCGCTACGAAGATCACGGCATAGAAGCCACATAGGTAGGTATCCCTCGTGTAGAAGAGGTGGGCGTAGAAGCCAATGTCTGTCACCATGGCGTAGAAGCCAAGCAGGCATAGAAGCCGAAAATAGGCATAGAAGCCGAGTGGTCATAGAGGCCGAAATAGGCGTAGAAGCCGAGTGGCCATAGAGGCCGAGTGGGCATAGAAGCCGAGTGAGCACCAGAACTGAATGGGTGTAGAAGCCGCTGCGTACCGTGCCAGAGTGCTGATGTGGACGTCTTAGCCAGAATTACGGCTTTTGAAGATATAATCAAATCTCTTGCATTAAATACCGAGATTTGCCACCGTCCTGTGCATTAAATACGAAAGCGTGTTTTGAAGGTCTGCAGCCCTTCTGCGCATCAGTCGCAGAGACGTGCCTTGAGAAACTGTCACCGCTCTGTGCATTGGACGTAGAGACGTGCCTCGAGCAACTGTCATCGTTCTGTGCATTTGACGTAGAGACGTGCCTCGAACCCCGTACGGAGTGCAGCTTTTGATGTGGCAGGCAGTTTATCTACTGCAGAGCATAAACAGCTCATGTCCGTCTGTATAAAACAAGACAGCGTATCCCTTCATGCACGTAAAAGCAGTTTACGCAAAGGATATGGCGGTAAATGATAACCTGGGTCGCAGTGCCGTGCCATCATTATAGCCGTCGTCTGGGTAGTCGAGCAGTATCCCTGGGTAGTCGAGCAGTATCCCTTTGTCAGAAATCCAGACGTCAGGTTTATTGCAGGATCTGACAGGTTCACTTCGATAATACGAAGCATCTCTAGTACACTTCAATGCTGCGTTGTAAGAGGTTGGGTTTTACGCCCAGGAGTCGATGAAGTACCCTGTTTACGCTGAAGCGGTTTGGACGTACTGCCTTACGTTGAGCTTACATTTTATGTTGTATTTGGCGGAGAAAGCTCTGTTGCACGCTTGATGGCTCTGAAGGCCTCTGTCTACGCTGTTCTGCCTTAATACGCTGCGTATAGCCATTCGACGTATTTTTTATGCTTCTACAAGACCCCCTTTAAAGCTTTTAAATTCCTCGGAATTTGAAATGCTTTGAATGAAGCATGAACCGCTCCTCGTAACTCGAAACATTTCTGAATGGAGCGTTAAATGGTCGATGCTGACTTTATGGCAGATTTATTGGGGACTGGTGTGATCTCTTTCGCCTATAAAAAGGCTGGGGGGTTTAACCCGTTCTCCCCACATTCTTATCACCACGCAGAGATGATCGCCGAAGTTCATCGGGTCGATCTGAGGAAGAAGGAGATCACGTTCTTCCAGTGTGTAAGGAGCCGAAAAAGACGATGTCTTCGAGCAAGTGTCCACTGCAATGATGGATCATGGAAGGATATCTTAGCCTCCCTTGCTCGGGATAATCAGCAACTTTGTATGGTGGTTCTTCGGGAGAGAGGAAGAATCATATTTTACCACGCTGCTTGCAAGTGGCGCCTTCTCCCGTTACCTCCGGGGATGAGAGCAGCAACTAGCTCTGACCTCGGGTATTGAGTTGGGTAAAATACCTCAACTCAATCTGCCATGGCGATGGGCGTAGGAAAGCAGTACCCTGCTTTTCTGTTGGAGAATGGGTCTATGCCCAGTTTTGTATCCTTCCGCCACTGATCATCTTCTTGGAAGAAGAGGAAGACCGTCACCAATATGAGAACCTGGTAGAACAGATTCTGGGGCGGCGGCCTTCCAATGAAGACGAGGAAATCCTTTATAGACAGGATTTCCCTCATATGTAACCATGAAAAATGAAGAAAAACCCCTTGTAGACAGGATTTCCCTCATATGTAATCATGATTTTAATAAAATCGTCTTTCTTCTCTGCATATGATCATTTTGCCATACGTTGCTGTGAAGCCTGAATATGTGTAGCTTCGACACGTCTGATTCTTTACGCCGACTCTGATAGAAAGAGTGCTAGGTCCTGTCCTTTTGCGCATAGCGAATAGTCCATAGAACGCTATTGAGCATTTTGAATATTTAGAACTATCCTGTTACTAGGACTGAGGAACCGTGTAGAGCTCTGAAATGTTGTTTTCACTTCTGTGTAAACATAATTCTTGTTTCATACTTCATCTTCAAGAATGACTTCTCGAAAAATCCCTTGGAACAGGGTCGAGAAAACTGAGTTGCCATCTTGATAGATGAAATATTCGGACTGGAGTCTGGATGAACCTCCAATTGACCCGAGAAGAGTAATTTCTCAATGTTTGAACTCTGTATGTTTCGGGTACTTGGGATATCTTGAGGTCAAGAAGGAGTATCTTCTGTGTGAACTCCTGTAATCGACCGCCTCGAAAACTATTCGAATATACGGAAAGTCAGAGATCCGTAGTGTAGATGAGCTAAAAATCCTGAGTTCGTAGCCTATTGAGCGTAGAAAGCCACCGAGCGTAAGATCATCGATTTGGTATCTGCTGAGCGTAAAGTCGTAGGTTTGTAGCCTCTCGAGCATAAAAGCTACCGAGCACAAAGGCATCCGGGCATAAAACCATAGACTTGTAGCTTGCGAGCGTAAAAACCGTAGATCTGTTATTGTCGAGCGAAGAAAGCTTCTTAGCGTAGAACTGTAGATTTGTAGCCTGTGAATAAAAGAAATCTTTCGGGCGTAAGGTTATGGATCCGTTGCCTCCAAGCGTAAACTAAACGCCACCGAGCGTGAGGTCCTCGATTTGGTATCTGCTGAGCGTAAAGTCGTAGGTTTATAGCCTCTCGAGCATAAAAGCTACCGAGCACAAAGGCATCTGGGCATAAAACCATAGACTTGTAGCTTGCGAGCGTAAAAACCGTAGATCTGTTGCTGTCGAGCGTAGAAAGCTCCTTAGCGTAGGAACCGCTGACCTGTTTTTGCACGAAAAACTCTTCGAATTTGCTGATTGTCCGCCTTTTGAGAGTAGTGGGCTGACGTAGTACCCAATCATAACCAAATATTGATTGTGAGATTTTGGTTGGGGTTTCGAGGAGCCCGTCCGAGGATTCGAGGAGTCGACCCGAACTCTATATATATCCCAAGCTTTTGAGAGAAAAACTTTTCATCTGTCTTTTGCGAAAGAGAGCCTTCGACTGTTTTTAGTTTTTTCCCTCGTTCTTCTTCCGAGCACTCCGAGTTTTTTCAGAAATGGTGCCGAAACAAATCCCCTCCACTAAGGAAAAGAGTATAGGTTCTTCTTCTCGTTCTTCTGCCCCAGCGAGAGAGTCTTCAGTCGGGCGAGGTGAACTCTCTTCTGAGCGAAGTATCCCGCCGACAAGTAGCGCACCCGGCCTTAGAGGTAGAGCCTTTAGGATGACAAAGAACGACGAAAAATCCTTCGCACACGTTGAACTTGACCGCGCTAGGTCGTCTTTTGTGCTGATAGCCTCTTTGAGAAAGATGACGCACGGAGACGTTTTTATCTCTTACGCCCACATTTCTAATGTGCCAGCGTAAAACTCCATGTTTTTGCAGTTTTGAGCATAAAAGCTCTGACTGCCGAAAACTTTGTGTATACTATAAAATTTTAGTTTTACGCTAGTGGATGGGACCTCCGGCGTAATAACTAGATTTTTGGCAGTCTGGCGTAAAGCACGGACTGTATACCGTCAATTACGATTCTGGATGCGACTTCCGGCGTAAAAATGACAAAATTTTGTACAGTTTTGGCGTAAAGCACAGACAGTCATTTCTTGGTCTTTATGTTGCAAGATTTGTAATGACGTGTTTTTCTTGCACTTATGCAGTTTACTTGCATGAGTCTCCACTGGCCGAGGTGATGGATTCTGCTGCCGGGATGCTGCACTCAAACTACCTGAAGGATCTGTCGCACGTGACATTTCCTATCTCCGGACCCCAGTATCCTGAAGGAAGGAAGATCTTGATATCGGCTCAGGGCGAGCGGACGTTGCTGAACATGATTAACGGAGAGCCCCTGACGTACATAGACGGGGACCAGTACATCAAGCCGACTTTTCTTTTTGGGAACATGATTGACAAACAGTCCCAGACAAAGCCCAAGAGAGAACCCTGGGTTTTTCCCGCCGAGAGTGTGGTCTTGTATCTGCCAACGATGCTGAGAGATTATCCCATCTCGGCTTTCTCCCATGCGACACATTCCAGGAGGATGTCGTGGACGCTGACTCCCGATCTTCACGGCAAGCCGGGGAAGATCTTTCATCTGAAAGGAGCTGACCAGGGGTCATTTGTCAGCCGCCTTCCGGCGTTGTGATGTTGTTCAGGGGACTGTCCCCGGGCAGCATCCCGAGTGAAGACAGTTCAGTGATCCAGCCGGTCCAATTGCCGACTTTCTGTAACGACTTCATGGGGCAAGTGGGTGTATACCCCAAGGAGAATCCTCGGTGCAATGGGTGGATCACCCCAATAAACCTCCAATGGACTTGCCTAGTTGACTGGGCCTTGAAACATTTTTGGAGAGAGCTGGAGGTCATCGGACTGTATGCTGCTGTGAGTGCGACGAGTGTTGGGTTGCCTCCCAACACTAACCTATTTCTGGCACTGATGGAGCGATATATTTCGCTCACCGGGACCTTCGCCACTCCACTAGGGGAGTTGGGGTTGGCCCTCCATGAGATGGCAGTGATCTCGAGACTGCCGATGGAGGACACCCTATATGAAGAGTATGTTCCCACCAACCGGGAGTTGGAGAACTCGGACCCTCGGGTTGTGGAGGTGTATCAGGAGCTGATGTGCCACTACTTCACGTGCACTGCTTTTTATAATGAGCCTTCTAATTTGGCTCACACCACTAAGTGGATGTCCTACCTCTTCTTCCACCGGGCCAGGGCCATCAAGTCGGAGAAAGTTTCGGGGGGGCAAGAATGAGCCCGTGAACTGTTTGGGCGTGCTCAGTGCCCAGGTCGTCAAGGATCTTATGGAGGATGCTAAAGCTCCAAATCAGATTCTCAATTACGGGGTAGGAAAGTACCCTGAAGGCACTAAGGCCTATAGTTACTTGAGGCGTTGTCGCAGGCCTCTGTCTATGGAAGCCAGGCTGGCTGGCCTTCTCTCCATATGGCTGCGTCGAGTAGTGGTGCCCGGCATCGCGTCCGTGGACCGCATTCACCAGAACATCCTGTGGCCTGCCGTGCGTCTGGTGTTCGGGGCAAGACTGGGCTTGCTCCCTGCCATGGTGTGCCGTATACAGGCTGGTTTAAGAGCCATGACTGATGGACTGCTCGTTGATGAAGCTCGGCGCGATAGCTTTCCCCGGGTAGAGTTACCATACCTGTACTTGATGGGATGGTTAATTCTCCACAACCCCCGGGTGATGTCTCCCGGCCCTGGCAGTAGTTCGGGGGGTAGTTTCTTGCTGAACTACAAGGACTCTCCCTGGAATGTGAACATAGTTTTAGACTGTCGGTTAGTGCTGAGCCTCGGTCATTGCTGGAAGCTCCTCTGCACTGTCCCCTCTGTATATCGCAATCAGTCGGGTATTAGGCTTGAGGATTTAGGTGGAGAGAAGACCAATCTTTCTCCGGAAGCTTTTAATTGGTTGGTCTGCATCAGACCCTCCCATTTGCTGTACAGAAGCGAAGATCATTGCTTCTTCGAGCCCTACCTGCCTAGTCGGTTCGCCAGGCAGTTTGGGTACGATCAGCTGCACGTGGGCAATACCGTCACCAGCTTCAGGTCCAGGGGCGGACTCATTGATGGAGCCAGAGGATGGCGGTATTTTATCATGGATTGCACGGGAGCAATCTTTATCGTGCCGGTCGTCACACTCTCCACGGAGCTGCGCATCCTCTATTTGTATGCCCAGTTCTACATAGCGATCAATACCTTCTATCGTGATTTTGACATGCGTGGAAGCTTTAGGGTGCCTTCTCCCAAGTCTGGAGGAAGAGTCAAAGTCCCCTCAGTTTTGTCCGACGAGGGTGAGGGGTCCGTCACTCCGGATGAGCCTCTGGTGTCGGTGCCGAGGTGTGAAGTACCTCCGCCTACGGGGGCTTTGGCAGTCTCTGGGAAGCGAAGGGCTCCTGCTTCGAAGCAGACTTCCCCTCGCAAGAGGAAGAAGAAGACGGTTGCTCGTTCTCTCCAGATTCCTGGTCTCTTTGATTGGAGGTTCCTCGCCTTTCGGAGAGGGACCCTTAGTTTCGGCTGGCGATGCCGGAGAACTCCTGCCTGAGTCTGTCGTTGCTGCCACCGCCTCCGATAGTGGAACAAAATCGCCTGCGTGGCCGAGGCAAATGATAGAATCTTTCCCTGGACCAGCAACGGATGAAACTCCTGCCGTGTCCGCGAGCATGCCTAGTGAGATTCTGGCTGATGAGCCTCGACTGCGTCTTGGTGAAGGCTCGGTAGAGCACTTGGTGGTGTCGGTGGGCCCACCCCCTTCTCCAGGTATGACAGTTCGCATTGCGTCATTAAGGCGTGGTTTAGCTACGTGGGCTGCAGATACGACATATATACCGTTGGCTACGGGTAAATGTCATCTTTATGTCTCCTCTTAGAAAGATTACCATCATATTGATATCAAATTTCTTGTCCTCTTCTCAGGGGACGGCGTCCACGGGGAGTATAGCGTTGAAGCGCCTTCTGGCTCTGCTCGGGCTCCTGGCGATGATACGGAGGCGCCCGACTTGGAGGAGGAAATATCTTCGGGGGCCAGCTCGCCCGGAGTGGTTTCGTCACCTCAAGAGGAGGACGAACCCGTTTTCGTGACCTCGCCTCTCGTGAGTATGCCGATGACTTTGACCGTCGTTGTCGCACCTCCTTCGATCGCACCACCCGTCGAGGCGCCGGCTGTGGCTACCTCGTCTGCAATCATTCCTGGAGGGGGACTCGCTAATATCGTGGCCACTCCTGGCGTCCAATCGGATCTAGTCGCGCTGACCGAGCAATACACCAGCCTCTTCTACACCAGTTTGAAAATGCTGATATCAATGGTGTTGGCGAAGAATCTAGACTTCGAGCGTCTGAAGAAGGCTTCTCAGTTTCCGATCGGGACGGTCAGGGAGTTCGACGATTCTGGGGTAGCTGACACCCTGGAGGCGATGGTTAATGGTTTGGAGCAACCTATTAACGAATACTTGCAGCTAGCTCTGGGCAGCCTTGACGCTGAGGTCCAGGCCAGATACGACCTCATGACTGTGCGGCTTACTAAACAGCTGGAAAGCCTTGATAACTCCATCAAAGAACATAAGCTGGAGATGGATGAAAGAAAAGCTGTCGAGGAGGAGGCTCTTGCTCTTCAAACGAAGTGCCAATCCAAGCATGAAGGGAACGTAGCGAGGGCCCGCAAGTTGAAGGAAAAACTCACTCTGGCAGAGGAGTGGGCTTCTCAGTCATTGGCAGGTCTAGATGTAGCGACTAGTCGACTGAGCACAGCAAGACGGGATCTGGAACGCGCAGAAGCTGCCCGTGCTGGCTCTCTTCGGGCAAGGGCCGAGCTGTCCTTTATGAACAACCCCGAGGCACGGCTGGAGCGGGCCCGCGCTGATGCCTTGGTTTCCAGGGATGAGAGGATAGTTGCACTGGTACAGCTGATTCGCGATCTGACCGCTCCCCCACAATGATGTACCATTTCTTCTTTTTGCTTCCCGAATGTAATTCTGCTCTTTTTTGGGAATAAATAAATAAAAGCGACTCTTTTCTGACTTTATGGACCCATCATTTCGGAATATAAATGACAGATTTGGGCGAGAGTAATATCAGAGGTAGTATGAACGTGATAGACTCTTGATATCCTTTTAGCAGGACATATCTATTCAGAGGTCATACGGACATGATAGAATATGACCCAACTAGTTTTGTTTTGGAAGTAGTTTTGTCAGAATTGAGTTTCTCGCTATATTCCACTTGAGCAGGGGAGGTTAAGCATAGTACATTTTCAGAAATTTACCGTTGATAGGAGCCATTAACAGGTCTCCATTAGGCTGGGCTAACCGGTAAGCGCCGTTTGAGAACGTTGTCTCGATCACATAAGGGCCTTCCCACTTGGGCTAGAATTTGCCTTTACTCCTGTGAGTAAGGATCATCGGCCTTCTTACGGCTAAAACTAGCTCGCCGATTTTGAACACTCTTTCCTTTACTTTATGATTGAAAGCTTTAGAAATGCGTGCTTGGTAGAGCGCGATGCGTTATTGAGCTTGGAGGCATTTCTCGTCTAATCCTTCTAGCTCTTGAAGCCTTAACAGGTCATTCTTTTCTTGAGTCAGCTCATTAGTCACGGCTATCCTGAGTGACGGGATCTGGATTTCAATGGGGAGAACTGCTTCGCTCCCGTAGACCAGTAAAAATGGGGTACAACCTGTCGGTATTCGTACCGTTGTGCGGTATGCCCAGAGGCATTTGCCCAGCTTCTCATTCCAATCTCTTTTGTTTGAAGAGACAAACTTCTTCAAGAGTTTGATAATGGTTTTGTTGAAAGCTTCCGCCAAACCATTAGCAGCTGGATAATATGCCGTAGAGGCAATATTATATATCCGATTTTTATCGCAAAATCGATGAAACGCTTGGCTGATGAACTGAGGCCCATTATCATGGATTATCCTTCAAAAATCCTAAAGCGATAAATGACGTGATACTTGATGAAGGTGATTACATTAGACGTCTTTACCTCAGCAAGAGGGATCACCTCTGCCCATTTGGAGAAGTAATCCGTGATGGCCAGTATGAACCGGTGACCTCTGGAAGAAGACGGGTGAATAGGACTAATGATATCCATACCCCATGCTTCAAAAGGCCAGGATGCAACCGTAGGATATAGATATTCAGACGGTTGGTGTATGAAGTCTGCATGAACCTGACAGGCTCTGCATTGTCTTGCATAGTTGATCGCGTCTAGTGGGCCAGTAATAGCCCATTCTCCTGATACGATCCTGCAGCTTAGGACCAGGTTGATGCGCTCCGCACACACCGTTGTGAGCTTCCTGGATAATCTGCTGTGCTTCGTCGTTAGAGAGACATCTCAATAACAGTCCGTCGTAGGTCCGGCGATATAGGTATTGTGAAGATGCATCGAAGTAGAAGCGTAATGATCGTTTTTTGACGGATACTGCTTCTTTGGGGTCCTCCGGCAAGATTCCGTATACGACAAAATCTATGAAGGGACTTCTCCAGTCTCTTCTAGGAGGATCTGTGTTCACAGCGTAGCTGCGTTCTATGTGAAAGTTGTTCTTCACACAGAATAAATCTCTGCTAAGAAGGATTACCGAATCCTGTCTTCTTATAGGAGTGGCTAAATCCGCAGCTAGACTGGCTAGGGCATCAGCTTCCAGATTCTGAGATCGAGGTACATGCTCTAGGAAGAACCCTTTGAATGTCATGGCTATCTCGACCGTTGCTTGGTGATAGGGGATGAGGTCTAGATTCTGGACTTCATATATTCCCCTGATTTGATTGACTATAAGCAGAGAATCACCGAAAGCTTCCAGGGACTCGACCCCCAGCTCTTTGGCGACTTAGAGCCCGATTAGCAGAGCATTGTACTCTGCCACATTGTTGGAGCATGGCTCGTTAAGAGAATATGCTCGGTATATGACAAGTTTATCAGGAGTGACCAGGACGATTCCTACCCCTGAAACCACGTTTCCCTTGGGACCAGTCCTGGAGGCGCCGTCGAAGAATAGCTGCCATGCGTCACTTTTTATTGCGGAATTATATTCTGCGACTTCGTCAGGGATGTCCTCGTATAATTTGGAGGCCTCCGGGATCGGATGAGCAGTTAGGAAGTCGGCCAGCGCCTGGCCTTTGATGGACTTCTGCGGGACGTATACCATGTCATATGGTGTTAACAGCATCGCCTAAGTCGCGAGTCGAGAATTAAGAGCACTTGGCTTGCTCATCAGTACTCGAAGAGGGTTGATCCTGGAGATGATATGAATAGTCTAGCTGGTGACATAGTGTCGCGTCTTCTGGATAGCGAACACCAGAGCCAAGCATTCTTTCTCCACTGGGTTGTACAGGTGTTTGGCTCCGACCATCATTCTGCTGAGGTAGTAGATAGCCTGTTCATGACCCATATCGTTCTTCTGTGCGAGAAGAGCTCCTAGCGAATGATCCATCGCTCGGATGTACAACAAGAATGGTCTTCCCATGACGGGAGGCACCAGGACTGGCGGACTGGTGATGTAGCGCTTGATATCTCCGAACGCTTGTTGACAGGTTTTGTCCCATATAAAGGATACACCTTTCTTCATGTATGCGAAAAAGGCTGACATCTTCCCGAGAGGTTGGATATGAATCTTCGGATATAAGCCAGACGGCCTTGAAATCCCCGGAGTTCCCTCAGATTGCGGGGCGGTCACATTTCTACGATGGCCTGGACTTTGTTAGGGTCCACTTGGATGCCTTTGGCGGTAATAACAAATTCCAGGAATTTGCCACTAGATACACCCAGAAAGGACTTTGTAGGGTTCATCTTGAGTTGATGTTGGCGCATTAACTTGAATACCGTCCTCAAGTCTTGAATGTGATCATCTTTGAGGCAGCTCTTGACGGCTATGTCGTCCACGTAACATTCTACTATTTTGCGTAAATGCTCATGGAATATGTTACTCATAGCCCGTTGGTATGTAGCCCCGACGTTCTTCAATCCGAAGGGCATGACCGTATAGCAATATATCCCCAACGGGGTCCGGAAGGCAGTGTGCTTTTCATCTTCGGGATGCATCTTGATCTGATTGTATCCTGAGAATCCGTCCATGAAAGACATGCGTTCAAAACCGCAGGTATTGTCGATTATGATGTCCGTGATGGGAAGAGGGAACTCATCCTTGGGGCAGGTCGTATTCAGATCTCGGTAATCGATACAGATACGTATTTTCCCATTTTTCTTTATGACTGGGACAACGTTGGCGACCCAGTCGGGATATTGTTCTTCCCGGATGAAATCGCAGGCTATCAACTTCTTGACTTCAGCTTCGATGGCGTCCATCATATCCGAGCGGAACCGGCATTGGTGCTGCTTCACAGGCTTTGAATCGGCCAATATGTTGAGTTTGTGAGTAGCCACCTTTGGGTCAAGACCTGGCATGTCCTCATAATCCCATGCAAAGGCGTCGATATACTCTTTTATCAGCTGGATAACTTCTTTCCTTTCAGCTGGGGAAAGATTGTTACTGATAAATATCGGCTTTGGCAAAAGTTTACCCCCAACATCAACCTGGATAACTTCGTCTTTGGTGGGAGGTTCCCTTTGCTCGAAGTGGAATTCCCACTGTGTATCCATTTGTTGGGCCCAAGAGTCATTCTCAAACGGCTCAGGATCTTGTTCATCTGCTTCAAAGGGATCTGCCACCACCATATTCACTGATAGTGTTTGTTCGAGAGCATCAGGTGAGTCGGAGGGCGACGAGCCGTTCTGGGAAGAGGAAAAGATATCCTCGTCTGACTTAGAAGTCGTAAGGGAGGTGGCATACCCTAACCCGAAACGAGTTTGCTGATAGCCGGGGTCGCCACGCAGCGGCGTTCGTCTGCCTCTTCCGTAGTTGAGGCCTGGCTTCCGCTCCAAGTCGTAGCCCATGTTTTGCATGATCCTCAACGCTTGCGGGCTGTATCGGTGAACTTGTATTTTTCCAGTATCGTCATCGAAAGGATCTTCCTGGATAGCCGGCTGATTGCGCATGCGGCCGAAGACTATTGATCGCTAGCTGCTGCAGGTAGGCGGAACAATGAAGATAGAATCCTCATGCGGTCCATACGTCGTGACGACGTTGGATGATGACACTACTTCCCAGACATACGGACGGTAGGAGTTCATAACTTCCAAGAATTTTTGTGCTATGGGTTCTACCTCGTCACGGGGAGTGGATTCCTGATTTGGATTTTGAGCGCCAATATACTGGAAAAGAGGATGTTTATTATCATCTGGAACTCCGTTCCTGGTTGTATTTACATCGGTCGGCTGCCTGTCGCGTCGAAGGTTGATGACCAGGGGTGGAGGCTTCTGATTCAAAGTGATCACTAGAGGATCACTCCCTTTTCCTGACCTGGTCTTGTCCAGGTGAATAGCCATAGGCTCCATGGCTTTCGGATGAGTGGTTCGTCCTTTCACCTTGATTGACAGCGGTAGTGCGGCAGAGGGTTCTTCTGGCTCCCGGTGGGATTCCTTCTCTGCCTCGCCTGACCCTTCTTTCGTGTGGTCTTAAGAGTACAACACGGCATCAGAATAGTAGAATTCTACTCCTTTAAACGGGTTTAGGTCAGCAACCTCCGTCTGTACTGTTCCTTGGGGGTCTACATATTTAAGACATTGATGTAGAGTTGAAGGAACAATGTTATGGTCGTGGATCCACGGTCTTCCCAGTAAAATATTGTAGGACACATCTGAATCGATCACGTAACATGTGGCCACCGATCTGAGGTTGCCAATCTGGATCCATAGGCAAATTTTTCCCAACGACTTACTTCTTCCGGCGTTGAAACCCACGATTGTAGTGGAGGTGTAAGCCAATTCGCTGGTAGGAATCCTCAGCGGCCTGAGCAGACTGTGAGGGATGATGCTGAGGGACGATCCCGGATCTATGTGAATTCAATCGACCTCCATGGAACCGACGTACCCGGTGTAATAGAGGGGCCTGTCATGCTTGTTATATTTTAACAACATGTCGTCTTGAGTGAAAGTGATATTTGGGACCACTTCCATTACACTGTGGCATTGAGGATATGCCATCGGTTCTTCGTCGGGGGACTTGAGCTGGGTCAAGCATACCTCCGCTTGCATCAGTGCTTCACTCAGGGCCAGACGAGTGTCTTGGGAGAGCCTGAGTAGCTCAAAGATGGACAGCCTGGCTGGTGTTGTCACTACCACATTCTGAAAATAGGGGTATTTTTGACTTTTTGTAATATTTAATATTATGTTATTTACAATTAATTAATTGCATGATAGTGTATTTGATTTAAATAATTTTGTGCGATGTGTAATCCAATATATAATTATATGCAGTGTTAATTATTTTATTTTAGCTAGCAGACTAGACCTAGAAGCCAGTAGACGAACCTCTGTCCGAATTATAGAATTCTGGATTTTATTAGTTATTTAGAATTTATTTATTGGAGATTGTAATTAATTACTGTATTTTATTTAATATTTTGCGCTTTGCCTTTGCTTCGATAATTGGAGCACTATCCAGACTTTTGTCTTCCAACAAATTTCACAATCTTGTCCTAGACATGTCCGCCTTCAATTCTGCTATTTTTTGCAACTCATAATTTTGCTCTTTGTGTATTGTTTCTGGCCGCACAAAAATCGTCGCGGACGTTTATTTTAAAATTCCTATTTTTGTATCGTTGTGCGTTCCAATCGAAAATTGGAGGCCATCTTGACCTATTTTTCGTGCGACCCAAATTAGGGTAATATTCTGTTCTGAGTCTTCTTCAATATTGGTATTGATGACTTGATCTGATTTTGGCCCCAAGTACTCCTAATTAATTGTTGAACACAACTTGCATTTATTTCTATTTAAATTGAGGATACTATTTTATCTGATTTTAAAATCCCAATTTAATTCCAATGCCCTGCAAATTCAGCCCATACCCATCTTACAGTGCCCCCTGACCCTACAAAATGCCGGACACCGAATCGCCCGCCCAATTTTTGTCATTTCATGTGTTTGTGCAATTTCCCAAATTTAAGGGGGTTAAATTGCAAGTTGGCATTTTGTGCCAACACCTAATTATTTTAACCAATGAGGGAACCCACTATTTTTAATTAATCTCACCCTCATCCCCCATGAATAATTTCCTCATGTTCAATCTGGACCACTCAATTAATTGAGTGCATCCTCACCCTCCATCACACCCTCTCTCTCCCTATTTAATATATTGTAGCCTCAACCCTAATCCCTAGAAACCTAGGTTTTCCCCCACCTCACAAGCCTCCAAAAATTCCTCAAGCCCCCTCTCATACGTATGTAATTCTTCTCCTTCCCCTTTCTTCTTTTTTTTTTCTTCTCTTCTTCTTCTTTTTTCTTCTTCTTTAATTTTGGATTGATTTCGAATTCAAAGTAAAGAGAGAAAAGGGGGGGAACTTGAAGTTACTGTGCCGGCCGACATTACTGTGCACTCCGGCCGGCGGCTGCTGCCTCTCCCCGACTCCCCCATCATCACCACCACCATCATCTACAACTCCTCCCTCTGCCGACGACTGCGGCGGCCCGCTCCAGTACTCCCCTGCTGCTCGACCGCTCCCCCTCACGTGCGTCCAGCCCGGCGGCTCCCCGCGGCGACTGCCCGGCCGGCGGCTGCTCCTCTGCCTTCCTTCCCGTCCAGTCCGGCGGTTCCCCGCGGCCCCCTGTGCTCCGACGAACTCCTCCCCTCAAGCATCAGTCCGGCGGCCTGCTCCGGCCTCCCACCACTCCTTCCCGCTGTCCTCCCTCCGGCCTGGCGACAGCCTCCCCTCACGATCATCTCCACCACCGGCGGCCAACTCCGGCGGCCACTCCGGCAAGCCACTCCCAGTAAGTCTCTTTCCTTCTTCTCCTCTTCCCTCTGTGAATATATATATATATCTTTACATATATATACATATATATATATATATATATATATATATGTATATATATATAAATATACGTATAGTATAATTAGATATGTATATGCATTCGTAGGTATATGGGTATAGTATTATTTTTTATTAAATGTTTAATAGTATATAAAATATTGGTATACGTATAAATATATATTTCTTATATACTTAATATATTTTTAATAAAATGAGAATACATGTATATATGTATATATATTTTGTAAATGCATGTATTAATGAATATGTATATGTATTAATGTATATATATAAATGTATAGTATATATAAAATATATATAGATATAATAGTTATTTAGTTTATGTTAATACATAAATATGTATTGGTATATAATGTAAAGTGTATAATATAATTGGTATATGTGTATACATGTATTATATATATATATATATTTAGCATATTTTCAATATAAAATTGATTGGTAATGTATGTATTTTAAAATATGAATATCTATATATTATTTATTTATTAATATTAATTGTATAAATATAGTATCATTTCTCTAATTGCACATAAAATACGTACTATTTTGGTATATGTACAAACATATAGATGTATGTATTTTGGAAAAGTATGTATTTAAATTAATACTTTTGGTATAAATATGTGTATGTTAATGTATACATAATCTAATATATATGTATATGTATATATTTAATTAATGTATGTAAGTGTGGTATTAAATTTAACTAGTATAAATGCATATATTTTTAGGTGTATAATTATTTTGATATATATATATGTGTATATATATTGTAAATACATTTAAATTGGTGCATGTATAAAATATTGTAAGTATAAATTATTATGTTTATATATACATACAAGAATCATTTATTTTAAAGTATATATATTTATACATATATCTATAATTGTAATGGATGGAAATTATATATACTAGTTAATGAGATGTTTATAATTATATATCCCTACTAGATGACCCTAGTTGACTAGTGCCCTGCCTGGCATAGCCCTAAGGCCAGTGTATTTCTATTGTGTGTTAGTATAGCCCCTGATACAAATGTTATATTGTAATGTGTTTATAGGACTGTTGGTTTTACCCAGGGGATACTCTGGAACAGGACATCCATAAATACCAGCTAAGGACCGAGGCAAGTACATTCTCTGATAATTTCCAATTCTTGATAATAGCTATAAGTTCAATGATCTTGAAATGTTACAACTGAATCTTTGACACTGTGCTACACGGACTAGTATAGCTTGGATCTGCAGTCATGAGATGTTACCTTGATTATCGTATTAACATTATACACGACATTTATATTGACATTGACATTGACATTGACATTTATATTAGACATTGATATTAGACATTGTACATTTACATTAGACATTGTACATAATATATTAGACAATGTTGTGTATTCGTGACGTGTCATGATTGGATCCACAGTACTAGTTGGGGGCGGGGAAATTGCTAGTGAGAAATGTGATCAAATACCTATCGTACAAGTTTATATTATTGGTGTTAATCATTCGCCTCACGCATGATTAGCCAGGCCATGTAGCAATCGTACAAGTCCCAAGCCGATCACATTTCGAAACTACAATTTCAAACACTTAGAATAGTTACAGTCCCTATATTAAATCATATACTACATCACCCGTATATGATACTGTTCCTTGTTCTTTTATTTCCATACATACACTGACTATATCATATTGCCTGTCTCTTAAAAATTGCCATTTTATTTATTTCACTGTCTTCTCAGTAGCTAGCATGACATGTTTTATTGTATTATAGACATTATCAATTAATGGAACTGTTATTTGAGATTGTGCTTTGCTCCTTCCTGACTGGAAATATTTTTCCAGACTATGCCTTAGAGGACCGATGTCCGACACTTATGGTGAGTAGCTGCAGACTTGATAGTAGTTGTGATTCCAGGAGGTCTAGCTGGAAATTACTATTATTGTTAGTTCTTAAGTAGACTATTTGGTACCGGATTTGTCTCCGGCATTTTGATAATTCTTGGATATTGTTGAGTTAGAAAATTACTTGTGGACTTGTGTTGTGTTCAATTTTAGTTTTATTATTCGAAATCTTATCGTGCTGTAATCCTGTGATTGAGTATGTGTTCATCTTATTTGTGTCATCCGTGCCTCCTAATGGAGATTGGATGCTGGCGTGACATTAGCTAGATAGTATCAAGACCTTGACAGCGTTCTACCGCCGATGATGCGGCGTAGGCTGGACGTACCCACGCACTCGTGCCCCTAAACCGGGTGCGGGTCGTGACACATTTTTAGTGGTGGCCCATGCAGGTCAGACTTCGCATTTAAGAGTGATGTCGTAGTAGTGTGGCATCTTTGTTACACTATTGCGTGCCTGCTATAGGACATAGGACCTAGGATACTAGGATGAGAGAGGATACTCAATCGCAAATTATTTGAGAGATTCCTGGGACGACCCTTGAGAATCTCATTATAAATTCCAATTTAAATCCTTCCTCCTTGTTTCCGTCCGTCCTCACTCGTTGATGTTGAGTTTGATTCTTTTTGACCAGTTGTTAACTTTAATTCTTGGTATCGTTGTGGAGTTTTGATTTCATATCGAGGTGAATTTTACGGGCTAAAATTTACGGTATCATCTGATGACGTATATTGATGAGGACAGTGAGAAAGGTAAAACGTCTACTTTGATTATGGAACCTAGAATTTATCGCAGCCATATTAGCTGTCGTGACGAGAACGTAGGAACCTAACTTGGATGTACATACTTTAGTTATGAGATTTAGAGTTTCTCGCAGCCATACCGGTTGGCGTGGCGAGGATTCTAGATGACATGATTATAGAGTTGCATACCATAGTTACGGAACCTGTCGTTTATCGCATCTATGCTTACTGGCGTGGCAAAAATTCTGAGCGTCATAATTTCGGATAGACGTGTATGATTATCAGGTTGTATCTTAAATTGGTCCTTAAAGTATCATCTCAAGACTTATCCATTCTGTTATTCCAGGACTTTGTTCCATCGCTTCTTTTCTTTACTAGCAGTAAAGATACCTTCCGTCCTCAATCCAGTTCTTTTGAGCTCTTATTCTCTAAGGATTCCTTGTTAAAATTTCCAATTTAAATCATTCCTTTGTTCCGTCCATTCTCACCTATTGATGTTGAATTTGCTTGTTGTTATTGATTAGGTATTAAATTAGGATTTTGGTTTCATTATAGAGTTGATTTCATATCAAGGTAAATTGCAGACTGATTTATGGTACTATTTGATGATGCCCGTCAATGAGGACAGTGAAAATGATTAAACATTAGAGCTATTGGACTACAGAAGGTGGATTTAAAAATTTTAATTGAAGATTGAAAATAAATTTCAAATTTTAGAATTTGAGAGGTTGAGATATTATGTTATTAAATCTTATTTTGAAGATTTCAATAAATTGCAAAATTTTGAAATTGAGGAGTTGAAATATGGTTATTAAAATTTTATTTTTGAGGAATTCAGATTCAATTTGATGAACATAGACAAGTCTGTAAGGGTCTTTTAGTGATTAAGTTTCATTCAGTATTTAAATAATTGACCTTGAGGAAAGTGTATGCATTTACTTAAATTTTATTCAAGGAGTTATTTTTGAGGAATTCTATTTGAGGATAAAATCTTATAGTGAGAGAGATATATTACAATATAAGTAGGTAAGATGCATGTGTAAGGATATGTTGGCATGACATGATTGAGATTGTACTGCCAACTGACTTGGGTGTCTATTTAAGATTGTATTAGAGAGAGCAGTACTTAGTATAGTGTGTTGCAATTGATATGCACTTGAGTGATAAGAATAACTAGTATCAACTATTGCAGTAGGTAAGGAAGCTAGCAGTGAGTATGCTTGTAGTAGAGTGTGGTACCTAAAGAGATAGAGGTATCAAACTTTACATGCATCATTTGACCTATGATTATGTTAGAGATAGAAGATACTGCAGATAATGTGTTAGCAGGTTCTTTCTTTTCTTTCCTCGTGTTCCTTTGTGTCTTCTGATTGATTGATACCTTAGTACCGTAGCTTGTATGCATGATTTCTTATTATAATGTAGTTAGTAGTACCCCTGATACAGAGACTGCAATACCATGACAAAAGACACCATGATCATACATATTTCCCTTAGGTTGCATGTTGTATGGTTGTAAGTAGAATTCTCTTAGACTTTGATTGTTGAGGATTTAACTGTAGTAAAGATTAACGAAGAGGTTATGACTTGACAAAGAGGGACTAGGTGCCTTAAATTTTGAGGAAAAATATTAAATTAAATAAAGAGTTGGGAATTTAATATGGCGTAATTGAAGTTTTGTTAAATCATTGATTTTAAGAAGACTATGAAATGATTGAATTTATCGTTGAAATTGAGGAATTTAAGAAGGCCATCGATATATTTATTGGACTGCAAGTTATGAACTTATATCTTGAATATTGTATTGGAGGTTTCATAAGTATTACATTGTTGCATATTATGTGGAAAAAAAAAATCGAGGGATAAGAACACAAATGGATTAGTGTTAAATTCAAATTTTGGACGAGATTCAATTTTTGAAATATGCACTGATTGGATTTCAATTGGAGGATTGAATATTAAATTCTTGTATTTCGTTATTAACTTAAAATTTTGGAGGATATTGTGATAAGAATGGGATTTGATTTATTTTTGAAGATTCTTAGGGATATGATATTTATAGAATTTTTGAAAGAATTTATTGTGAAATAACAATATGGAGTAGTTCATGATTATATGATTTGAGGAATTTAATTTTGATGGTAATAAATACATAAATAAAACAATCGAGGATTTAAAAATTCGAGGATAAACATCTATTTAATAAAGGGCCAATAATTTAACATGACGGAATTTATGATGTATTAATTCCAGGAAGATTATGACATGTTTAAATTGGTTATTAAAATTTGGAAATTTTGGGAGATTTATCAATGTATTTATTTAATTGCAAGTTATGAATTTTAGAACTTTATATTTGGATGTCACATTTGGAGAATCCTTAAATATCATATTGTTGAGTAATTGAGGAGTGGATATTAAATTCCGAGTATTGAATTAGTAACTAAAAATTTCAGGAAATTTTTGATAGATGGACTTTGATTTTATTTCGAGGATTTTCAGGTCATGCAATAATTTTAAAATTTTGAATTGTGAAAAAACCTTGTGGATTATTCGTGGTTGATGAATTTAATTGAGGGAATAAAAGTGTGTATGATTTAATGCTACTTCGAGGATTTTAAATTTCGAGGACGAAATTCTTTTAAGGTGGGTAGACTTGTCACTACCACATTCTGAAAACAGGGATATTTTCGACTTTTTGTAATATTTAATATTATGTTATTTACAATTAATTAATTGCATGATAGTGTATTTGATTTAAATAATTTTGTGCGATGTGTAATCCAATATATAATTATATGCAGTGTTAATTATTTTATTTTAGCTAGCAGACTAGACCTAGAAGCCAGTAGACGAACCTCTGTCCGAATTATAGAATTCTGGATTTTATTAGTTATTTAGAATTTATTTATTGGAGATTGTAATTAATTACTGTATTTTATTTAATATTTTGCGCTTTGCCTTTGCTTCGATAATTGGAGCACTATCCAGACTTTTGTCTTCCAACAAATTTCACAATCTTGTCCTAGACATGTCCGCCTTCAATTCTGCTATTTTTTGCAACTCATAATTTTGCTCTTTGTGCATTGTTTCTGGCCGCACAAAAATCGTCGCGGACGTTTATTTTAAAATTCCTATTTTTGTATCGTTGTGCGTTCCAATCGAAAATTGGAGGCCATCTTGACCTATTTTTCGTGCGACCCAAATTAGGGTAATATTCTGTTCTGAGTCTTCTTCAATATTGGTATTGATGACTTGATCTGATTTTGGCCCCAAGTACTCCTAATTAATTGTTGAACACAACTTGCATTTATTTCTATTTAAATTGAGAATACTATTTTATCTGATTTTAAAATCCCAATTTAATTCCAGTGCCCTGCAAATTCAGCCCATACCCATCTTACAGTGCCCCCTGACCCTACAAAATGCCGGACACCGAATCGCCCGCCCAATTTTCGTCATTTCATGTGTTTGTGCAATTTCCCAAATTTAAGGGGGTTAAATTGCAAGTTGGCATTTTGTGCCAACACCTAATTATTTTAACCAATGAGGGAACCCACTATTTTTAATTAATCTCACCCTCATCCCCCATGAATAATTTCCTCATGTTCAATCTGGACCACTCAATTAATTGAGTGCATCCTCACCCTCCATCACACCCTCTCTCTCCCTATTTAATATATTGTAGCCTCAACCCTAATCCCTAGAAACCTAGGTTTTCCCCCACCTCACAAGCCTCCAAAAATTCCTCAAGCCCCCTCTCATACGTATGTAATTCTTCTCCTTCCCCTTTCTTCTTTTTTTTTTCTTCTCTTTTTCTTCCTTTTTCTTCTTCTTTAATTTTGGATTGATTTCGAATTCAAAGTAAAGAGAGAAAAGGGGGGGAACTTGAAGTTACTGTGCCGGCCGACATTACTGTGCACTCCGGCCGGCGGCTGCTGCCTCTCCCCGACTCCCCCATCATCACCACCACCATCATCTACAACTCCTCCCTCTGCCGACGACTGCGGCGGCCCGCTCCAGTACTCCCCTGCTGCTCGACCGCTCCCCCTCACGTGCGTCCAGCCCGGCGGCTCCCCGCGGCGACTGCCCGGCCGGCGGCTGCTCCTCTGCCTTCCTTCCCGTCCAGTCCGGCGGTTCCCCGCGGCCCCCTGTGCTCCGACGAACTCCTCCCCTCAAGCATCAGTCCGGCGGCCTGCTCCGGCCTCCCACCACTCCTTCCCGCTGTCCTCCCTCCGGCCTGGCGACAGCCTCCCCTCACGATCATCTCCACCACCGGCGGCCAACTCCGGCGGCCACTCCGGCAAGCCACTCCCAGTAAGTCTCTTTCCTTCTTCTCCTCTTCCCTCTGTGAATATATATATATATCTTTACATATATATACATATATATATATATATATATATATATATATGTATATATATATAAATATACGTATAGTATAATTAGATATGTATATGCATTCGTAGGTATATGGGTATAGTATTATTTTTTATTAAATGTTTAATAGTATATAAAATATTGGTATACGTATAAATATATATTTCTTATATACTTAATATATTTTTAATAAAATGAGAATACATGTATATATGTATATATATTTTGTAAATGCATGTATTAATGAATATGTATATGTATTAATGTATATATATAAATGTATAGTATATATAAAATATATATAGATATAATAGTTATTTAGTTTATGTTAATACATAAATATGTATTGGTATATAATGTAAAGTGTATAATATAATTGGTATATGTGTATACATGTATTATATATATATATATATTTAGCATATTTTCAATATAAAATTGATTGGTAATGTATGTATTTTAAAATATGAATATCTATATATTATTTATTTATTAATATTAATTGTATAAATATAGTATCATTTCTCTAATTGCACATAAAATACGTACTATTTTGGTATAGGTACAAACATATAGATGTATGTATTTTGGAAAAGTATGTATTTAAATTAATACTTTTGGTATAAATATGTGTATGTTAATGTATACATAATCTAATATATATGTATATGTATATATTTAATTAATGTATGTAAGTGTGGTATTAAATTTAACTAGTATAAATGCATATATTTTTAGGTGTATAATTATTTTGATATATATATATGTGTATATATATTGTAAATACATTTAAATTGGTGCATGTATAAAATATTGTAAGTATAAATTATTATGTTTATATATACATACAAGAATCATTTATTTTAAAGTATATATATTTATATATATATCTATAATTGTAATGGATGGAAATTATATATACTAGTTAATGAGATGTTTATAATTATATATCCCTACTAGATGACCCTAGTTGACTAGTGCCCTGCCTGGCATAGCCCTAAGGCCAGTGTATTTCTATTGTGTGTTAGTATAGCCCCTGATACAAATGTTATATTGTAATGTGTTTATAGGACTGTTGGTTTTACCCAGGGGATACTCTGGAACAGGACATCCATAAATACCAGCTAAGGACCGAGGCAAGTACATTCTCTGATAATTTCCAATTCTTGATAATAGCTATAAGTTCAATGATCTTGAAATGTTACAACTGAATCTTTGACACTGTGCTACACGGACTAGTATAGCTTGGATCTGCAGTCATGAGATGTTACCTTGATTATCGTATTGACATTATACACGACATTTACATTGACATTGACATTGACATTTACATTAGACATTGATATTAGACATTGTACATTTACATTAGACATTGTACATAATATATTAGACAATATTGTGTATTCGTGACGTGTCATGATTGGATCCACAGTACTAGTTGGGGGCGGGGAAATTGCTAGTGAGAAATGTGATCAAATACCTATCGTACAAGTTTATATTATTGGTGTTAATCATTCGCCTCACGCATGATTAGCCAGGCCATGTAGCAATCGTACAAGTCCCAAGCCGATCACATTTCGAAACTACAATTTTAAACACTTAGAATAGTTACAGTCCCTATATTAAATCATATACTACATCACCTGTATATGATACTGTTCCTTGTTCTTTTATTTCCATACATGCACTGACTATATCATATTGCCTGTCTCTTAAAAATTTCCATTTCATTTATTTCACTGTCTTCTCAGTAGCTAGCATGACATGTTTTATTGTATTATAGACATTATCAATTAATGGAACTGTTATTTGAGATTGTGCTTTGCTCCTTCCTGACTGGAAATATTTTTCCAGACTATGCCTTAGAGGACCGCTGTCCGACACTTATGGTGAGTAGCTGCAGACTTGATAGTAGTTGTGATTCCAGGAGGTCTAGCTGGAAATTACTATTATTGTTAGTTCTTAAGTAGACTATTTGGTACCGGATTTGTCTCCGGCATTTTGATGATTCTTGGATATTGTTGAGTTAGAAAATTACTTGTGGACTTGTGTTGTGTTCAATTTTAGTTTTATTATTCGAAATCTTATCGTGCTGTAATCCTGTGATTGAGTATGTGTTCATCTTATTTGTGTTATCCGTGCCTCCTAATGGAGATTGGATGCTGGCGTGACATTAGCTAGATAGTATCAAGACCTTGACAGCGTTCTACCGCCGATGCTGCGGCGTAGGCTGGACGTACCCACGCACTCGTGCCCCTAAACCGGGTGCGGGTCGTGACAGGTGTATTAGCCAGTTGGGCCAGTATGTCGAAGTTGTATGGCTTCTCTAAACCTTTGTTTGGAATATTTTTCACAGGTTTATCAAAGCACACTTCTCTTTGCTTCCCCTTGTCCGCCGGAGTTGGTTTTGAAGGACCGACATCTGGTACGATGGGGTCTGGTCCTGAAGGTTTGGCAGCTGAAGCGTCCGCCGGTGCATCTTCTTGACTTGCTCCGTAGTCGTTGAGGTAGGCTTTCCCTGAACGGGTTGCCGCAAATACCTCGTCTTCGTCTGATGGCGAAGAAGTTGCGACCATATGGCATGGTTTGTATTTGGAGCTCTTTCTAGACGTAGCCTTAGTAGCTTTAGTCTCCTCCTCGAGCTCTGACACCATATCCGGATTATAAGCCCCCTAATTTTCAGGAATTATTAATTTGGACTTTTCATAATTTTCTGGAATTTTCGGGATTTTCTGTAATTAAAACCTAGGCTCTTGGTAATTAAATGATTTTTATTTGCTGTTAATTACTATTAAAATATAATGAAAATAATATTTTTGGATGTGAAATAAAAAACTGGACTTAGGGTAATTTTTCTGGAATTTATTGAGCCACGAACCTATTTTAAAACACTTAAAAACTATTATATTTAATTAATTAATTATTTAGTTATTTATTTATTTAGTTATTTATTTAATAACCCAGCCCAATACCCTAACCCGTCCCAGCCCAGCCCAGTCCGGCCCAGACCCAAGCCCATTGAGCTATCTGGGTCGGGTCGGGTCCGCCCGAACGAACCCGCCCGACCCGCGACCCGTTTCCACCCCCTCACCCCGCGTGATCCGCTCCGGCACCCGCGTCCACCGCCGCATCCGCCGGCCGCCCGCTTCGCACGTCACTGCGAGCCCCGCGGCCACGTTCGCCACCCTCGCCGCCTTGCCCGGCGCCACGACCTCTCCCCTGAACCCTATAAAAACCCTCGCCGCCTCCTCCATTCTCCTCCCCGGTCATCCCCTCCTCCGGCCAAAGCCCCGCAGAGCCGGCCGTCCAGCGCCTCAGCCTCCGGACCTCGTCGCCGTGCCCGGCCGTCCTCCCCTCCACCCCTCTGCCTCGCCATCCCTGTAGAAGCCGTAGCCTCGCCGTCGCTTCTCCGGACCCGGCCGCCTCCGCCCGGCGACGGAGCGCCTCCCTTAGGCGAAGTTCCCATGCACCCCGCTGCCCTCAGCCGTGGCTCTCCGGCCAGTACCCCTGAACCCTAACCCTAGTTCTCTCTCTCGTGTCGGACACGTGTCGGACACGACACGGACACGAGAAACGCTATTTTTTAAGCCCTGTTCAGGTACGTGTATCTTTCTGCTCGTAACCCTATTTCTGATTCCGTCAGTTGTGATGCGTAGCCTGTATGACCCTCTCGGTGCCCGTGCAACCCGCTCGGGGCTTCGCGTCCTGTGGCGATCGCGAACCACGATCCAAAAACAGGAAAAATAATGCCCCGATTCACCCCGGAATTGGGTACGTCCCGCCAAATGGGACGACTTGGTCACGCGCGGTCTTCACAGATACGTGTGCGTCATTGATACGGACGTGTGGGATTTCGCAGAAGTCGATTCGGGTGTGCGTGCACACCGAAATCAACGCGTATACGCGGACAACGCCCCGTATCCGACTTTTCTGAATCGTGCCCTAACTTTGTGTACACACGTCGGATTGAAACGAAACTTGCACCATCGGACTCGTAGCGATACGCTGGTCCTGTGACCCAAGTTTGGTTCAATTCTGAGAACGTTGACGAAATCGCGTATCGTGGGCCCCACAGACCCCGCTCGACGGGCGATTTTATGATCGGCTCATCGGAATCCAATTATGGGAGTTCCGTTGGGTTCGTATCATCGTTCCTGACCTGTTGACACTAAGTTTGGTGAATTTGGAGACCTTTGGCCCTGACATGTTTTTCGGTGCAAAGCGGGCCTACATGCGGACCCCGTTTTGGCCCAAAATTACCGTTTTTGCCCTTGTCTCCAAATTGGACTCAAGGACAGACGTTTCTAGCTATTTGATATCTTCTGAGCATGATGGTAATGTTTATTTTAGCATCCGGAGATATTTCTGGAAATTTTTCGAGAACAGAATCGTAGTTGGAATCCAAACCTCAGGCAAGTACCTGCACTTCAATTTTAATCTTTATATTGTGATAATTAGTTCCTTGCTCTATTAGTACCATTGGATGATTACACTTAGAGTTAGGATTTGGAGTTCATGTCTTGCTTTTCATGTCGGGAGGAAGAATACTAGGAGGCATGTAGTTTACCCTTCCCCCTGTCCTGACTGCTAGCTGTTGGTACGTGACTGTACCATCAGCCTGATACTCGATTATTCCTGACTGATAACCGTCTATGACGGCCTGATTAGCCTTATAACCCCCTACATGCCAACTATGTATTCTAAATACACAATCACACACACATAGTTTCTTTGTCTTGTTGCAGTTCCATTTTTTATCTCATTATAACCCTATTTTACTTATATTCCTGATTTTTAGTGCTTAATCTTAGTTAATTTTACTACTTATTATGCATATTCTTATCGTAATGCTTAGTCAATTTTCACTACTTGTCATAAATATTTAGTTTAAACTTTGTTGTGTATTGGTACTTTGCTCCTTTCCTGACTGGATCCGTTGACATATTAGGCGATGATGAGGACTATGCCCCCACCTTTTATGGCCCATATGACGTAGCAGATGATACATTTGAGGAGCCGGTTCCTACTCAGGAGACTACTTTTGAGGAGTAGTTAACCAGTTAGCTAGTATTTCCTTTCAGCATAGTAATCGGGTTTGTCCCCGATTTATCTTCTGGTTCTGTAATAAACTGTGGAATTGTTTGTCACAATTTGTCTTTTGAAATCTTAGAATTCCTATTTTCTGTTATTATCCTTGCCTATTTATTTTTGTGAATGAGCTAGATTTTAATTTAACTGTGAATATGACCTAGACAGCGTACTACCGCCGACACTGCGGCGTAGGCTAGACGTACTCACGAACCGGTACCCGATTCATCTGGGTGCGGGTCGTGACACGGATGAACCCACATAATCTCGCCCTGCCGGGTGGTTTGGGGTACCAGGTCATGATTTTGACCCCTAGCCAGAGGGAGATTGACGATGTTCATCGTGGTCCGGGAAATGGGTGTGACACCGTTCGAGACTTCTTAGGAAGGCAGATTGCCAAACCGCAGAGAGATCATGTTGGCCGTGACCGTCTTCTCGGTGTTGTGCAGAGTGATGGCTTTAGCATCGATTAACCCCTGGATTTTCCTTTTCAGTATGTAACACGCCTTTGTCGGGTGGTGCACGTATCTGTGGAAGATGCAGTATTTGGGGTCGTTAGCACTGCCGACTTCTTGGGGCCGTCTTAGCTCCGGAAGGGTGATCTTGCCACTTTTGACGAGACACTCGAATATACTTGGGATATCGTCGTCGTCGAAAGAGTAGACTTCGACGGGCCTGGAGGTCACGGGCCTCGCCTGTGCGGTTGCCGCAGTCTTTTGTCTGGCCGTATTGATCGCCAGAGCTTTTTTTCCCTTGGAGCTGCGAGGATGGTCGCTGCTGGGAGATGACCTTTTGCCTCTGTCAGAGGCGGAGATCATGATGCCATTGTCGCACGCCTTGCGACTGTTGTCTTTGGCGGCTACTGCCGAGATGATAAACGAGGGCCAATCATGGAACTGATATGGTCCTGTAAACACCGAGACTACGGGAAGGAGGTTCTTCCTGCAAATGTCTACTAACGCAGAGTCTGGGACTCCTGGGGGCATCTGTAAGGTGGCCTGACGAAAATGTTCGACGAAGGTACGAACGTCCTCCTTTTCCCTCTGCTTGACTTCGATGAGAGAGAACATAGACATATCCATTCCTCCCTCGTAGAATCGCGTGAAGAATAAAGCTTTGAAGTCTTCGAAGAAAGTAATGCAGTTGTCCGCCAAGCTACGGTACCACTGATAGGCTACTCCTGAGAGGCAGCCTTTGAATACCCGAGTGAGGAGGGCGTCGTTCCCTTGTAGCAACACTGTTATCATACTGAAATAGTTCATGTACTGACTTGGTGATATTTTTCCCTCGAACAGAGCCATAGTCTGAGGTTTGTACCTTGGAGGGAAAGGGACCTCTTCCAAGATCGCTGGGTAAGGCTGGTTGATTCCCAGTTTCTTGATCTGATCTTTGTGCTTCAAGGCGTCAAACTGGGCTTTCAACTCCCGTACTGCCTGTATCGGATTTTCAGTCGGAAGCGGGACTACCGTGTAGTGCGAAATTGGTTGTATCGTAACTCCAACGGGAGGTAATGCATTCTCTGAGTGAGGAAGCGGAGGAACTGCTGACTCTTGATCTAGAGCAGGCTCTTGGCTCGGGTTGGATGGTGGTAAGTCCACCCCCACACGTATCTGAGTTGGCAGGACCGATGCTTGAGCCATGGCAGTTGCGTGCTGAGTTAGCATCATCTGGTGCATGTTCTCAATTATGGATTGCATTTGTTTCAGAGATGTCTCTAGTATAGTGATGCGTTGTTCCGCGTTTCCTGACGGTGAAGCTTCCTCGCGTTCATCTTCAACGGCATAAACTCCCATTTCCCTAGGCATCATCGAAGGATACGTATAGGTTGTTGCAGAAGTCGACTCTATACTCTTAATATTTGATTCGGGAGAATGGCGACCCCCAGCGTCGGAATCAGAGGAGTACGAAGTCAGTTGTTGTGACCTTGAACGAGTGTTCTGGAATACCCCATCTTCAGTGTCTCTGAGGAGCATGTTGGATCTCCTTTGGCTCAGACGTCTTGAGCCTGAGCTTCCTCCAGGTATGTGCGAAGCCATGTTCACGGATGCATGCGCGGGTTCTTCTTCCTGGAAAGACAGAGAGTAGCTCAACCGGTCGAAAACCGACCGTTTTGCTTTAGAACAGCAGCAGTCAATCACAATCTTATGACTATTACAACATTGCTCGCCAGGGGGCGTAATAGACATGTTAGAAGGTCCCCTTTCCTTACGCTTCTGGATTAGATATTTGCGCAAGTCAGGAGGAGTAGAAGAAGAAGACGACGGCTTGTTCCTTCTGTTCCCACCTGTGGGCATACGGAGATTGGGCACCATGGTTTTTCCTGTGCCACCTGTGTACAATAGGTTGGCCATCTGGGTGGCGAATAATCCCCGGGGAGGGTGTCTTTCCGCCATCTGAGCTTGCTTTACGCCGTGGGACTTCGTCTGGCATAATTTGGAGATCTGCTCAGACTGGCGTAAAGCTGAAGAGGTCCTCATTCGGCCATCGGCTTCCCGCGTAATCCAGAGAGTAGGTAGATTGCTCCTTCGCTGACGTAAAGGCCGAGAAGTTGAGTATTCTGCCGCTTGCTTCCCCTCGCAGAAATCACAGCGCTTATCTGGTTTCCCGTAGAGGTCAGATGTTGTCTTGCGCATGGAGCATAATTTATACTTCCAATTTGGCGCTGAGGCATCATCAGAAGTTTTGTCTGTACCGCGCGTAGCGGGAGACTGGTTTCTACGCGTAGAGTGCAGTAGATACTTCTGGGTTAGGGCTGAGGCTTTGCCCAAAGTTTTGTCTGTACCGCGCATAGCGGGAGACTGGTTTCTACGCGTAGAGCGCAGTGGATACTTCTGGGTTAGCGCTGAGGCTTTGCCCGAAGTTTTGTCTGTACCACGCATAGCGGGAGACTAAATTTTATGTGCAGGGCACGGAGGGAGCAATGCTACAACCTCATTGGTCGGAGAGATCGGAGAGTCCACAGGAATGGTAGAGGATGTCTTGGGCATCCAGACCTTGCGCAGCTTCCTGTTGTCTTGGACGGAGAGAGGGTGAGAGCTACCCCCGGTTCGAAGCATGTCTTCGTAGGCAGACTGGTCGAATTGGACAACCAGTATCTTCTTCACTGTTCCTACAGGTACCGCATCGTGTTGAGCAATTACTTCCTCATCAGAAGAGAAAGATGTCCCTAGCAGAGTCGCCATCTTGTTTGTGGTAGAAAACGAAAGAATGAAAATGTATTCAAGATGGGGTTTACACGAAACCCGCCTTCTTTGGTTTACAAACAAACTTGTATAATTTGATCCTATACGAGGATGTGGGAGTACAATTTATTTAATCTGGGTAAATATTGCTATAGGTGTCTGATCTGCAGTCGATCACTTTAGCCCTTGGACCACACGATGATGAAGAAGTATCGTAGAAGACAGGAAGCAGCTTCGAAGGTTGCAAAAGAGGGTGGATGTACGATGCCAAAGTCGTCGATCCCTGCTCCTTGCCTGAGCTCCGGATTCTCTCTCTCTCTCTCTCTCTCTCTCTCTTGACCTCTGGTTCGATCTTTCTTGGAAGTTCGACCTTGGGTCTGATATTGGTTTCCTTGACCAATTTTTTGACCTCCCAATCTGTAGACCTTGGATCTGATATTGGTTTCTTGACCAATTTTTCGACCTTGTTCCTCATTGATAGAGGTCTCTATTTATAGAGTTTTAGTGACAGTGACCACTCCATCGGTGTAGAAACCGAGGAGTGGAAAGTACAGCACCCTTTTACACAACGGTTAAAATAACCAATACCTGCATATAGATGATCCTTTGAATGAGCGTGTGACGCGGGTCCAACTAAGGGACAAAACTCATATAATCTTTACGAAGATCATGGCATAGAAGTCACGTAGGTAGGTATCCCTCGTGTAGAAGAGGTGGGCGTAAAAGCCAATGTCTGTCACCATGGCGTAGAAGCCAAGCAGGCATAGAAGCCGAAAATAGGCGTAGAAGCCGAGTGGTCATAGAGGCCGAAATAGGCGTAGAAGCCGAGTGGTCATAGAGGCCGAGTGGGCGTAGAAGCCGAGTGAGCACCGGAACTGAATGGGCGTAGAAGCCGCTGTATACCGTGCCAGAGTGCTGATATGGACGTCTTAGCCGGAATTACGGCTTTTGAAGATATAATCAAATCTCTTGCATTAAATGCCGAGATTTGCCACCATCCTGTGCATTATATACGGAAGCATGTTTTGAAGGTCTGCAGCCCTTCTGCGCATCAGTCGCAGAGACGTGCCTTGAGAAACTGTCACTGCTCTGTGCATTGGACGTAGAGACGTGCCTCGAGCAACTGTCATCGTTCTGTGCATTTGACGTAGAGACGTGCCTCGAGCCCCATACGGAGTGCAGCTTTTGATGTGGCAGGCGGTTTATCTATTGCAGAGCGTAAACAGCTCATGTCCGCCTGTATAAAACAAGACAGCCTATCAATTCGTGCACGTAAAAGCATTTTACGCAAAGGAGATGGCGATAAATGACAGCCTGGGTCGCAGTGCCGTGCCATCATTATAGACGTCGTCTGGGTAGTCGAGCAGTATCCCTGGGTAGTCGAGCAGTATCCCTTTGTCAGAAATCCAAATGTCAGGTTTATTGCAGGATCTGACAGGTTCACTTCGGAGAATACGAAGCGTCTCTCGTACACTTCAATGTTGCGTTGCAAGAGGATGGATTTTACGCCCAGGAGTCGATGAAGTACCATGTTTACGCTGAAGCGGTTTGGACATACTGCCTTACGTTGAGCTTATATTTTATGCTGTGTTTGGCGGAGAAAGCTCTGTTGCACGCTTGATGGCTCTGAAGGCCTCTGTCTACGCTGCTCTGCCTTAATACGCTGCGTATAGCCATCCGGCGTATTTTTTATGCTTCTACATCCGTTAAGCGTAAAAGATGGGACATGACCAGATAAGCGTTTAGCAAAGTCAGCGTAAAATTATTCACATTATCAGACTTTCTCACAGCAAATATGGCAAATCAGCTTGCGTAAAAGAAGATAAGTCTATTGATCATGATTACATATGATGGAAATCCAGTTTACAAAGGATTTTTCATTTTCATGATTACATATGATGGAAATTCTTTCTCTACAAAGGATTTCTCATTTTCATTTAAGATCACGCCGAGAATCTGTTGTTCCAGGTTCCCATATTGGTGGAGAACTTTATCTTCTTCTACGGCACTTCATCGGCTTCTGCGGCCGATGAACAAGAAAATGATTAATGGCGGGAGGATACAGAACTGGGCATGCATTATTCAAGCCCACCCTCCATACGTCATGGCAGCTACGTCCTAGAATTGTGTTAGGGATTCAGACCCAACACAATACTGGAAGACAGGACAAAACTGCCTACCTTCGCCCAGCACCATAATGGGAGAAAATACAACTAACAAGTTGTGTGGTCTAATGTGACCCTTTCGCTCTCCTGGATGAATCGCCATATAAAATTGCTGATTATCCCGAGCAAAGGAAGCTATGATATCCTTCCATGATCCATCATTGCAGAAGACATTTGCTCGAAGATGCTTCTTTTTACTACTCTTCACATGTTGGAAGAGCATGATCTTCTTCCTCAGGTCAGCCCGATGAATCTCAGCAGCCATCTTTTAGGTGAGGGAAGTATGGAAAGACAGGTTCACTCACTTGCCTTTATATAGGCAGAAGAGAACACATCAAATCCCAACAAACTCCCTAAAATACGCCGAGAAATCAGCCTCGCAGAATGAGACAAATTTGACCATTTCATGCTTCATTCAAAGTATTTTAAATTATGAGGAATTTGAATACTTTGAAGGGGGTCTTGTAGAAGCATGAAAAATATGCTGAGAATTATACGCGTAAAACCCCTAACATACATAAAGCACGCATAAAACAGAAGCTTCAAAACTATACGTGTAAAACAAGACTTCAGTGCTACCTGCGTAAAGCAGCACTCCCAGGCTGTTTTGGCGTAAAAGGTTGCTACATCTCCCTCCGGCGTAAACTAAGTCTGCTTTTAATGCAGCGGGAAGTTGTACGAGGAACTCTTCGTATTTCTCGAATGAACCTGTTAGACAAAACAGTGAACCTGACTCCTGACAAAGAGTACTGCACGACAATCGAGAGGACGGCTGTAATGATGATTCTGCACAGAGACCCAGACTGTCGTTTAGTGGCAAATCCTTGATATAAGTCATTTTTACGCGTTCAAGGAATATGCTTCCTATTTTTACACAGGCAGAAATGAGCCTTTACGTACAAAATAAGATGAAACCAAACGCCACGTCAAAAGTGATTCTTAGTACAGAACTCAAGGCACGTCTCTGCAGTTAATGCGCGAGATGGGGGCAGATCTCTGCATTTAATGCACGAGATTTGGTTCTACTTTTAATGACTGGGAGAGCTAAAAATAGGGCTAATATGCTCACGTCACTATCCCTGCATATTACGTCAACCAGGCTATTTTCAACTATAGGAGCACGCCGTATGCTATCTCCTCGAAATACGCTAACTCAGGCTATATTTGCAAGGTACGTGATAAGGCTATTTGGCCAAGAATACGCTCAAGACCTCAGTCAGAAAGGATAATTGGCTAGTTTACGCTGGTTACCTATTACCTATGTAGCATCAAGCTTTATGCAGAATTTGGCTTTTACGCCAACAAGATAGCTACTTGGCTTTTACGCCAATAAGACAGCTATTTGGCTTTTACGCCAATAAGACAGCTAATGGGCTTTTACGCCAACAAGACAGCTATTTGGCTTTTACGCCAACAAGATAACTATTTGGCTTTTACGCCAATGAGACAGTTATTCAGCTTTTATGCCAGCTATATTTATGCGAGGGGCAGTTACCTACGTGGCTTGCATGCCGTGGTCTTCGAGAAGCAGTTATATGCATTACCTCATAATAGGACATTCGTCACATGTGGATTCAGGAGATCATTCAGACGTGGATAGCAGTTATTATAACCGTCGCGTAAAAGGTGCAACTCTCTCCACTAATTGGCTTTTACGCTGATTAGTCAGTTACTGTGACTGATCTCTATAAATAGAGACTTTCGGTCACAGAAGAACGGGGGCAAGGTCGAGAAAAGATCGGAGAGAAAAGAGAGATCGGAATCAGAGGAGATCAGAGAGAGTACACATAGAGAGTGTTGATTGATAACTTTGGCAACGAGAGTTCAATCCCTTCTGCAATCTTTGAAGCTTCTTCTTCTTCTTCTACAGCCCTTCTTCGTCATCGTGTGGTCCAAGGGACAAAGTGATCGACCGCAGATCAGACTCCTATAGCAATATTTCTCCAGAATCATTTTTATTGTATTTAACATCCTCGTATAGGATTAATTGTACTCTTTTTTTTTCTTGTTTGTAAACAAAGAAAGGGTTTCGTATAAACCTAGTTTCATTTCTCTATTTATCATCAAACAGGAAGCAGTCTTCAAGGCGATGCATGCGATGTTATTGCCCCCCTTTAATCTTGACAGCAACAGTGAACTCAGGACGTCCCCCTTCGCATATCTATATAAGTGCAAAGAAAGCTCCTCAAACATAGAGCTTTCATCATAACAAGGTCTTCGGCAAAACCCTTCAAACCTAGGTGTCGTAGCCTATACAACATACTGGATGTATTTTTCTCCGTAATGAGGCTTGTCATTAGGGTGCAGCTGGGCCATGGTTTTAGCTGTCAAATTGGGATAGAACCAGTTCTTTGGGCTTACAAAATACTGTCTGCGGCGCTTGGTTGCGACGAAGGATTAGATTCTTTGGGCTTAAAAAATTGATACATGCCCAGTTCTGTATCCTACCCCAATTATTACTACACTCAATATTAAGAAGCGAGAATACGTCCACCATTGTGCTCCCTGACAGTGTGTAAAACCCATCACCCAAAAATAGGTATTTTGTATATATTCTATATTTGTTGTGTTTATTTAGATTATTTTAAAATCAATTTAAATTCAACTATTGTATTAGGATACTTTACCGTAGTTTAAACATTAATAACATAGAACGACCCCAAAATCTACGTTGCCCTTCGTAGGAAGTATCCTACACTAGAGACACTACCCGTAGAATCTTCGCGTGACTCAAAATTCGATCATTTATCATTAGTATGGCACTAGTGCAATAACCGTAGTTTCTTGTGGGTAATATTTAGATATTTGTATATATATAATTTATTTGTGATTATTTTCTAATCCAACCTTCTTCAATAAGCAACCCATAATTCCTCCATGCCAATTTAGGCTACTTCCCTCTTTTTGTAGGATTTAATTATATATTTATTTATTATTATCTTATTCCTTAGAATCCCAATCAAATCTTGGTTATTAATATCTATTAGGATTAGTGATTTACCTTAGATTGCTACCAACCAAATTAGAAAATAATTTAAACAAATCCTAATCCAACCCATATCCAAACCCCACCCCCCCCATATACCCGCGGGTGTGCTTCCCCTCTCCAATCCACGACCCCCTCTCATATATATATATATATATATATATATATATATATATATATATATATATATATATATATATATATATATATATCATCTTTTTCTCTCATCTTAAACCCTAAACCTAATCTAAAACTCTCTTCACCTTCTCCCTCGAAGCCGCTGACCCTATCACCTTACCACCGACCCCATCCCCCACACGGACACCCCGAGGCTTCCTCCATCCAAGAACCCTAGTTCTTCATCTTCTCTCTTCTAGTAAGTTCTTTCTTTAAGCCTTCTCTCCTCCAACCTCTCTATTGTCTATGAACGCATAAATAAATATTTATATATATAATTTAATAATTTTATATGTGTTTATAATCCATTGCCATGTTCTTCAAAGTAGGGTTTATTTTAGAGTTTTGCATGTAGAGTTTTGAACCCATGTATGCACGTATGCACCCATAGGTAGAAACTTTGATTTAACCATGTTAACAATAGAGAAAATGATGATTAAATTATTTTTATCCAAATTTTTCTTTTTATTCCAGAATATTAGTTTGATAAATATTTTGTTAATAAATTACATGTACAACGTGTATGGTGACCTAGTTTAATATTTTATCCAAATTTTCGCATCGAACCCTTCTAAAAATTTACAAATAATTAAAATATGATGTTATTAACCTATATTAAATTCAGTTTTTAAATTATTTTTAGAAATATTACTTTTGATTTAGATGAATTTTATGCATAAAAGACACATAGTTGACCTAGTTTGCATGTAAACTTATTGTAACTTGTTCTTTGGCCATATATAAATGTTCTCCCTATTATTTTGTGATTAAAAATTAATTTTCCAGAATTAAATATGATTTAGGATTTGTATGCAAAGCATAATAGTAGGATTATAATGGCAAAATTTTGCCTATACTATTGCTAGAAGACTAGTATGTGTCCAACGGAAAGACCAATAAGTAGACTTGATAAATATGCATGTAGGAACTCATTAAATAATTATTTTCTAGTATTATAGATTTATTTCCAGATTTAACATTTTGTATGAAATCATCTTTTGAGAACTTGCATGTCGGAGAAAACCCTATTTAGCACCCATAAATGCATGACTAGTTATCAACCTTCGTAGAAACCCCTTGTGAGTTAAAAACCATTAATTTAATTATTTTGTAATTAATTCAAGAATTAATAGTTTAATAAATAATGTTTAAAAAATAATTTTGGTAATGTTTGATGGCTAGTAATAATTTTGTGTGTAGTTACTTGCATGTGCAACCAACGTATGATTAATAATTTGATGATAACTTAACTTAACTAGATAATAAGAGTCTAATTAGAGTAATAATTAATTGGTAGGTGTTCGTGACATTTCTGTGGAGAGCTCCGGACCAGATTTGTTGTGCTCGCAGCTTGGCTTGGAAGACAAGTACACCTTGCTTGATTTTATTGTTTAGTATACATATGCCTAGTTTTTATTTGCTAGTTGTTTGCACGCATCTTAGAGTAGTAGACTTACCTGGTATATTATGAAGGTATATAGTATCTTCTGACCTGACACGTGTTTAATATGATCACTGAGTGAGTGAGTGCATGGATTAGCGCATCGACTGATCATCAATACGTTAGTTCGTATCTTATGTTAGTAGTTAGTATTGGTCTTGTTGTCTATATATATTGGCGTCATTGCATTTTGTCTGTATTGCCTATATAATTCGGATACATTGGTAGGGGAGAATTTACTAATGAGCGTATGGGATTTTTGTTTCTTACTGTATACCTCGTATGACTGCGTACCCCCGAGTTCTATTAGTTTTCTCCAAGCACCTAAGTTTAGCTGCCTTAGTAGATATGGCACCGTTCTGATACCCAATAACTTAGGTGCTTCAAAACTATACTAGCTCGCAGTCCTGGATGTCTTATGCTAAATTATTAATAGAGGCCAGGATTCAGGAGGCCATCAGCAAAGGAAAAGGAAATCAATAGAGAATTCAGTAAATACTAACAAATATGCAACAAGGAGGGCCTATCAGACGACCAATGGGACAGCAACAACAACAGAGGACAGGGCCTTACCAGCTTAGAGATTCTCCGACTTGTTATTTTTGTGGAAAGAAGGGGCACATGCAAAAGGAGTGTCACGACCCGATTCCGTAGAATCGTTGAGGCGTCCCCCGAATCGTGACCGCCGTGCGGGCCTGGGGTTGCGCCCGCACAAGGCTTTAATGATTTGTATAACAAGCACATATTCAGAGTACGCAGATAAATTGAAACACGGATTTAAAACATAGAAAAGTTCTCTTTATTGATAATGAACATCTATTACAAACTCCTGAACGAGTCAGCTAATATGCCGTACGGGCTTATAAAAGTGTTGACTCAAAATGAGATAGCAGTCCTGTACATTACATCCCTTTATAAACTTCAAAATGTATAGACCTCCGGGATGGAGGACGGCTTTGCCACGAAGCTGCATTTGTGTATAAAGAGTTGCAAGCTTCTGTGTTCAAAATGTTTCAAGGGGCACGGTGAAGATGCGCCAACAGCTGGACTAGATCGGGAAGACGACTTCGGCTCCTCGCTCGGTTTGCCTTGGTGCGGAGAACCTATTTCAACGAGGGTCAGCATGTCAAAATATACTGGTGAAGGCGAGCTAACCGAACTATACCAATCAACACATTATTTTAATGAAGCATGCATATTTTGTGGGTTTCTATCTTGCCTTAGTTCATTTACAAGCAACAGTATATATATGTATGATACTGAAATGAACTTGCCACCGTTCGGTGGATTTTATCTACCCGTCTGAATCACCTGTACAATACTTACCATGCCTTCCCTGCCACAAAGACACAAGTTAGTTGCAACAGGTTTAAATATATAGAGGATCACTGGCATTATACCATGAAGGACGATTTATAGTCTCAGGACGGAAGGGTGTGCAACGCGGGTGGCGAGCCCCCGCTGTATGCTGCATTCCGACGATTCAGACGACTATACAGACGTTCCGTCCAAATCGGATCGGTCCCAGTGCCCTGGCGACCATCCGCAGGAACCAGAAACCTTGTGCACAAGTTGTCCGTGATCGAACGATGTTAACAGATTTAGCAGATCATGCAGTTGAGGCAACACGAGTACAAGACAAGCAGAATTTTGTGATTTATTTTGCAGAGCCTCACTGAACAGTTAAGCGCATACAATGTGTTCTATACTTAGCAGAATTCATAGAATATTTATAAATGAACTAGCTTACAGTATGATAATCGTTCACAAGTTTAGTTGACAAGCAATATTTCCAAGTCTATTCCCTTTTATCTTGATCTCTTTTATTATTACTTGGTATCGTTTGATCGGGGCAAAGAAGAATGCAAGATTTTAGGGTGTGAAGGTTGGAAGCAGGGCTAGCTAATCGGGTTGGTAGCCACTCACTTAGATTATTGGAAGGGAGAAGGAAAGAGGCGCTACACTACTCCGCTCGTAAGCCGCCTACTGCTTGTTCACCTGCATTACGAACAGCTCGATTAATACCTCTTCCACTTTTCCAATCTCGGAATTGAAGTGCAGTTTAGTGAACGAAAATAATAAAAACCATCAAAACCGTTCAAGGAAAACAAGCAAATCCAAAAACTAACTCAAAGCATGAAAGCAACAAGCGACATCGAAAACCGAGGCAATAAAAGATAGCAGCGGAGAGGTCCCTCCTGACTCTGTCGCTAAGTCGATCCCGGGGGCACGGTCCCTGAATGTGGGAATCGATTTCGAAGAAACAAATCCATAACGAGGACGAGTTCTTGTTTCAATCTATCCCGATCGAACGATACCGTCTTGTGTTTCTTAGTCGCGCTCTCTGCACCGGGAGAACGGGGCGCTACATCCTACCCAACTAATTGGAAGTTTCGTCCTAAAACTTAGGAATAGAACCAACCGTTAGGGATTATTCTATTGAGGCAGAAGCTTAGAGGGGAGCGAACAATCCCGAGATACGTGGTCCCGTCCGCCACAGTTGAAGCATAGACCTTTTCAGCGATAGCAATTATCAGTGGTATGCCCCGACTTTTTACAGAAATCACAGAATGGTCTGGGGTTTCCTTTTTGTGAACCGCAGTGGTTAGGGCACTTTGCAGCGGTGTTTCCTCTCTCGTTGCCTTGGCGTTTATGATTGTAGGTATGCACAGCGCCGGTAGAAACGTGAGGATACTGCGGTTCAAGGGATAGGGCATGATTCATGACTTCACGTATTATTCCATACTGATTAATGACTATGTGCCCATGAATGGCAGGCTGTTGACCGTCTTCAAACCTTTTAGCTTGACTCGCTGCATCAGGTAAATAGGCCCTAGCGAATTTGGAGAGTCGGTTGAATTCGGCGGAGTATTGCTTCACTGTCATACTGCCCTGTCGCAGCTGCACAAAATCATTCTCCATTTGACGTTGTACTGGAGGGGGTACAAACTCCTCTTCGAATAAGGCACAAAAAGTCATCTACGAGATCGCCTCATCTCCGTGATCAAATTGGAGAGATCGTCGATGCACGTCCCACCAATCGTGCGCGTTGAGAGGGAGTTGTAGTTGCGTGTAGGCGACGCGCTTCTCTTCGGGGACCTCTAGCAGAGCGAAGTGATCTTCAAGTTCGGTTAGCCAATCTAGAGCTACCACTGGGTCCTCAGTCCCATTGAATAGGGTATTGCAGACTTCCTTGAAGTGGCCAAAGTCGAAGGTAGTCACGGCCCTCGGCCTTGGAATTTATGGCGTCTCTACTTCAAGCACGGGCTGTTCCACCGGAGTCATTATTTTTGCGGCGGAATGGTTGGCAGCCAAAGTCTGAACGATTTGTTGCAGGACATCTACTTGCTTCTGTTGGACTGAGAATCGGGTCTCTAAATTGCTTTCGAACTTGGCTTGGCGAGCATCATCTCCTTGTCGTTGTGCTTCTAACATTAGCATTATCCGCTCAAGCGGATCGACTTGAGATATGCCACGCTGGCTCTGAGAGCTTCCCGAAGTGCCCGAACTACTTTCTTGGCCTTGTATTTCGTTCGGTGCTTGCGCTGCAGATTACGCTGGTGCCATTCCTTCAAAAGAAGGTAAATTACATTAGAATCATAATGTATTATAGACTTATTGCATGAATGTATCTCATTTTGGCCTAGCGAGTTCAAGAGTTCGTACAGGAATTTGATCGTTAAAGGAACTTTTCCAGTACGAGAGTCTAAGGAACTTGAATCCGTGCTCTGATACCATTATGTCACGACGCGATTTCGTAGAATCGTTGAGGCGTCCCCCGAATCGTGACCACCGTGCGGGCCTGGGGTTGCGCCTGCACAAGGCTTTAATGATTTGTATAACAAGAACATATTCAGAGTACGCAGATAAATTGAAACACATATTTAAAACATGGAAAAGTTCTCTTTATTGATAATGAACATCTATTACAAACTCCTGAACGAGTCAGCTAATATGCCGCACGGGCTTACAAAAGTGTTGACTCAAAATGATATAGCAGTCTTGTACATTACATCCCTTTATAAACTTCAAAATGTATAGACCTCCAGGCTGGAGGACGGCTTTGCCACGAAGCTGCATTTGTGTATGAAGAGTTGCAAGCTTCTGTGTTCAAAATGCTTCAAGGGGCGCGGTAAAGATGCGCCAGCAGCTGGACTGGATCGGGAAGACGACTTCGGCTCCTCGCTCGGTTCGCCTTGTACGGAGAACCTGTTTCAACGAGCGTCAGCATATCGAAACTTACTGGTGAAGGCGAGCTAATCGAACTATACCAATCAACACGTTGCTTTAATGAAGCATGCATATTTTGTGGGTTTCTATCTTGCCTTAGTTCATTTACAAGCAACAGTATATATATGTATGATACTGAAATGAACTTGCCACCGTTCGATGGATTTTACCTGCCCGTCTGAATCACCTGCACAATACTTACCATGCCTTCCCTGCCACGAAGACACAAGTTAGTTGCAATAGGTTTAAATATACAGAGGATCACTGGCATTATACCACGAAGGACGATTTATAGTCTCAGGACGGAAGGGTGTGCAACGCGGGTGGCGAGCCCCCGTTGCACGCTGCATTCCGACGATTCAGATGACTATACAGACGTTTCGTCTAGATCAGATCGGTCCTAGTGCCCTGGCGACCATCCGCAGGAACCAGAAACCTTGTGCACAAGTTGTCCGTGATCGAACGATGTTAACAGATTTAGCAGATCATGCAGTTGAGGCAACACGAGTACAAGACAAGCAGAATTTCATAATTTATTTTGCAGAGCCTCACTGAACAGTTAAGCACATACAATGTGTTCTATACTTAGCAGAATTCATAGAACATTTATAAATGAACTAGCTTACAGTATGATAACCGTTCACAAGTTTAGTTGACAAGCAATATTTCCAAGTCTATTCCCTTTTATCTTGATCTCTTTTATTATTACTTGGTATTGTTTGATCGGGGTAAAGAAGAATGCAAGATTTTAGGGTGTGAAGCTTGGAAGCAGGGCTAGCTAATAGGGTTGGTAGCCACTCACTTAGATTGTTGGAAGGAAGAAGGAAAGAGGCGCTTCACGACTCCGCTCGCAAGCCGCCTACTCTCGTTCACCTGCATTACGAACAGCTCGATCAATACCTCTTCCACTTTTCCAATCTCAGAATTGAAGTGCAGTTCAGTGAATGAAAATAATAAAAATATCGAAACCGTTCAAGAAAAACAAGCAAATCCCAAAACCAACTCAAAGCACGAAAGCAACAAGCGACATCGAAAACCGAGGCAATAAAAGATAGCAGCGGAGAGGTCCCTCTTGACTCTGCTGCTAAGTCGATCCCGGGGGCACGGTCCACTAAATGTGGGAATCGATTCCGAAGAAACAAATCCATAACGAAGACGAGTTCTTGTTTCAATCTATCCCGATCAAACGATACCGTCTTGTGTTTCTTAGCCGCGCTCTTCGCACCAGCAGAACGGGTCGCTACAAGGAGTGCAGGAAGAAACTATGAACTTGCTTGATCTGCGGATTAGGACAGTATCAGGCTCAGGATTGTCCGCAGCGTATAGCTATTATTCAATTTGGAGGGCAAAATCTAGCATTACCGACACTAGGAGCAACCAACCAAGGAAGAAGAGGAGTACTTCGTCTACCAGCACCAGGAGGCCAGCAGATAGTACCACCCTTCACATCACAGGAATAGCAATTTGAGATAGCCAGATAGCAGGCAGGAGCTCAGAGGCAAGAACAAGTGTTTTCATTGACTCGGGGAGGAGAAGAGACTGAAGGAGTGGCTATTACAGGTAATATTCTAGTTGGATCAGTTCCTGCCACTGTTTTATTTGATTTTGGGGTCACTCTTTCATTCATATCATCTAGAGTTATAGCAATACATAGAATAACTACTTCACCCTTGCTAAGAGTTGGAGGATTCTTACCGGGGGAGGAATAATGCCTGTAACTAGTACCTGTAGGACTTTTTCAGTTATTGTTTATGGCCGAAATGAAGGCACGACTTTTGGTATTTCCAATGCCAAATTTTGACATAGTATTGGGAATGGATTGGCTTAGTCAATACCACGCAGTATTAGATTACCATAAAGGTTGTGCTATATTTAAGCTGCCTGGCCAGCCAGAGTTTGAGTTCATGAGAGGAACTATGGAGAAGGGAGTAGGCCAGTACGGTAGATCTTGCATGACAATGGAAGTTATGCTGCCACCGATTATTGAGGAGTTTGCAGATGTCTTCCCAAACGAGTTGTCAGGTCTGCCACCGGACAAAGATGCCGAGTTCACTATTGAGTTAGTGCCAGTAGCAGCACCGATATCTTCTAATGTGTATCGGCTGGCAAAGAAGGAGCTAGGTGAGCTAAAGGTGCAGTTACAAGAGTTGCAGGATAATGGATTCATTAGGCCAAGTGCATCACCTTGGGGCGCCCCAGTTTTGTTCGTACCAAAGAAAGATGGAATAATCCGCAAGTCCATCGGCTAGAAAGCCCTTAATGTGGTGACCATCAAGAATAAGTACCTATGCCGAAGATTGATGACTTATTCGACCAACTGACAGGAGCATGGGTGTTTTCTAAGATTGATTTAAGATCGGGATACCATCAAGTGAAGGTGAGGCACGAGGATATTCAGAAGACGGCTTTCAGGACTCGCTATGGTCACTACGAGTTCTTGGTAATGCCCTTTAGACTGACAAATTTACTAGCTATATTTATGAACTTAATGAACCGAGTATTTTATCTGTACTTGGAGCATTTTGTGGTCTTATTCATCGACGACATTTTGGTGTAATCAAAGAGCTATGAGGAGCACGAAGAACATTTGAGAAAGGTGCTAGAAACATTGATGCAGCATAAGTTATATGCTAAACTGAGCAAGTATGAGTTTCTCCTAGATTATGTCCCTTTTCTTGGGCATGTTATCTCGGGAGAAGGCATATTAGTGGACCCAGCTAAGATATCAATAATAGAGACGTGGTCGACCCCAACCGACGTCTCAGAGGTGTGGAGTTTTCTAGGACTTGTCGGATATTACCGGAGGTTCATAGAGAATTTTGTGAGGATTGCAGAGCCTATGACAAGGTTGACCCACATGGACCAGGAATTTTTTTGGACAGAGGAGTATCATATGGCATTTGATGAGTTGAAGAAGCGCATGACTACAACACCGATCTTAACCATACCTATTGGACCGGAAGGATTTATTATTTATAGCGATGCTTCGGAAAAAGGATTAGGTTATGTCTTGATATAGCACGATAAGGTGGTAGCATATGGCTCCCGACAGTTGAGGATCCATGAGAAGAATTACCACACTCATGATTTGGAGCTTGCAGCAGTGAACTTTGCTTTGAAGCTTTTGAGGCACTATTTATACAAAGAGACTGTGGAGATTTATGCAGATCATAAGAGCTGAAAGTATGTCTATACTCAAAAGAGTCTAAATCAGAGACAGAGAATATGGCTCGAGTTGATGGCATATTTTAACATTGAGCTTCAGTACCATTCAGGAAAGGCTAATGCAGTAGCGGATGCGTTGAGTATGAGATCGATAGCATACTTCTTGACAATATAGAAGGAATTGTTATATGATTTGGAGCGGCTGGTCATAGAGGTGGTTATGCCAGGAGAAGTCACAAAGTTGATGAACCTTCAAGTGCAATCATCATTGGTGGAGCATATCAAGGCAGTTATGCCGACTGATGCGAGATTTTAGCAACTTTGATAGAGGACTGTGGCTGGACTGCAGAATAGACTCTGGATACATTAAGATGGGACTTTGAGGTGAGGGAATCACCTTTATGTTCCTAATGGAGAGCTTAGGCAGGAACTAATGACAGTGGCTCACAGTTCAGCATACACTATTCATCCAGAAGGTACGAAGATGTACCGAGACTTGAGGCAACATTACTGGTAGCACGGGATAAAGCAAAAGATAGCACGATTTGTGGCAAAGTGCTTGGTGTGTCAGCAAGTTAAGGCAAAACATCAGAGATCAGCAAGACTACTACCACTTCCAATTTTGGAGTAGAATGGGAGCACATCACGATAGACTTCATTACAGGTTTTTCAAGGAGTCCAGCTGGCCGAGATGTAGATTGGGTGATTGTGGAGAGATTGACTAAGGTAGCACACTTCTTACCCTTTAGAGTTGGAAAATCTACAGAAGTTCTGGAAGAGATATACATGAGGGAGATCGTACGACTATATGGAGTACTAGTCAGCATAGTTTTCGATAGAGATTCGAGGTTCACATCACACTTTTGAAAAAGCAAGTAGGAGAGCCTAGGAACTAGATTGAAGTTTAGCACTTCCTATCACCAACAGACAGACGGACAATCAGAGTGCATCATTCAGACATTGGAGGACATGTTGAGAGCGTACATGCTTGACTTTGGAGGATCTTGGGAGAATCACTTGCACTTGGTGGAGTTCTCTTACAATAATAGCTACCAAGCAAGCATTCATATGGCTTCTTTTGAAGTATTATACAGAAGGAAGCATTGATCACCAGTATGTTGGAGTGATGTAGGCGAGAGACAAATATTCGGACCGAAGTTAGTGACTCATACAGTAGAGAAGGTCAAGCAGATTCAAGGTCACCTTCGAGCAGTGCAAGATAGATAGAAGCAATGGAAAGATACTCACCGTCGACCCCTAGAGTTCTAGTTGGGAGATCATGTGTTCTTAAGGATCTCTCTATTAGAGGAACCATCAGATTTGGAGGAAGAGGAAATCTTAGTTCGAGGTACATCGGACTGTTCGACGTATTGGAGCGTGTTGGCGAGGTTGCTTACAGACTAGCATTATAGCAGACCTTGGAGGGTGTCCATGATGTATTCCATGTTTCACAGTTGAAAAGATATGTGGCGGATCCTAGCCATGTACTAGATCATTAAGAGATCACCGTGGGACCAAGTTTGTCTTACGAGGAGCAGCTGGTTGAGATTCTCGACCGCAGGGAGAAGGTGCTAAAGGGGAAGACCATTCGACAAGTCTGTGTTGCTTGGAAGCATCATTCACCTGGAGAATTGACTTGGGAGCGGGAGGATTCAATCTTAAAGCATTTTCCCCACTTATGTGAGGCTTCATATATGGATCTACATACCACATTCTTGTTTTCCTAGATCGTGCCATGTTCTTAATTTCGAGGACTAAATTTTATAAGGTGGGAAGGTTGTAAAACCCTTCACCAAAAAATAGGTATTTTGTGTGTATTCTATATTTATTGTGTTTATTTATATTTAAAAGTCAATTTTAAATTCAATTGTTGCATTATGATACTTTACCGTAGTTTGAACATTAATGACATAGGACGACCCCAAAATCTATATCGCCCTTCGTAGAAAGTAGCCTACACAGGAGACACTACCTGTAGGATCTACGCGTGACACAAAATTTGATCATTTAGCATTAGTATGGCACTAGTGTAACAACCATAATTTCTTGTAGGTAATATTTATAGATTTATATATATATATAATTTATTTGTGATTATTTTCCAATCTAACATTTTTCAATAAGCAACCCATAATTCCTCCATGCCAATTTATGCCACTTTTCTCTTTTTGTAGGATTTAATTATGTATTTATTTATTATTATCTTATTTCTTAGAATCCTAATCAAAACTTGGTTATTAATATCTATTAGGATTAGTGATTTACCTTAGATTGCTACCAACCAAATTAGGAAATAATTTAAACAAAACCTAATTCTACCCATAGCCGAACCCCTCCCCCCCCCACTATATACCCGCGGGTGCGCTCCCCCTCTACAATTCGTGACCCCCTCTCCATCTCTAACTCTCTCTCTCTCTCTCTCTCTCTCTCTCTCTCTCTCTATATATATATATATATATATATATATATATATATATATATATATATATATATATATATATATCATCTCTTCCTCAAAGCTACCGACCCCATCACCTTGCCGTCGACCCCATCCCCCACACGGACACCCCGAGGCTTCCTCCATCCAAGAACCCTAGTTCTTCATCTTCTCATTTCTAGTAAGTTCTTTATTTAAACCTTCTCTCCTCCAAATTCTCTAATGTCTATGAATGCATGAATAAATATTTATATATATATATATATATATATATATATATATATATATATATATATATATATATATATATATATATATATATATATATATATATATATATATATATATATATATATATATATATATATATATATATAATTTTATATGTGTTTACAATCCATTATCATGTTCTTCATTGTAGAGTTTATTTTAGAGTTTTGAATAACCCATGTATGCACGTATGCACCCATAAGTAGAAACTTTAATTTAAAAATATTAATAATAGAGAAAAAAGATTATTAAATTATTTTTATCCATATTATTACTATTTATTATAGAATATTAGTTTGATATTTTTTTAATAAATTGCATGTACAATGTGTAGGGTGACCTAGTTTAATATTTTATCCAAAACTTCGCACCGAACCCTTCTAAAAATTTATAAATAATTTAAATATATTTTTATTAACTTATATTAAATTAATTTTTAATTATTTTCCAGAAATATTACTTTTAATTTAAATGAATTTTATGCATAAAAGACACATAGTTGACCTAGTTTGCATGTAAACTTATTGTAACTTGTTCTTTGGCCATATGATTTAGGATGTTCTTCCTATTATTTAAATGAATGTTCTTCCTATTATTTTGTAATTAAAAATTATTTTTTTAGAGTTAAATATGATTTAGGATTTTTATGCAAAGCATAATAGTAGGGTTATAATGAAATTTTTTGCCAATACTATTGCTAGAAGACTAATATGTGTCCAACGAAAGACCAATAAGTAGACTTGATAAATATCCATGTGGGAACTCATTAAATAATTATTTTCTAGTATTGTAGAATTATTTCCTAATTTAATATTTTGTATGAAATCATCTTTTGAGAACTTGCATGTCGAGGGAAACCCTATTTAGCACCCATAATTGCATGACTAGTTACCAACCTTCGTAGAAACCCCTTATGAGTTGAAAACCATTAATTTGTTTTTTTTTTAATTAATTAAAGAATTAATAGTTTAATAAATAATATTTTAAAAATAATTTTGGTAATATTTGATGGCTAGTAATAATTTGCTTTGTAGATACTTGTATGTGCAACCAACGTAGGATTAATAAATAGTTGATAACTTAACTAGATAATATGAGTCTAATTAGAGTAATTATTAATTGGTAGGTATTTGTGACATTTCTGTGGAAAGCTCTGGACCAGATTTGTTGTGCTCGCAGCTTAGCTTGGAAGGCAAGTACACCTTGCTTGATTTTATTGTTCAGTATACATATGTATAGTTTTTATTTGCTAGTTGTGTGCACGCGTCTTAGAGTACCAGACTTACCTGGTATATTATGAAGGTACATAGTATCTGTAACGACCCATTTTGCTCAAATGGAGAGTCGATTCAAACGGCGCAAGTGCGATGACCCGACATGCTATATTCAGCGAGATGACTTGCTTGAGACAAATGATTTTAGACTTGGCCTTTAGGAGTTCAGAATTAGACTTTCAAAGGCGCGCTCGTAGTATATCTCGACCGAGGCAAATTATCGCTAAGGTGGGTGGCTATAATGAACTTGTCTTTACTTAGCCTGCAAACATAAACTTGGATGATACATGCTAGATCACTAGGGGATAACCCTTTGAATGCTAATAATAAATACAACGCACCTAGCGAAGGGAATAATCCCATCTTGTATTGCTTGTGTTAGAACATTAAAATAAAACTTGGCTTATAATTAGACCCTCGTATGCTACCTTAGTTTCGTGCAAGCAAACTCCGTTAATGCTTCGAGTAGATCATTATATACTCTTCATAATTAATTGCTTCACATGTTCCCATTGCTCGTCTTATAGATTATGCAGACCGATATGTCCCTGTACGATTTTACTCCCTGCACTATCCCTTAGACTCGTGCTTGCATAATCGCTTATGTTTTTAAGTAAGGCTATGCCACATGGTTCCTTATGCTTATGCTTCAAAACTGTTTCAATGCTTGCCTTGTTTACATATTCGCTACGCTTGTTGAGATTTTATGCCACAATCAAGTAACACAATCCGAGCCTTGCATTCATCTAGTTCACCAGAAGACTATCTAATAGTTATTCTGTAGAAGTATGAACCTGGAAGTATTCGGGGCCATTTGTTCAATAGGCAGTTCCCGAACGGGGGGACTGTATCATAAAAAGTTAAACAACACTCGTCCTGTACTAATCTGACGGCTCGGGGAGTCAATATGTTTATGAATAATCTTGAACTTGAAACTGAATCTGACCCAAATATGTACCTGATAAGAGACCTAAGACTTGAGACTTGCATGGTCATGGACAATTCGTACACGAGGTATTTGATTCCTTGGACGATCATCGGAGTACCGAGATTATACCGGCTAGGAGGAATGTCTGGTATTTTGGTTCTGGTATGCGACGCCATTTTTTGGCATGGCAATACACGGTATTCGGGCCTTGGTAGGGCATACTACCTTGGACTAGACGTCAATCCTTCTTATAGTCGTTTGAATCGGCGGAATGGCGTATAATAGATCTTCTGTATATTCGTACAATAGTTCTTCTGTATCTTGCATTGTACCCTATTTTGTCGGAGACTATAACTTGTCTTTTTTGGCATGCCAGTGACCTTCTGTTGATATAGATAAGTCATCCTCGCTTAGCGGCAATCTGCGTGCGAGTTATTGCATCGCACCTAGTAATCGGGAATACCTGAACGGATATGAGTATTATATATTTGAACACTTGAACAATCTTCTGCAAAACTTCTAGATAATTCATGTAACTCATGCACCTGAGTCAAAACCCTGCTCGTGACACTCGTGTTTGCTTATGCAAATTTGACTTGGATTTTATATATATATACTTTCCTATTGTTTTAACTTGGTTTTTTTATTGGACAGGGAAGGACGAATGTTAAGTTGGTAAGTCTCGCCGTGTTACTCTTATATCGCACGGCGCACAGCCACACGAGTTAGAATTTTTATTATGCCATGAAACTGATCCTAAGGCAAGACTAGAAAGATAACTTAATAGATGGTGCACGAAACCTATATAATTTGTTTGGATTTGTCGAGCGGGCGAGAAGCCTCCCTAACCGTGCATTCATGTATTGATAACCCACCAGATTGCTTGTAGGGTGTAGAAGAACCTCATTCGGAGCAAAAATCCTTTCGTGCGAGCTAAGACGTGGAGTTCGCTCTGGAGCCTTGGAGTGTTGCGTCCGAAGCTGAAGCACATATACAAGATATAATGTTGGAACATCGTCTATGTATCATTCCATAATTATAGCCACTTGGCATGCCTTTATTATTTCGAGAGAGAGAGGGCTTGAGTGACTTGTAATCTCGGCCTAGCGCTGCTTGTAATACTTATTCAATATCAATAAAGTGCTTATTTTACTTCCATACTTATGTTATTCAATGCTTCCGCAACGACGAGTCTGTAAACTTGTTACCAATCGCCTGTTTATTTCTTATTCCACTGCATTCAGACTATTTGTGCGACTCTGTGGCTTAGTCATTTTTCTGCCTGCTCGGATTATGGCCTTGCATGGGAGCAGCTTGTGCTCGTGCGGCATCACGTATGGGAGAAGTCATTCTACGGGAGTATTGGAGCAGTAATTCGCGTCTAGCGGGGATGGCCGATTCCTGCGGGAGATCGGGGCATGACATATTGGTATCAGAACATCGGCTTTACGTCTTTGGACCTCATATCAATTTTTACAGTTTGAAAGCTCGTTCGTGGGTTTACTGCATACGCTCTCTCTCGTTGACCCATTGGGATAATGCATACAATGAGTCTAAATAATTAAAAAAAATTCATATAAATAATATGATTGCTTGAACTGGATAGTTATGCAAAGACCATTTTTCTGACCCGTGTTAGACTTTGTGGGAATAGACCCGTGCTAGAATTGGCAAGTTATGTGAGAACCTGAATACCTATACATGATTATCCAGCTAGTTAGTATACAAAATAGAGTATCATTTGGACGGTTATCTATGCACACAGCCTTTCGGCTAAGTTGTGTTGAGTATCGCACGCCAAGACCCTTTAGTGCTAGCAAGTTTGCGAACTAGATTGGGATATCGTTCAGATAAGGATAAGTTAGACTTAGATTAGCAATCGATAGAATGTTATCAGATTATCGCTAAGGCGAACATAGAGGATCATTCTTGGATTTTGAGAAATAGCTCAGACGGTATTTCAAGTCGGCAGATACAAATCAAATATGGTTTACTGGATGACTATCAATAAAGATATATACGAGAATATAATTTATCGAGGCGACGCTTAGGTATTTTGTAGGAATTCTAAGGAACGACTTGGTGGATATGCAAGTGAGCGATGCAAACACGATTAAGAATTTAATTAGATGACTAAATTTCTTAGTGGTGTATGGATTATTTTGGAAATGTTCGAACGAATTCAGAGGTCTCGTACGACAGTTGATTTGAATTATTTAAGAATGTGTTGAACAAGCGATAAGGCTTATATCGAATAGGGATTCAAGGTAATGAAATCAACATCTTGGTAGAGAAAACTTGGTGGATCATGTGTGCAATTTCGAATTAAATCAAACAAATTGAACTTGAGTAGGTTATCCCTCAATAGAAGTTAGCTTAGGAATGGATATTGTGGTTTTGAATTAATAGACTTGGCATGGTATCAAAAATTATAAAATATCATAGATTGATATAAGTAAAAGAATATTGTGGTTCGATGAAAGAGGTAAGCGATAACGGATTTGACCTGGAGTTTGGAAGAACGATCTTGAATCTAGTTCGAAAGATAACCCTAGAAAATCAGGCCTGACCAAGAACGATTATCCCACGTGAGCGCTGGTATAGTAATTTTACGTCCAGCTGGGATGATCGAACTTACGGGAACATGTTCAATGATTATTCAAACAAACTCGATAAAATAGAACGTATAGAAGGTGGATAGACATTGGCTTGAGGATTTGAACTTAGTTGTTTGAGGAATGCTAAAGTAAGATTTGGGATTGATCAAACGTTAACACTGAAGTTGGACAATTTGGCTAGACAAATTATGATCACGGCATAGATAAATATAACTTGGTGGATATATATATATATATATATATATATATATATATATATATATATATATATATATATATAACACTTAGATGGAACAAATTATAATGATAAGGTATCTCGATCATTTCGATGATAACCATAACGTTCGACATTCTTGTCTTGTGCGAGCGTAACTCCATGCTCGTACAAGCATCATGCCCAGATTAGGACGATTATCTAGTGGAATCATTAGTGTGGTGATCTCACGTCCAATAAGGATGATCAAACTTGCGGGAGACCGGTGCGTAACAATTGAATGATCGTCTTGACTTATAGTTTGATACGATAAGACGAGTTTAAGAATGCAAATGAATCAAAAGTATTTCGTGGATGAGTTAGCCTAAAACATGGAGTAAGACACACTTGATAGTTTTTTGAACGAATACGTAAATTATGTTAGACGAATTAGAGTTTATGATTAAGATCGGTAATTGAAAATTTAATCGGGGCATGGTAGTCTAGACTTATAATGGAAGGTGGATCCTATCAAACATGTTTGAGGAGATAGACTATACGAATTTCTAGGCTAGACATGCGACATGGATATATCATGGATTTGATTAAACGAACTTGGACCCTGTGCCACAAACGTGTTAATATGAGTAGGATATTATGTGCTTGATGTTTAGAATCTGAGTGAACGAGCTTAGGTAGAATATCTTGTATAAACGAATAATGGTGTGATCTTAGTAATTGGGGCGAGCATCGTGCGATAATATTGCATGATGAGTCATGAGCATGAACTGTACCTATGACCTTGTGAGCTGACCTAGTAATTAGGCAAACGACCATGTGATGAGTGAAAAAACTTGTGTGACCGACTTTAGAGTATTGCTTGAGCAAGCCATAGAATTGGGACAGCAAGACTTAGAGTTAGATATGTTTGACACGAACATAATGGACTATAGGAAATGGAGGCTAGTTAGTAGATTAGATAGATCGTGCTTGACGGTAGTGCAATGCTTGATTTAAGTGGAATTGGAATAGCTTGGATTTTAGTTAACCCCGTTGGAGGTATTATTGTGATTTCTAAGATGAGAACCCTTAAGATTTTTGCAAGTAGATTGTCTGAATTCACTAACTCTAAGTTTGGTTAAATGCATATGTTTGAGGGATGTCTTGAACGTGTGCACGATCCAAGACTCAGTGATATGCTAAACTCGAGTACAAAGACTTCGCTATGGCTAAGTTGGTTGACATGCTTATGTTTGGGGGGCGCCTTGAATATGTGAACGATCCAGACTCGCAATATGCTAATTACGAATGCTAGTACAAGTGAATATGTTAGATTCTCATAGACGAGTATAAAAATTTAGATAAGTTGCCTCAGCCTTAGATCATTATTTGAGATGGATTATAATATATCCCATATTAACTGATATATGTTCCGCACTAAGGTGCATTAGAGATCGAGTCAGAGCTTGGATTGAATGATAGAGTCATTCAATAAGACAGACCCAGTACATACGCAACATGAAATGAGTAAACAATTAGGAAGTTATATTCGAACTGATCTAGTGATACGGATTGATATATTTGAGATAGATTTGATAGTGTGCGATAGATCAGTTTGTGCTCAGAAAGTCTCGAGGATGAGACTTGTTCTGAGTGGTGTATAATGTAATAGCCCATTCTACTCAAGCGGAGAGCCGATTCAAACGGCACAAGTGCGATATCCTAACCCGCTTTGTTCAGCGAGATGACTTGCTTGAGGCAAAGGATTTCAGATTTGGCCCTTTAGGAGTTCAGACTTAGACCTTCAAAGGCGCACTCGGAGTATCGGTCGACCAAGGTGAATTATCGCTAAGGTGGGTGGCTACGATGAACTTATTTTTGCTTAGCCTTGTCACGACCTGCACCCGAATATTCGGGCACGAGTACGTGGGTACATCTAGCTTACGTCGCAGCATCGGTGGTAGAACATTATCTGGGTCAACTCTAACTAACTAAACATCTCAACAATATATATATATGGTACATGTCAATCATCTCAACTCCAAACGGAGGAACAATATGATATCTGATAAATATAACTATACTCAATCACAATACAACTAAGGAAGATAAGCATGATATAAAATAACGAAGGAAAAGTATCACAATACATCTACTAGTCTGAAATAATATATACATGCCAAAAGCCTCAATAAAACTCTAATACAAGTCTACACTAAATAATCTAAACCTCCTCAGACTCTGTTACTAAATCCTTCTCTCTAAAGGAGTATCTTCTAAAGGTATGTCATCCTACGGTTCGTAGTATGTAGGACACTAGTCTACGAGCCAATGATCTAAAAAATATATCTAGTCAGGATTTGAGTGAAGTACATACCTCTGAAATCAGTTTAAAATACATAATCGAGCATATATAACAAATAATAAAAAAGAATACAAGATAACTAAACAACAGAATAAAATAAACTAGAGTGAACAGGTAATGTACTAGAAAGAATAATATATAATAGAATATCTGTAATATAATAGAAATAACTGAAATATAGCTAATGTGCCATGGAATACTAGTTTATTATGTGATCAGTTTGGGTTGAACATGAATACAATATAGTAACTCGATTACAAGTGTGATATGTAATCGACATGTACATGAATATATTGAGGCTTGATCACATAATCAACTTATATTCCCCCATCCCTGACCAATACCAATGGATCCTATCACGACACGTTAGGAAAACAAATATGGGCACACTAAACATGAGCAGTGTATGAACATGGAGTATACTAAATCAATACCCGATACACACGATGAAATACATGTGAAGGAGTACCCGCTGAACACGGTAAGGGATAACATCTCCTGACAAGATCCATATAGTACCAGTCTGTGAAACCACTGTACCGAAATCAAGTATACAGTTCCAGAATATGAGATATATACACTATTATAAAATAAAAAATAACAAAAAAATGTACTCACCTCTTGTAAACCCCATCGACCAAATCAGAGCTATTTGGATTTAAATTAGGAGACAAGGGTTAATTGGATGCAATTAGATTTAATGTACAGCAATATTGTAACTTAATACACCTTACGGTTGCCTTGATGTTTGGAGCACTATACTAGTAGGTACCCCCAAACCAATTAAGTACTCATCACCTAGACAAGCCAGACTACCCACCTGCACTTTGTGCAACTATTAGATTCCCACTATGGTGCTTAAATCTAGTTGCACAACAGTCATTGCAAACGCCCAAGTATTATTTTCTTAAACCAAGCCTTCTCCTAAATGCTTGATGCAATTGTTTGTAACCTAAATTAATTAAGGCCAAGATCACCCCAAAATAAGTCATAACCAAGCTTGTATACCTATCGTGAGGACCAGACCCCACCCCAAGGAGCCCAGACAAGCCCAAGGCCCGAGGCCAGGCCATAAACCCCTCCTATATAAACAACTTTTCCCTACTATTGAAACCCTAACATCACCACCATCCTCTCAACCCTAGCCGAATCCCCTTGTCGACCCATCCCCGCTCAGCCTCACCGGACCACCGCCCCCTCACCATCTCCGGCGTCACCAACCACCCCTCAGACCGCCGCCTCTCCGTCGGAACTCCATACCCATCCAGCCACCATCACCAATCCATTCAAACTGACCACCCGAGCCCGAGGTCCCCTCCCCGACTTCCAAAACCACCGCCCTCCACTCCGTCAGACGCCACTGCCCGACTCGCCGGACCCCCACTATACCACCGTCGGCGGACAACCACCCACCGTCTACCTCCACCCACACCATCACCATCCCCGACCATCACAGTCCCCGTTAAACCCTACTTCCAATTCCGACTGCTCCCCACCACCCTCCAGTGCCGTCAACCACCCCGAAAGGCCGACCCCGACCCCCCCAGCGACCTGACCACCGTACCCGATGCCGGCTCAGCCGCTGCCACCGCGCCAGCTCAGTCGCTGCCACCACGCCAGGCCACTGCAACCGAGACCGCAGTCATCGCAGTCGACTGAACGCCGGCGGGCCGGGTCCGTCCACACGACGACCGAAGTTTACCCCACGTCGGAGAAGACCGTCGACCAACGAGCGGACCCCCTCGCTCGGTCGATCAGGTACTCGTTCATTGAACCCTTCTCTCGTGTGTCCTATACTTCTCCTTCGTGTCACCGTATCGATATGAAAATGTATTAATAGCTTTTAAACCAAGTTAGTATTTTATGCATGGAAGTGATTTCTAATTAGATATTAATTAATAAATAATTATTCTAAATTAATGACCAGTTACCAGGGATAGGTAATTCATTAGAAACACCTGGATATAAATCCTAGTATGTTGAACATGGAAAATAGAGACATACGTCAGCACAGAACAGAAATCATGATCAAACCATAACTCGATAATTATTGCCTCGAGACACATGTTAACCGAAGACAGAATACGTGTACACCCTAGCTACGTGCACACATGATGCTGTATTCAAGCAACAGTGAACTCGCGACAGTACTCAAGAATAGCGTCTTAACCGTATGTAGTTAGTTAATGTGTAGTGTCTGATGTCTGTATTGTTGTGTTATATTGTATGTCTAGGATCTTTGGATCAGCCAGGAGATGCTACAGGAGCAGGCTTTTGGCATTCACCTCTTGAAGACTCAGGCAAGATACCTTGCCATATTTACTGTTTAATTTAAATATTGCATGTGTTATATGATGTTTCTTGCTTATTTTATATGACTGTGTGCGTCCGAGATTGATTCGGCTGCTATCGACGGATACGTCGATGATTTAGTATACTTGGCCTAGTCACTAGTAGACTCATCCCAGTTAGGAGGATACGTTGATATCTTCCAAGACCTGACACTACTACACGTATTTCCTAGTGACAATCTCATGTTGGGATGCGGGTTCGCGAGTTCGACTAGCTATTGCCGCGTGTGACATGCATCACGGTTAGCAAGCAATTCAGGACTATTTCAGTATAGAGACTTGGCAATTAGATAAGGGGGTATGCACGTCAATTATTTGACTTGTATATCTACATTGGGCGGGGAGGACGACTAGTAGGCATATGGGACACCCCACTCCTTTACACGGATACCGCACTCGACGGAGTGATACGGACGTATATATATATTACTGATACCACGTTCTGTAGAGTGTTGGACGTTACTTGGTGATATTACAGATACCACACTCTAGAGAACGTCGGACGTTACTGTATTCATGCGCCCGTGTTATAGGGGGCATGTGTGGCATATACTAGCCGGTTGCCACGACTGGTGAATTACGTCAGCATATGTCTAGCCTACATCTTCCCATATACTTACAGTTGTCCTCACATTGCATTCACTTAGATAGTTAGCACACCCTCTATTATATTTATTTTATTTAGTATTTATATATGGCATATTTTTATGTATCTTGTTACGTCCCTTTGAGGACCTGGTACCTTTCCAGATTTGGACGAGGCTTTCTACCCCACAGTATACGGCCCCGGACAGGAGACGAGATTCGCTACAGCTGAGGAGTTAGAGGTGCAGCCGTCAGAGTTTCCGTGACCAGTTGGTAGGCCTTCCGCCTAGATTGGGTGCATTATTATCTAGTCAGCCGATGCCCTAGTCCTTATCTTTTATCTATCATTTCAGTACTTTATTTCGTCATAGTAGTGGATTTGTTCCCACCTGACATTATTGGTTGTACTATGATATCTTGAGACTGGTGTTTATCTTCCAGCAGTTTATTTAGTGCTTCTTGCTCTTTTATTTTGTAGATGAGATTAGATTACCTGTTAATGACTGATATTGGACATGTTAGTATTGTAGGACAGCATAGCACTCTTTGTGGATCCATTAAATTAGGATATCCTCAGAGATGTGTCAGCTGGCTATTGCCACGTGGCTTGGTCCCATATATTTTGGGACTGGGCGTGACATGGTTTTAGTGGTGGCCCATGCAGGTCGACTTTTTTGCTTGTGGTATGGTAACATGCCCAACAAGCCTACAATAGGATAAAAATTATTAGGTCTCATCCACTTTTGATTCGTCTTTGAACTTCCTTCATACTGCTCCTAAATATCTGTATCCTGTTTGTTTGTTCTCGTACTCTTTTAATAAAGCCATATCTCTTGCAGCAAGATGAATTTGCGCAGTGGACGGGGAGCACCCTGTGCCGCTGTGCCAGATAACACAACTCAAGGAGAGGAGGTACCCCAAGGACAACCCCCGCTATAGACCCCGCTGATACATTGGCATGAGACATCGCAGGGCGATCCTATACCGCAGCCTGAGGGACAGACTTTCCAGACAATCCCCATGCAACATTATGAGGGCCGGACTTCAGGAGCTACACAGATGCCGCAGACTGAGAGGCCGACATTTGAGAAGACGCCTACTGCACAGCCAGAGATTCCGCTACCACCGCCTCCACCTTATCCACCCCAGATGCCACAGCTAGATGGCCAGCCACAGATGTTTCAGTTCTTTCAGGCAATGATGCAAGAACAGTGGCAGCAGACAGAGACATTGAGACAGAGTCTGATGACAGTACTAGAGAGGACACCTATCACAGCACCAGTACTAGCACCTCCACCAGCCCAGACGGGTGGCACTGTTAGATGGTTCCGAAAGATAGGACCAGATACTTTCTCGGGCAATGAGACTGCCGAGCAGATCTCCGATTGGGTCGCTAATACGGAGATGTTACTAGAGGCTTCAAAACTGCACCCCGACCTTTGGATGACCTCCGTGAGGGCCCAACTAAAAGGTAACGCCCATCACTGGTGGGATTCTATTGAGCGCAGTGTAGGCAAGAACCAAACCTGGGTACAGTTCCTAGAATACTTTAATGTGAAGTATTTCCCAGCTACAGTCAGAAATACCCTGTACTCCCAATTCCTACATCTAGAACAGGGGAATATGACTGTTGACGCCTATGACGCGGAGTTCAGCCGCCTCAGCAGATTTGGTGTTGTCTTGATACCTAATAATCTCGAGAAAGCCCAGAGATTTCATCACGGTCTCAATTTCGAGCTACAAAGGTATACCACTACACAGGCAAAGATTTCTTATGAAGAGGTTCTTGCAGAGGCGAGAATCCAGGAGGCCATCGTCAGAGGAGCTAGACGTTCCAGCACGACAATACCAGCCAGAGCACAGCCCGGAGAAGGAGGACCGATCCATCGTCCCGGAGGACATACACAGCAGAGGGCAGCGCCATACCCCCAGCAGGAGCTTCTGACTTATCACCATTGTGGCAAAAAGGGACAAATCATTAAAGATTGTCGAAAGAAGTTGGGACTGTGCATGATGTGTGGATCGAGTCAGCACCTTTCAGGGATTGCCCGCAGCGCAGAGAGAAAGCACTGCAGACAGGACAGAGGACAGCAGCACCAGTCTCGAGGATACTACCCCCACCAGGAGGCCAACGTCCACCAGCACCCGGAGGATTTCAGAGGGGACCACCCTTGGCCCCACAGGAAGTACAGTTCAACCAGAACCGACAGAAGACAGGAGGACAGAGGCAGGGACAAGCCTTTGCATTAGCAGCTACCGAGGAGAAAACAGAAGGGGAAGCTATCACAGGTACCATCTTAGTTGCATCGTTACCTGCAGCTGTATTGTTTGATTCTGGAGCTACATTATCATTTATATCTAGTAGATTCATAGCAATACATAGAGTAGCGATTTTCCCCTTACCTAAGAGTTGGAAGATTCTTACCGGAGGAGGTATCGTGCCAGTTACCAGTACTATCAGAACATGCTCGGTAGTTGTATGCGGTAGAGAGATGAGAGCGCGATTCTTGGTATTACCTATGCCGTACTTTGATGTTGTGTTAGGCATGGACTGGTTAAGACAGTATAATGTTGTACTGAACTGCCGAAAGGGTAGCATCACTTTTAGACCACCAAATTAACCGGAGTTCGAGTACATGCGAGGGACCGTCGAACAAGGAGTAGGACAAATAGCGAGAACTTGTATGGCTATAGAGATTGCACCCCCACCAATAGTTGTATAATTTGAGGATGTATTCCCCGAAGAACTGCCAGGCTTACCGCCAGATAGGGACGTGGAGTTCACCATCGAGCTAGTACCCGGAGCAGCGCCGATATCTTCTAATGTGTACCGATTGGCAAAGAAGGAGTTAGACGAGCTGAAGTTACAATTGGAGGAGTTGCAGAGCAAGGGATTTATTCGTCCTAGTGCATCACCATGGGGAGCACCAGTGTTGTTCGTACCCAAGAAAGATGGAATAGTACGCATGTGCATTGATTACAAAGCCCTTAATGCTCTGACTATCAAGAACAAGTACTCCTTACCGCGAATCGATGATTTATTCGACCAACTGACAGGAGCAGTGGTGTTCACAAAGATCGACTTGAGATCAGGTTATCATCAAGTGAAGGTGCAAAGAGAAGACATTCAAAAGACAGCATTCAGGACTCGTTATGGTCACTACGAGTTCTTAGTGATGTCTTTTGGACTGACGAATGCGTCGGATGTATTTATGAACTTGATGAACAGAGTATTCCACCAATACCTAGACCAGTTCATGGTAGTCTTCATCGACGACATTTTGGTGTATTCAAAGAGCTACGAGGAGCACGAAGACCATCTAAGACTAGTATTAGAGACACTAAGAAGAGAGAGGATTTATGCCAAGCTGAGCAAATATGAGTTTCTTCTAGATCGTGTTGCTTTTCTTGGACACGTCATCTCAGGAGATGGAATTTTAGTGGATCCGACGAAGATTTCATCAGTAGAGACATGGCCAACCCTTACCAATGTCTCAGAGGTGAGAAGTTTCCTAGGACTTGCCGAATATTACCGGAGGTTCATAGAAAACTTTGCGAAGATTGCAGAGCCAATGACCCGCTTGACCCGTAAGGATCAGGAGTTCACCTGGACAGAGAAGTGTCAGAAGGCATTCGATGAGCTGAAGAAGCGTTTGACTACTGCACCTATCTTGACCATACCTTCTGGACCCGGAGGTTTCGTGATCTATAGCGATGCGTCCAAAAAAGGATTAGGATGTGTCCTGATGCAGCATGGAAAAGTTGTAGCCTATGCTTTGAGACAATTGAGGACCCATGAGAAGAACTATCCCACTCACGACTTGGAGCTTGCAGCAATGATCTTTGCCTTGAAGCTTTGGAGGCACTACTTATATGGAGAGAGAGTGGAGATATTTACTGACTATAAGAGCTTGAAGTACGTCTACACCCAGAAGGATATGAACCAAAGACAGAGAAGTTGGCTCGAGGTGATGACGGACTTCGAGATTGAGCTACAGTACCACCCGAAAAAGGCCAACCTAGTAGCTGACGCGTTGAATAGAAGACCCATGGCATTCTTCATGACTACCCAACAACATCTGTTGAGAGAGCTAGAGCAGATGGGTATAGAAGTCGTTATGCCCAGAATAGATGGACAGTTGTCGAGTTTTCAGTTGCAATCGATATTAGTGGAGAGAATCATGGCTGCTTTGCCAACAGACGCCAGATTTCAGAGGCTTAGACAGAGGACAGAGGCTGGAATGCAGACAGGACTAAGAATACATGAAGATGGGACTTTGAGATGCGGAGATCGTCTCTATGTTCCAAATGGAGAACTTCGTCAGGAGTTGATGGCAGAAGCACACAGTTCAACCTATTTTATTCATCTAGGAGGCACAAAGATGTACAGGGACTTGAGACAGTACTACTGGTGGCACGGAATGAAGAGAGAGATAGCACGCTTTGTGGCCAAGTGCCTGATGTGTCAGCAAGTTAAGGCTGAGCATCAGAGACCTGCAGGATTGCTTCAACCACTCTCTATACTGGAGTGGAAATAGGAGCATATCATGATGGACTTTGTTACGGGCTTTCCGAGGAGTCCTAGTGGTCGCAATATAGTATGGGTAATCGTGGATAGACTCACCAAGTCCGCACACTTTTTACCCTTCAGAGTTGGGCAATCGACGGAAGCCTTAGCAGATATGTACATGAGGGAGATTGTGCGCCTACATGGAGTGCCAGTTAGCGTCGTGTCTGACAGGGATACGAGGTTTACTTCTTACTTTTGGCAGAGTATGCAAGAGAGTCTCGGTACTCGCCTGAAGTTTAGCACAGCGTATCACCCCCAAACAGATGGACAATCAGAGTGCACCATTCAGATATTGGAAGATATGTTACAAACGTGCATGCTTAACTTCGGAGGATCATGGGAGGACCATTTGCATCTGGTCGAGTTTTCCTACAACAACAGCTATCAAGCGAGTATCCAAATGGCTCCCTATGAAGCATTGTATGGAAGGAAGTGTCACTCCCCAGTATGGTGGAGTGATATAGGCGAGTGACAGATTCTCGGACCGGAGTTGGTTGTTCGTACAGTAGAAAAGGTGAAGAAGATCCAAGGGCACCTACGAGCAGCACAAGACAGACAGAAGCATTGGGCGAATGCGCATCGTCGACCCTTAGAGTTTCAGGTTGGAGATCACATATTTCTAAAGATCTCGCCTACTCGAGGGACTATCAGATTCGAAGGCAGAGAAAAGTTGAGTCCGAGGTACATCGGACCATTCGACGTGTTAGAATGTGTCGGAGAGGTTGCTTACAGATTTGCCTTGCCGCAGACCTTGGAAGGAGTTCATGATGTCTTCCATGTATCTCAGCTGAGGAGGTACATACTGAATCCGAGTCACGTACTTGACCACTCAGAGATCATAGTTGGCCCGAGCTTATCATACCAAGAGGAGCCTGTTGAGATTCTGGACAGGAGTGAGAAAGTACTGCGAGGACAGACTATTCCCTTGGAGATATCATGCACCAGGCGAGTTGACTTGGGAACGCGAGGAGGATATTAGACAGCGCTATCCCCATCTCTTCGAAGGAATAGGTACGCATTAGCATTTTAATTTCAATCAGTAGTTCGTACCATGCGTATGTTTTAATTTCGAGGACGAAATGCTCTAAGGAGGGTAGGTTGTAAACCCCCTCGACCAAATCAGAGCTATTTGGATTTAAATTAGGAGACTAGAGCTAATTAGATGCAATTAGATTTAATATACAGCAATATCGTAACTTAATACACCTTACGGTTGCCTTGACGTTTGGAGCACTATACTAGTAGATACCCCCAAACCAATTAAGTACTCATCACCTAGACAAGCCAGACTACCCACCTGCACTTTGTGCAACTATTAGATTTCCACTATGTGCTTAAATCTAGTTGCATAATAGTCATTGCAAACGCCCAAGTATTATTTCCTTAAACCAAACCTTCTCCTAAATGCTTGATGCAATTGTTTGTAACCTAAATTAATTAAGGCCAAGATCACCCCAAAACAAGTCATAACCAAGTCTGTTTACCAATCATGAGGACCAGACCTCACCCCAAGGAGCCCAGACAAGCCCAAGGCCCGAGGCCAGGACATAAACCCCTCCTATATAAACAACTTTTCCCTACTATTGAAACCCTAACATCACCACCCTCTCAACCCTAGCCGAATCCCCTTGTCGACCCATCCCTGCTCAGCCTCACCGGACCACCGCCCCCTCGCCATCTCCGACGTCACCAACCACCCCTCAGACCGTCGCCTCTCGCCGGAACTCCACACCCATCCAGCCACCATCACCAATCCAATCAAACTGACCACCCGAGCCCGCTGTCCCCTTCTCGACTTCCAAAACCACCGCCCTCCACTCCGCCCGACGCCTCCGCCTGACTCGCCGGACCCCCACTTCACCACCGCCGGCGGCCAACCACCCACACCGACCGCCTCCACCCGCACCATCACCATCCCCGACCATCACAGTCCCCGTTAAACCACACTGCCAATTCTGACTGCTCCCCACCACCCTCCAGCACCGTCAACCACCCCGAGAGGCTGACCCCGACCCCCCCAGCGACCTGACCGCCATACCCGATGCCGGCTCAGTCGCTTCCACCGTGCCAGGCCACTGCAACAGAGACCGCAGTCATCGCAGTCGACTGAATACCGACGGGCCGGATCCGTCCACACGACGACCAGAGTTTACCCCACATCGGAGAAGACCATCGACCAGCGAGCGAACCCCCTCGCTCGGCCAATCAGGTACTCGTTTATTGAACCTTTCTCTCGTGTGTCCTATACTTCTCCTTCGTGTCGCCGTGTCGATATAAAAATGTATTAATAGCTTTTAAACTTAGTTAGTATTTTATGCATGGAAGTGATTTCTAATTAGATATTAATTAATAAATAATTATTCTAAATTAATGACCAGTTACCAGGGACAGGTAATTCATTAGAAACACCTGGATATAAATCCTAGTATGTCGAACATAGAAAATAGAGACATGCATCAGCACAGAATAGAAATCACGATCAAACCGTAACTAGATAATTATTGCCTCAAGACACATGTTAATCGAAGACAGAATACGTGTATACCCTAGCTACGTGCACACGTGATGCTGTATTCAAGCAACAGTGAACTCGCGACAGTACTCAAGAATAGCGTCTTAACCGTATGTAGTTAATGCGTAGTGTCTGATGCCTGTATTATTGTGTTATATTGTATGTCTAGGATCTTTGGATCAGCCAGGAGATGCTACAGGAGCAGGCTTTTGGCATTCACCTCTTGAAGGCTCAGGCAAGATACCTTGCCATATTTACTGTTTAATTTAAATATTGCATGTGTTGTATGATATTTCATGCTTATTTCATATGACTATGCGCGTTCGAGATTGATTCGGGTGCTATCGACGGATACGTCGATGATTTAGTATACTTGGCGTAGTCACTAGTAGACTCATCCCAGTTAGGAGGATACGTTGATATCTTCCAAGACCTGACACTACTACACGTATTTTCTAGTGACAATCTTATATTGGGATGCGGGTTCGCGAGTTCGACTAGCTATCGCCGCGTGTGACATGCATCACGGTTAGCAAGCAATTCAGGATTATTCAGTATAGAGACTTGGCAATTAGATAAGGGGGTATGTGCGTCGATTATTTGACTTGTATATCTACATTGGGCGGGGAGGACGACTAGTAGGCATATGGGACACCCCACTCCTTTACACTGATACCGCACTCGACGGAGTGATACAGACGTATATATATATTACTGATACCACGTTCTGTAGAGTGTTGGATGTTACTTGATGATATTGCAGATATCATACTCTAGAGAATGTTGGACGTTACTGTATTACTGCGCCCGTGTTATAGGGGGCATGTGTCGCATATACAAGCCGATTACCGCGACTGGTGAATTACGTCAGCATATGTCTAGCCTACACCTTCCCATATACTCACAGTTGTCCTCATATTGTATTCACTTAGATGGTTAGCACACCCTCTATTATATTTATTTTATTCAGTATTTATATATGGTATGTTTCTATGTATCTTGTTACGTCCCTCTGAGGACTTGGTACCTTTCCAGATTTGGACGAGGCTTTCTACCCCACAGTATACGGCCTCGAACAGGAGACAAGATTCGCTACAACTGAGGAGTTAGAGGTGCAGCCGTCAGAGTTTTCGTGACCAGTTGGTAGGCCTTCCGCCTAGATTGGGTGCATCATTATCTAGTCAGCCGATGCCCTAGTCCTTATCTTTTATCTATTATTTCAGTACTTTATTTCGTCATAGTAGTAGGTTTGTTCCCACCTGACATTATTGGTTGTACTTTGATATCTTGAGACTGGTGTTTATCTTCCAACAGTTTATTTAGTGCTTCTTGCTGTTTTATTTTGTGGATGAGATTAGATTACCTGTTAATGACTGATATTGGACATGTTAGTATTGTAGGACAGCGTAGCACTCTTCGTAGATCCATTAAATTAGGATATCCTCGAAGACGTGTCAGCTAGCTATTGCCACGTGGCCTGGTTCCGTATATTTTGGGACTGGGGCGTGACACCTCTGGTCCGGAGCAAATGTGTCTCTTGATACCCAAGTTGGTGTCACACAGTCCTATATATAAAATATCAATCTCACTTAGGTGTAATCGATGATAAACGAGTTAAAATATACTAAAATATGATTTCTAGACCATGTCTAGGTTATACTAGTCAAACTAGGTTATTATCTTGGTTTCAAGTCCATACATAGCTTCTTGGTTGATTACAAGTTTATTCTAGGTAATACTATGTCATACCTAGGTTTTGGGTCCATAATTTGAAGGTATTAATTAAACTAACTAATAATCTTATAGTTATATCTATTATTAGTAAAACCTTAACTTATCAATACTCACCTATATCTCCCTGTATCTAAGCTAATTACCCATACTATGTTACTACCACATTCCAGAATAGGGGTATTTTTGTCTTTTATTTATTATAAGTATTGTATTAATATATTGCATGATATATATATATATATATATATTATATATAGTGTTCATTAATGCATGGGTTAGTGGACTAGACCTAGAAGTCCACTAGATGAACCTTTGACCAATTATAGGAGTATGGATTTTAATTAGCATTTTAGGGATTAAATATTGAGGATCATAATTTATTATTGTGATTTTATTTGATTATTGTACCTTACCGTTGCTTCGATATTTGGAGTGCTACACTAGCTTTTGCCTTCCAACAAATTTTACACCCTTATCCTAGACTTGCCAGTCTTCCATTCTGACCCTTGTGTAATTTACAAATATGCCCTTTTGTGCTTTATTTTAGTCGCACAATACTTGTCGCAGACATTTATATTTAATTCCAAATAAATCCAACTTTGCATCTTTGTGTGTTCCAATCAAAATTGGAGACACAATCTTGACCCATTTGGTACAACCCAAATTATGACAATATTATATTCTGAGTCTTATACGTCCATGACACTTGTGTTCCACCTAATTTTAATCCTATGTACTTCTAATTAATTTTAGAACACCATTTACATTAATTTTAATTAAATTTGTGTAAGGACCCAACTTAACCCAAAACTAGACCCAACACCAAACCAAACCCCCATTCACACCCTCAAGGTTCATATTAAACACCATACACCCTTTTTAACTATTATATCACACCAAATATGATAATTTTCCTCATTTAATCCAAATTTCCACTTTTGTGCAATTTTCTAAATATTGGGGACTTTTGTCACTACCACATTCTGAAAACAGGGGTATTTTTTATTTTTACAATATTTACTATTATGTTATTTACCATTAATTAATTGCATAATAATATATTTGATTTAAATAGTTATTATGTGTGATGTGTAAATAATTATAGTATTAGATGCAGTGTTAATTATTTTATTTTAGCTAGCAGACTAGACCTAGAAGCCAGTAAATGAACCCCTGTCCGAATTATAGAATTCTGGATTTTATTATTTCATTTAGAATTTAATATTTGGAGATTGTAATTAATTACTGTATTTTATGTAATATTTTGCGCAATTGCCTTTGCTTCGATATTTGGAGCACTATCCAGACTTTTGTCTTCCAACAAATTTCACAATCTTGTCCTAGACATGTCCGTCTTCAATTCTGCTATTTTTGGCAACTCATAATTATGCTCTTTGTGCATTAATTCTAGCCGCACAAAAATCGTCGCGGACGTTATTTTTAATTTCCTATTTTTGTATCGTTGTGCGTTCCAATCGAAAATTGGAGGCCATCTTGACCTATTTTTCGTGCGACCCAAATTAGGGTAATGTTCTGTTCTGAGTCTTCTTCAATATTGGTATTGATGACTTGATCTGATTTTGACCCCAAGTACTCCTAATTAATTGTTGAACACAACTTGCATTTATTTCTATTTAATTTGAGGATACCATTTTATCTGATTTAAAAATCCCAAATTAATTCCAGTGCCCTACAAATTCAGCCCATACCCATCTTACAGTGCCCCTGACCCTACAAAACATCGGACCCCGAATCGCCCGCCCAATTTCGTCATTTCATGTGTTTGTGCAATTTCCCAAATTTAAGGGGGCCAAATTGCAATTTGGCATTTTGTGCCAACACCCAAATTATTTTAATCAATGAGGGAATCCAATATTTTAATTTAACTCTCACCCTCAAAGCCCCATGAATTATTTTCTCTTGACAAATCTGGACCACCCATTTAATTGGGTGCATCCTCACCATTGATTTCATGAACCCTCATCCTATATAATATCATGTCCCATCCTAAACCCTAATCCCTATGCATCCTAGAAAACACCACCTCACAAGCCTCCAAAAATTCCCCAAGCCCCCTCTCTCATACGTAGGTAAAATTTTCTCCTTCTTCTTCTCTTTCTTTTCTTCTTCCTCTTCTTCCTTTCTTCCTTTTCTTCTTGTTCTTTATTTTGAAATAAATTTCAAACTTTAAACTAAAAGGGGGAACACTGTTCCTATTAATCAATTCTCAGGCGGCCAAGCCCCGATTTCCGGCGGCCTCTGGAACTCCTCCGCCTACTGCTGCTGCCGCAGTTCCTGTTCACCGGCAGCCAACCCTCTCACTGCTCCGACGAACTCCTCCTCCTATTCCTCCCTCCGAACCCGGCGGCCCTCCTCCCCCGACTCCGGGCGGCCGAGTCCCCCGCAAGCGAGCCATCCCTCCGGCGGCCACAGCGCGCTCCGGCCTGCTGCTGCCGCCTGCTGCTGCCGCTGCTGCTGCACGGTCCGGCGCCGGCGGCTGCTCCTCCACCGGCCAGTCCCCCTCCGGCGTCCGGCGGCTTCCCGTGCTCCGGCCAGCGAACGACCTCCCCACTGTAAGTCTCTCTCTCTCTTTATATATATATATATATCTTTATATATATATATATATCTTTATATATATATGTATATATATATATATATATATACGTATATGTATATATGTCTAAAAATGTGTATAAAAATTAATATGTTAATGTATACATTAGCGCAATTAATTTGTATATGTATATAATTAATGTAAGGTATTTGTAGGTATTTAAATAAATGGTGTATGTGTATAATATTATTTTTATTCAATGTTTAATAAATACATAATATATGTATACGTATATAGTATTTTAATTTATGTTTAATATATATACGTGTATATCTAACTATATACTTATATACGTAGGAGTATATATTAGTATATGTATATTGTTTATCTAACTAATAATTATGTATAAGGTATGTATATTAGTATAATGCATGTATTCTATGTTAATGTTTAGATAACTAAAATAAATGTAAATTGTATATATATAATTAATAAATGTGTATGTTAATCTATATATATAATTTAATATATATGTATATGTATATTTAATCAATGTATGTAATGTATAGTATTTTAATTAATGCTTAAAATACATGGATATGAATAGCATTTTTTAAATTAATATTTAAACATAATGTATAGCATATATAAAATATATGTATAGATGTAATAATTATTTAAATTATGTTAATACATAAATATGTATTAGTATATATTTTATATATATATATTGGTTATTTTTATATAATATCTATTTAATAAAAAGGTATACGCTAGTATAAATTAATTTGATAAATTAGTATATGTATTTAATTTAAATTGTATATATATTTGTATAAGTATATATTTAAATTGTATATATAATAATTGTATATATATATGTATAAGTATATATTAAATTGTATATGTAAAGTATATATAATGTAAGTATTTAAAATATAAATATGTATAGTAATTATTTTATTTAATTGTATAAATAATTAGTATATGTATTTCATTTAATTTGTATATAAAATGTAAAGTATTTATATTTAATTAATGTATTTTGGCATATATATGAGTATACACTAGTATAAATTAAATATGTAATTTTAAAAGGTATATAAATATATATATATATATATTGTAAATGTATTTAAATTTGGTGCAGGTATAAAAATGGTAAGAATAAATTATTATGTTTATATATACCTACAAGAATCATTTATTTTAAAGTATATATATTTATACATACATCTATAATTGTATTGAGGTATATTATATGTAATTAATTAATAAGGTGTTATTTAAATATTTAGTCCTACTAGGCGACCCTAGTTGACTAGTGCCCTGTCTGACATGGCCCTGAGGCCAGTGTTTATGGACTGTGTGTTAGCGTAGCATCTGATGCAAATGTGGTTTGATTGTGTTATGTTTATAGGACTGTTGGGTTACCCAGGGGATACTCTGGAACAGGACATCCATAAATATCAGCTAAGGACCCAAGGCAAGTACATTCTCTGATAATTTCCAATTCTTGATAAATTCTATAAGTTCAAAAATCATGAAATGTTACATCTGAATCTTTGTCACTGTGCTACACGGACTAGTATAGCTTGGATTTACAGTCATGAGATGTTACCATTATTATCGTATTGACATTGTACACGACATGTATATTTAGAAACCGTACATGATAGACTTTACTTGCTCGTGTATCGTGACGTGTCATGGTTGGATCCACAGTACTAGTTGGGGGCGGGGAAGTAGTTAGTAAGAAATGTGATCATAACCTCTTATTGTAGTATAAAAATTGTAAGTGTTAATCATGCTCTTCACCCATGATTAGCCAGGCCTTGTAGCAACCGTACATGTTCCCAAGCCGATCACATTTTGAAACTACTATTTCAAACACTTAGAATAGATTACAGTTTCCCATTTTAAATCATATACTACATCACCCGTATATGATACTGTTCCTTGTTCTTTTATTTCCATACATGCACTGACTATATCATAATTGCCTATTACCTGTCTCTTTACATTGCCTGTCTCTCTTAAAATTGCCATTGCATTTATTTCACTGTCTTCTCAGTAGCTAGCATAACATGTTTTATTGTATTATAGACATTATCAATTAATGGAACTGTTATTTGAGATTGTGCTTTGCTCCTTCCTGACTGGAAATATTTTTCCAGACTATGCCTTAGATGACCGCTGTCCGACACTTATGGTGAGTAGCTGCAGACTTGGTAGTTAGCTGTGATTCTGGAAGGTCTAGACGGAATTATTATTTCTTGTTAGTTTTAAGTAGACTATTTGGTACCGGATTTGTCTCCGGCATTTTGATGATTCTTGGATGTGGTTAAGTTAAGTTATTTATTGTGTTGTGTTTAATTTTAGTTTTTATTCGAAATCTTATCGTGCTGTTAGTCTGTGATTGAGTATATGTTCATTTATTTGTGTCATCCGTGCCTCCTAATGGAGATGGGATATTTGCGTGACATTAGTTAGATAGTATCAATACCTAGACAGCGTTCTACCGCCGATGCTGCGGCGTAGGCTGGACGTACCCACGCACTCGTGCCCTAAACCGGGTGCGGGTCGTGACACGTTTTTAGTGGTGGCCCATGCAGGTCAGACTTCGCGAGTTGTGCGATGTCGTAGTAGTGTGACATCCTTGTTATACTACTGCGTGCCTGCCATAGAATCTAGGACATAGGATACTAGGACGAGAGCAAATACTCAATCACAATTTCTTGAGAGATTCCTGGGATGACCCCTGAGAATCTTGTTAAAACTTCCAATTTAAAATCATTCCCTTGTTCTGTCCATTCTCACTTATTGATATTGAATTTGATTGTTGTTGATTTGTTATTAAATTAGGACTTTGGTTTCACTTGATTTGATTGTTGTTAATTAGGAATTTAAGTTAGGTTTTGGGTTTCATTGTAGGGTTGATTTCATATTAAGAGGAATTTATAGACTGATTTATGATATTATTTGATGATGCCGTCAATGAGGACAGTGAAAATGATTAACATTAGAGCTATTTGACTACAGAAGGTGGATTTAAAATTTTAATTGAAGATTGAAAATGAATTCCAAATTTTAGGATTCTAAGAAGATTGAGATTGTTATTAAAATTTATTTTAAAGATTTCAATGAATTGCAAAATTTTGAAATATGAGGAGTTAAAATATTGTTATTAAAATTTTATTTTGAGGATTCAGATTCGATTCAATAAACCTAGACAAGTCTGTAAGGACCTTTAAGATGATCAAGTTTTCATTTCATTATTTAAATAATTGACCTTGAGGAAAGTGTATACATTTACTTTAAATTTATTCAAGGAGTTATTTTTGAGGAAAATTTATTTGAGGATAAGATTTTATAGTGGGAGATATATTATAATATAAGTAGGTGAGATGCATGTGTAAGGATCGGTTGGCTTGAGTATGATTGAGAATTCACTGCAAACTGGCTTGGGTGTTCAACTAGGATTGTATTAGAGAGAGAGCAGTAGTTAGTATGGTGTATTGAAATTGATATGCATTGAGTGATAAGATTAACTAGTATTAGCGATTTCAGTAGGTAAGGAAGCTAGCAGTGAGTGTGCTTGTGATAGAACTGTGGTACCTATAAGGATAGAGGTACCAACCATGGATGCATCTTTGATCTGTGCAATCAACTAGGATTATTCAAATCTTTTATCTAGAATGCTGCTTCTTTAGAACTGTACTGTCCTCCCTTGATGATATCGCATTTTACCCTAATTGATTCTTTGGGATCTGTCTTCAGGATGTCGCCGCAGACAAGGTCTATGAGAGCGGGAACATCAGCTTTAGAGGGGTCTGCCACCTCTCCACCTGATGGACAGACATCCGTAGTTCCTCCTACATCTCCGATGCACGTAGGTGATCCTCCTCCTCCACCTGTCCAGAAGATTGCCGCAGCTGTGACGGACAACCTTCCTCCTCCATCAACTCCGATTCCCGGAGGTTTGCCCATTGACGGAACGCAGATGTTTACCTTGATCCAAGGCATGGTAGATGCCCAGAGAGCAACGGCAGACGCTCAGCGAGTTCAAGCTGAGGCTCAGAAGGTGCAAGCAGAAGCGTACCAGGCACAAACCGAGCTGATGAAAGAAAACATGGAGAATGCTCACCAGGTGACTCTCCAAGCTTTGGAGAAAGTAGCACAGTACCAGCAGTTTCCTGGCCAGCAACAGCAGAGATCAGGCACTATAGTGGATTTCAAAAGGATGATGCCTCGAGAGTTCAAAGGTACCGAAGGGATACTTTACGCTGACGACTGGCTAGAGGATATAGAGAGAAGCCTGCGATTGACCCAGATTCCGGAGAACTTGAAGATAGAAGCCGCTGGCAGTCAGATGTTCGATATCGCACTCACGTGGTATCGCACAGAACCGAGAATTACTGCACAAGGACTTACTTGGGAGACCTTCAAGGAACTCTTCAAGGAGAAGTTCTTTCCCGACGTGGCATTGGGAACCTTGGAAAGTCAGTTTCATGACTTAGTTCAAGGAAACATGTCGGTCGACGAGTACGCTGCAGAATTCTGTAGATTGAGCCATTTTGCATCGTCTATGATTCGAGACCCAGGAGATCGAGCCCGGAAATTTAGAAAGGGATTGACAAGAGAGATTAAGTCGCGCACTTCTGGTCGTCGTACCGCTACCTTTGAGGCTATCTTGATGGATGCTCAGATTGCAGAAGAGGACCTGGATCTCAGGCCTAAGAGGAGTCACGATACTTTTGGAGATACGAATGATAGCGCAAGACAGGCCAAGCATCCCCGTATTCAGCACCAACAGCAGTACCAAGTACCATTTCAGGTTCAGCAACAACCATGGACATTTCAGCATCCACCGCAGTACCTAGCACCAGTTCCTATCCAGCGACAGCCCTGGGCATTTCAGTATCAACAGCAGTACCCGGCACCAGTTCCTGTACAGCAGGATCAACGAACTTGTCACTTCTGTAAGAAGCCAGGTCACCTTTGGGAGAGCTGTAGAACGAGGCTAGGACTTTGTTTGCTTTGCGGCGCTGCGGGACATCGAGTAAGGGATTGTCTTCTAACCTCTTATCTTCCCGGCCAGCGCTCAACTTCGGATTATAGAGATCCAGTTAGGCTACCTGTGGAACCGTATGTTGCTCAGTACCCGCGAAGGGAACCACCCCAGCAGGACGGGCATTTGCGATGACGGTCGAGGGACCTATACTGCAGGTAATGTGTTTTTAGGTTCTGTTCTTTCCTCCATTCTGTTCCCCTCTATTTGATTGATTGATTGATTGATTGCTTAGTACGTAGTTCGTATGCATGACTCTTGTTATAATGTAGTTAGTAGTACCCTGATACATAGACTGCAACACCATAACAAATGAGACCATAACCATGTATGTTCCCCTAGATTGTATGTGGTATGACTATAGGTAGAATTTTCTTAGACCGTGATTATTGGTGTTGACTGTAGTGAAGATTCATGAAGGAGTTATGACTTGACAAGAGGAACAAGATGATTAAAATTTGAGGATAATTATTGATTTAAATAAATGGTTAAGAAATTAACATGGCGTAATTGGTGGTTAATTAATTCCAAGAAAGATTATGACATGTTTAAGTTGGTTATTAATTTGGAAATTTTGGGAGATTTATCAATGTATTTATTTAATTGCGAGTTATGAATTTTAGAACTTTATATTTGAATGTGACATTTGGAGAATCCTTAAATATCATATTGTTGAATTTAATTGAGGGAATAATAGTGTGTATGATTTAAACACTAGTATGAGGATTTTAAAATTTCGAGGACGAAATTCTTTTAAGGTGGGTAGACTTGTCACTACCACATTCTGAAAACAGGGGTATTTTTTATTTTTACAATATTTACTATTATGTTATTTACCATTAATTAATTGCATAATAATATATTTGATTTAAATAGTTATTATGTGTGATGTGTAAATAATTATAGTATTAGATGCAGTGTTAATTATTTTATTTTAGCTAGCAGACTAGACCTAGAAGCCAGTAAATGAACCCCTGTCCGAATTATAGAATTCTGGATTTTATTATTTCATTTAGAATTTAATATTTGGAGATTGTAATTAATTACTGTATTTTATGTAATATTTTGCGCAATTGCCTTTGCTTCGATATTTGGAGCACTATCCAGACTTTTGTCTTCCAACAAATTTCACAATCTTGTCCTAGACATGTCCGCCTTCAATTCTGCTATTTTTGGCAACTCATAATTATGCTCTTTGTGCATTAATTCTAGCCGCACAAAAATCGTCGCGGACGTTATTTTTAATTTCCTATTTTTGTATCGTTGTGCGTTCCAATCGAAAATTGGAGGCCATCTTGACCTATTTTTCGTGCGACCCAAATTAGGGTAATGTTCTGTTCTGAGTCTTCTTCAATATTGGTATTGATGACTTGATCTGATTTTGACCCCAAGTACTCCTAATTAATTGTTGAACACAACTTGCATTTATTTCTATTTAATTTGAGGATACCATTTTATCTGATTTAAAAATCCCAAATTAATTCCAGTGCCCTACAAATTCAGCCCATACCCATCTTACAGTGCCCCTGACCCTACAAAACATCGGACCCCGAATCGCCCGCCCAATTTCGTCATTTCATGTGTTTGTGCAATTTCCCAAATTTAAGGGGGCCAAATTGCAATTTGGCATTTTGTGCCAACACCCAAATTATTTTAATCAATGAGGGAATCCAATATTTTAATTTAACTCTCACCCTCAAAGCCCCATGAATTATTTTCTCTTGACAAATCTGGACCACCCATTTAATTGGGTGCATCCTCACCATTGATTTCATGAACCCTCATCCTATATAATATCATGTCCCATCCTAAACCCTAATCCCTATGCATCCTAGAAAACACCACCTCACAAGCCTCAAAAAATTCCCCAAGCCCCCTCTCTCATACGTAGGTAAAATTTTCTCCTTCTTCTTCTCTTTCTTTTCTTCTTTCTCTTCTTCCTTTCTTCCTTTTCTTCTTGTTCTTTATTTTGAAATAAATTTCAAACTTTAAACTAAAAGGGGGAACACTGTTCCTATTAATCAATTCTCAGGCGGCCAAGCCCCGATTTCCGGCGGCCTCTGGAACTCCTCCGCCTACTGCTGCTGCCGCAGTTCCTGTTCACCGGCAGCCAACCCTCTCACTGCTCCGACGAACTCCTCCTCCTATTCCTCCCTCCGAACCCGGCGGCCCTCCTCCCCCGACTCCGGGCGGCCGAGTCCCCCGCAAGCGAGCCATCCCTCCGGCGGCCACAGCGCGCTCCGGCCTGCTGCTGCCGCCTGCTGCTGCCGCTGCTGCTGCACGGTCCGGCGCCGGCGGCTGCTCCTCCACCGGCCAGTCCCCCTCCGGCGTCCGGCGGCTTCCCGTGCTCCGGCCAGCGAACGACCTCCCCACTGTAAGTCTCTCTCTCTCTTTATATATATATATATATCTTTATATATATATATATATCTTTATATATATATGTATATATATATATATATATACGTATATGTATATATGTCTAAAAATGTGTATAAAAATTAATATGTTAATGTATACATTAGCGCAATTAATTTGTATATGTATATAATTAATGTAAGGTATTTGTAGGTATTTAAATAAATGGTGTATGTGTATAATATTATTTTTATTCAATGTTTAATAAATACATAATATATGTATACGTATATAGTATTTTAATTTATGTTTAATATATATACGTGTATATCTAACTATATACTTATATACGTAGGAGTATATATTAGTATATGTATATTGTTTATCTAACTAATAATTATGTATAAGGTATGTATATTAGTATAATGCATGTATTCTATGTTAATGTTTAGATAACTAAAATAAATGTAAATTGTATATATATAATTAATAAATGTGTATGTTAATCTATATATATAATTTAATATATATGTATATGTATATTTAATCAATGTATGTAATGTATAGTATTTTAATTAATGCTTAAAATACATGGATATGAATAGCATTTTTTAAATTAATATTTAAACATAATGTATAGCATATATAAAATATATGTATAGATGTAATAATTATTTAAATTATGTTAATACATAAATATGTATTAGTATATATTTTATATATATATATTGGTTATTTTTATATAATATCTATTTAATAAAAAGGTATACGCTAGTATAAATTAATTTGATAAATTAGTATATGTATTTAATTTAAATTGTATATATATTTGTATAAGTATATATTTAAATTGTATATATAATAATTGTATATATATATGTATAAGTATATATTAAATTGTATATGTAAAGTATATATAATGTAAGTATTTAAAATATAAATATGTATAGTAATTATTTTATTTAATTGTATAAATAATTAGTATATGTATTTCATTTAATTTGTATATAAAATGTAAAGTATTTATATTTAATTAATGTATTTTGGCATATATATGAGTATACACTAGTATAAATTAAATATGTAATTTTAAAAGGTATATAAATATATATATATATATTGTAAATGTATTTAAATTTGGTGCAGGTATAAAAATGGTAAGAATAAATTATTATGTTTATATATACCTACAAGAATCATTTATTTTAAAGTATATATATTTATACATACATCTATAATTGTATTGAGGTATATTATATGTAATTAATTAATAAGGTGTTATTTAAATATTTAGTCCTACTAGGCGACCCTAGTTGACTAGTGCCCTGTCTGACATGGCCCTGAGGCCAGTGTTTATGGACTGTGTGTTAGCGTAGCATCTGATGCAAATGTGGTTTGATTGTGTTATGTTTATAGGACTGTTGGGTTACCCAGGGGATACTCTGGAACAGGACATCCATAAATATCAGCTAAGGATCCAAGGCAAGTACATTCTCTGATAATTTCCAATTCTTGATAAATTCTATAAGTTCAAAAATCATGAAATGTTACATCTGAATCTTTGTCACTGTGCTACACGGACTAGTATAGCTTGGATTTACAGTCATGAGATGTTACCATTATTATCGTATTGACATTGTACACGACATGTATATTTAGAAACCGTACATGATAGACTTTACTTGCTCGTGTATCGTGACGTGTCATGGTTGGATCCACAGTACTAGTTGGGGGCGGGGAAGTAGTTAGTAAGAAATGTGATCATAACCTCTTATTGTAGTATAAAAATTGTAAGTGTTAATCATGCTCTTCACCCATGATTAGCCAGGCCTTGTAGCAACCGTACATGTTCCCAAGCCGATCACATTTCGAAACTACTATTTCAAACACTTAGAATAGATTACAGTTTCCCATTTTAAATCATATACTACATCACCCGTATATGATACTGTTCCTTGTTCTTTTATTTCCATACATGCACTGACTATATCATAATTGCCTATTACCTGTCTCTTTACATTGCCTGTCTCTCTTAAAATTGCCATTGCATTTATTTCACTGTCTTCTCAGTAGCTAGCATAACATGTTTTATTGTATTATAGACATTATCAATTAATGGAACTGTTATTTGAGATTGTGCTTTGCTCCTTCCTGATTGGAAATATTTTTCCAGACTATGCCTTAGATGACCGCTGTCCGACACTTATGGTGAGTAGCTGCAGACTTGGTAGTTAGCTGTGATTCTGGAAGGTCTAGACGGAATTATTATTTCTTGTTAGTTTTAAGTAGACTATTTGGTACCGGATTTGTCTCCGGCATTTTGATGATTCTTGGATGTGGTTAAGTTAAGTTATTTATTGTGTTGTGTTTAATTTTAGTTTTTATTCGAAATCTTATCGTGCTGTTAGTCTGTGATTGAGTATATGTTCATTTATTTGTGTCATCCGTGCCTCCTAATGGAGATGGGATATTTGCGTGACATTAGTTAGATAGTATCAATACCTAGACAGCGTTCTACCGCCGATGCTGCGGCGTAGGCTGGACGTACCCACGCACTCGTGCCCTAAACCGGGTGCGGGTCGTGACACGTTTTATGCAAAAGTGCAGTGAGGTGTCCACATCCCATTGGACCCAACACATGAAGAAGCATCCTTTTCTTCTTTGACCAGTCACATATAATTTTTCTCTATATTTTGAGTGTGCAACACTCAAACACCTCACCCCCCTAACCATCTTGGCCCTCCATTCAAACCCACTCAATCCTAGCCCTCCAAATTCCTTCATGTAGCATCCAACCCAATCCTAAGGAGTACTTGACTGAACCCCATTTTCTAGGTTTATATCATCCACTTTTCTCCCCATATATATATATACTTTTTCTCCTATTATTTTCATTACCACCACCAACATCAAAACCCTAAAACCCTAGCCGACTACACTCCATCTCCGTTCACCATCATCTTCCGCGTGGCCGAGCCCCGCCTCGCCGGATCCATGCCACAACCGCCGGATCTCGACTCGCCTCGACTCATCCTCGTTCTTGTTCTCCTCAACTCGTCCCCGACTACCATTGACTTCCCATCATCGTCGACCATCATTATCACCGCCACCAGCATGACTCGCGCAGCCCTGACCCCGTTCGACTGAGCCCCTCACCGCCGTGCAGCGAATGACCCACCGTTATTAACACCAGCACAACCATCGTCTCTTCTCGACGTCACAGTCGCACCACTGCCTCTCCAATCATTATCATCATCTACATCATCGCCCCCACGACTTTCTCTCTCCTTCGATACCATCGGACGACCGTCGACATCAGTCCCTGAATCACAGCAGCCACTGCTCCGCCTGAGCAACAACCGCAGCCCGAGCCTCTGCCGTGACAGTAGCCTGAGCACTACCTCCAGTTGACGACCTCCCTCGACGTCGACTACACCCTCGACCCCGTGCACGCACAGGTTCGACTTGCCCTTCCTTCATGATTGTGTGTGTGTGCATATGTTAATATTAGTTAGGATTAGCATATTGCTTCATGATAGTTTAGTTGATATGATTGCGAGACCTATATTGGTGAACCTAATAACTAGTTGCGTGTGTGCGTGTGTGCGTGTATGTGTGTGTGTGTGTGTGTGTGTGTGTGTGTGTGTGTGTGTGTGTGTGTGTGTGTGTGTGTGTATAATAATTATTTTATATATATATATATATATTGTGTGGAAATTTGATTGCTAGTACTATGTATAACAGTATTATAGATGCTGTATGACCCTAGGTATTAATTGTGGGTATCCCGTAATTACATAAGACTATATTACCTGAGTATTAGTGAATTGTCTTCCTTGTGTACACTAACGTACTGGCTAGACATGTGTTAGTGCCAGTTACTATCTTATTATGCACAGTAATTGAGGACATGATACCCGTACATTTAGACGCACACTTGACCCTGCTAGACGACCAGTATCACCCTTAGCGTAGTCTCTGAGTTCAATGTAATTATGTTTGTGTGTGTGCTAGTGTAACGACTGATGCTATATTATTATTATATTATATATATAGGACTGTTGGATTGTTTAGACGAGAATTTAAAAACAGGAAATTGGTATTGCCAGCTCAGGACCACAGGCGAGTATATTCTCTGACAGTTTTCATTATGTTGATTATCTCTATAATTCTAGTTGTATAGCGTACTTGATTCTGACACTATTGGATACACGGATTAGCATTATCGAGTCCTGTCATGAGGAGTCGTGATTGGAATCCATCATGCTAGCTAGGGACGGAGAAATATTAGTAGATTATGTGATCATACCCCACTCTACATGCATCATAGCTTACCCCCACATATCACGTCGGGTGCAGCCTGACCATTACATGCTTCATAGCCTGTTATATTTGATTATCCCGACTATTGCTCGCATCATAGATAAACGGATGGTTATCCTGACCTTACATGAATCATAGCTAATCGTATATAATAAGCCTGATTTGTCCCAAGCCGATCACATGATAGACTGATGTTTCACACACTTAGCTAGATATTCTATTCATGTATTTCTAGTTCATTGTTCTAGCATGCACTTGTATTTTTGTTCATTGCTAGTTGTACTATTGATGATGATATATTCTCCAGTATTTCTTATTCTAGTATTTTATACTCACCAGTATTTCTTATTGCCAATATTTATCTCCATCTTGTATTTATTTATATTGTATTATAATTTTTGTCAATATACATGGAACTGTTGTTAGTGCTTGTACTTCGTTCCAATCCTGACTGGATATATTTTTCCAGAGGATCTTGAGGACTTATGTCCTATACACTATGGACCAAGTATAGAAGAAGACTACACACCAGAGATCTTACAAGAGTCCCTTCCCTTAGAGGAGACACTACCTGCTACTATTTAGACAGTTATTTTATGCATCTTTTGAGACTTATGTTGAGTTTATGTTGAGACTATTTATGTGGGACAGCTAGACTTTAGTTTTATCTCTGTTTTGAGTTATGGTGCTTGACTTATGTCAGTACTTCTTATCTTTAATCTCATTGTGCCATTTCTTTCTTATAGTTATTGTGATTGAGTATATATTATGAACTGTTGAGCAATGTATTATTCATTGTCCTCCTTATAGAGTTGATATCATTAACAGGTTGTGAGTTTATGTTTAGTATTATAGAGACCTAAACAGCGTTCTACCGCCGATGCTGCGGCGTAAGCTGGACGTACCCATGGCTCATGCCTAAATTCTGGGTGCGGGTCATGACATACTATAAAATACACCAAAAATTAATATCAAAAACCCTCACCCACAAACTCTAGCTAAATTCCTAATTGATACCTCACCCCTAATCTTGCTACTAATACCCAATTGCAACTGATACCTATTCTTCCTCACCCACTTTGCTGATACATCACACACAGTTCACATGTGTGCACATAAGCACACACTCCCCTCTAATTGTTCACAAGGACTCCTCCACCACTACTCATTTAAGTACATACACACCTTATAGATACATCCATTATAATGACACTTATTCTTACACTAGATATCAACTTCCTCAGATATATATCAATCATCAACTTCCCCCACTGTTACTTACCCGAGCCTTGTACCACTGCATTTATGTTGCTTCTCCTAGCTGATGATCAATGCAATGCTAGTGCACATTGCTGCAAATGCAACTGCCTGCATTGCACATTGCTTGCAACTGCTGTTGCTGCACTGTACTGCAAATGCTGCTGTTGTACTGCACTACTGCATCTCTCTTGCTGCTTGCTGCTACACTGATGCAATATGCACTGCTTGCTGCTAGCTTCTAGGCAATGCTGCTCAATGCCAATGCTTGCTGCTGCTGTGTGCAATGTTGTTGTTCTTGTACTGCTACTGCAGTTGCTGATGCTGCTGCATAGTTCTTACTGCTAAACATGCTACTGCAGCTATGCTGCTAATACCACTGCAGCCGTACAAACCCGACCACCCCATCTCACTCCCTGTAAACACTTGATACCTCTCAGGAACTGCTACTACTTGTACACCAAGCTACCCGACCACCTCATCTATACACACCTAAAGTTGCACAACATTTAGACACACACACACACATATATACATTTACATACATATATATCACTATACACACACACACACACACACACACACACACACATATATATATATATATATATATATATATATATATATATATATATATATATATATATATATTAAGGCATTTAAAAAAATACCTATAGGGCACCACTATCTATGATACTCAACCCATTGAGATGTCAAACTCTCCATTATCCATAATTGATCATTCCCTCAAGTCATTTATATACAATTACAACTATTAGAAGTTATTACAACATATAATGAATAGAATTCATTTAAATCACCCAAAATTGATCCCATATCATACCGTATCATAAAATACCATGATACGGCCTATACGTATCCATTTGTGGACACATACCTAGTACCATAACCCTTATCTAAGTCTAATTAGATTTAATTGGTCTCGTGACACACAATTGATGTGTCAAATTCGTAATTCTCCTAACATACACACAAAATACCTCATAGAACTGACAATACAAAGCCAAATAGCCTAGAACTTGTTCCTATAGATAGTACTATGCCATGGAGTCATTTATAATGGTCAAATACATGATTAAGAAGCCATAACAAGAGAAAAAAATCAGGAATTACCAATTGGGAGATAGATTTCCAATAAAAATATAATTGGACATGATCCGGACACGATCTTTAGCTCCAAAGCTTCTCCTCCTTGTGCTCCTTGCTTCTCTAAGATTCAAGGCTCCAAGAGTGTAGAATTAAGAAAAAAATGGTGGTGAATTGTGTAAAAATTAATGGAGAAAAATTAGAAAATTGGGGATCTAGAATTTGGAAGCAAAATTAAATATAAATGAGGAGATAGAGAGAAGAAACCCCTTTTCATGTGGCCGGCCTCTTCTCCCTTCCCCAAGCAATAACAAAAGTCCAAGTTGTCCCCCACATGTTGCATTATGAGGGAAATTAAGGATAGATATATTAGTATCTAAATAATTATAAATATACTAATCCTTCTTAATTTAATTAGTGTAATGACTAATGGGCTTGTGTCCAAGTTGGGCTCACTATTTGTCATGACAAATTTAAATATTTCCATATGTGACAAGTCTAATTTTTGTCTAGTCTCTCTAACTAATTGATTAACACAAGTCTCTAATGACTAACTAATAATAGCCATAATAGTCATAAATTAACTTAATTAAATTAAATACACAATTATTACATAATATTTAATATTATATTCCTAAAATTAAATACACAAAAATTACCAAACTACTCCTAGCTGGAAAAGTGAGGGTGACAATCCTACCCACCTTAGAAAAATTTTGCCCTCGAAATTAAGGAAAAAACTAACTACCAAAAGCAATCAATACAAGCAAGAAAGAATTATACCTCATGGCTCAAACAGATAAGGGTATCGCTCGCGCATCTCGGCCTCTCGCTCCCAGGTACTCTCTCCTGGCGAGTAATGCCTCCATGCGACATACACCAAAGGAATCGTCTGGTTCCGTATTACCTTCTCCCTGCGGTCCAAAATCTCCATGGGCTGCTATGGGTAGCTGAGTGTCGGACCAACCTCGATCTTCGAGTGATCTAGTACATGGCTAGGATCTGCCACGTACCGTCTCAGTTGTAATACATGGAACATGTTGTGTACTTCCTCTAATATAGGTGACAAGTCTAGTCTGTAGGCCACTACACCGACCCTCTTAAGAACACCGAAAGTTTCGATGTACCGTGGACTAAGCTTTCTGCCTCCACCAAAGCGAATCATGCCCCGTGTCGAAGAAATCCTCAAGAAAACTAGATCGCCAACCTAGCACGAAATACAGCCTTAGCACTCTAACAAAAACAAGCAATCATAAGTAATACAAACAAAATCTATATCTCAAACTCCAATGATCTCCGGTGGATATCGGCCCAATGTCGTTGTCTGTCCTGCGCCACCGGAAGTCTATCCCTGATGAGCTTCACCTTCTCAGCTGCATCCATGACCATCTCTGGTCCCAATAAGGCTCTCTCACCAACATCATCCAATGATAACAGAGTGCGGCCTCTTCGTCTATATACCGCCACAAATTGTGACATCTCGATACTTGCCTGGTAGTTGTTATTGTAAGAAAACTTTACAAGTGAAGAGATCCTCCCAAGAGCCTCCAAAATCCAAAACACAGGTGTGTAGCATATCCTCGAGAGTTTGGATAATCCTCTTTGACTGCCCGTCTATCTGAGGGTGATATGCGGTACTGAACTTGAGCTGAGTGCCCAAGCTAGCCTACAAACTCCTCCAGAAGTGGGACATAAAGAGACTATCCCGATCCGAGACTATGCTCACAGAAACTCTATGCAATCTGACTATCTGATGCACACACATCTTCGAGAGCTTCTTCATAGACGTACCGACTTTGAATGGCAGAAAATTGGTTGATTTGGTCAACCTGTCTATGCTACCCTCATATTTTCACTCAAGGGTAGTTTAGTAATTGACATGGATAATTTTAATTTTAGGATTATTTGTAATTAATATTTATGCATGCATGATTATTTAATTATTGTATTATTTATTGCTTAATTATTGTAGATTTATTTTAGACTTATGTAGTGGACCTAACCCATTTATTAGAATACATGAACTAACATTTTGGATGAGTTTAGTTTGAGCCCATGAGTTAGGCCCATGGATTAGGAGGTTGGATTAATTAGAGAAACCATTAGACTAGAATATTTTCTCCCTAATTAAATTCTTCATGAGAGGCCCCAAGGGATAATTGAGACATTTCACATTGCTTGGAGGGGGGATTACATGGCCGGCCATAGAGTAAGGAGAGAGAGTGCTCAGTTTATTTTAATTCCCAAATTCTTTAGATCTCCAATTTCCCTCTTCCAATTTTCCTCCATCCCCTCATCAATTCCCCACCAATTATTTATAAATTTCTTTTCAAATTATTTATTGAGGCTTCTACATCAAGGATCTACAAGAAGGAAGCAAGGAGCAAGGAGGAGGAGGCCAAGATCTACAATGAGATGAGCTACTTGGCATTTTGGGACTTTTCATTGAGAATCCATCTCTCAATAGGTACATTTCAGTTTTCCCCCATCTAATAGACTCTAGATCTGAGATTTAACCATGAGAAACCAACCCACATGCATAGGCTACCCATAGAAATTAGTTTTAGGTTCATCGGAGACCTACGGTGGAAGTTATGTGCATTTTGGTACCAATTTTAGGAGAATTCCGAGATTGGCACATGTAGTGGTTGTTATTGGGTTTAATAGATCTAAATGATATATGATTGCTTGTTTGTGACTAGTGTCATATCCATAATTGGATACGTGTAGGCCGTATCTCGTCAATTTGATGAAATAGATTGATTTTAGGGGTTTTCCTCCGACACGGGGCCTTGTACATATCATATTGTGACACGGACACGTAGTTATTCTAATTACAATACGTATTATTCATAATTAGTGTATTAGGCTTGTTCGTGTCCTCCGGGATGCGTTTGGTTGTATGTTAGAGCCGTATCGCAAGCGTATCATAGAATTAGTATGATACGGGTGCGGTGCACTCCACGTGTTTGATGTTTAGCCCTCTTTCCTATACGTACTTGTGTATTTATATATGTATGTTATATTATATGGTATATATTTATATATATAAGTATGATATATGATATTATATATAGGTGCTAGATAAAGTATATGTAATAGTGTATAGAGTATTGTATGTTTATAAGTTTATATATATATGTGTTGGTTTATATATATGTGTTTATATATATATATATATATATATATATATATATATATATATATATATATATACTTACACACATATAATCAAACAAATATATATATATATATATATATATATATATAGCTAGTTATCTATGTGTGTGTGTGTTTATATGTATATGTATATATGTATCTATTTGTGTTTGATTATATGTGTGTAAGTATATATATATATATATATATATATATATATATATATATATATATATATATATATATATATATATATATATGTGTGTGTGTGTGTGTTTGTGTATATAGAGAGAGGTATAGATATATATATGTATTTTTATACATATGTGTGTAGTGTTGTATTATGTGTAGGTGTCTGTGAGTGTTTGTGCTTGTGTGTGTGTGAGTGTGTTCTGTGCAAAGAGGGGAAGAACAGCTCGGGTATGGAGGAAGAGCCGAGCAAGTATCAGTATCAGGCGTAATTGTGCAGTTTCTACTGTAAGTATCAATACAGATCTTCCTGTGTAGCCGAGCACAGTATCGGGTGCAGATATCCCTGTGCAGCCGAGCACAGTATCGGGTAAAGATTTTCCTGTGCAGCCGAGCACAGTAACTGTGTAGAATTCTTCCTGTGCAGCCGAGCACAGTTTTGGGTTGCTTTAACTGTGCAGTTTTTCTTTGCACAGTTCTGTGCAATATCAGGGTTTTGGTTCAGTCACTGTGCAGTGCAGTTGTGATGTTTAGGTTATAGTTTGTTGGTCCCGGTATACATGTATTAGTAGGATAAGTTCAGTCAGTTTTTTAGGTAGGTGGTTTTAGTTAAGGTATTGTTAACAGTTAGTATATATATATATATTAGTGTATACATTATAGTGTTAGTATGCTAGTAGCTAGTTAGCTACATTTATATATATATATATATATATATATATATATATATATATATATAATTGTATTAGTTGTAATTGTATAGTAGTAGTTAGTTATGAATATATGTGGTGTGGTATTTAGGCAGTAGTTAGATACATTATAGTGATAGTTTATATAGTTAGTGTTAGTTTGGTTTATATTGTATTAGCTATATATATTAAGTGTTTGGATTACCTCGGGATACCAAGGTATTACCAAGGTATTGGGCCGATACCCAAGGTATTGAGTTTGGGTATCGAGATTGGTGCGATAAGCATTGGTGCAGGGCCAAGGTATCCAAAATTCCTTTGGATTATCGCTACCAATCCTGAGTTTCTCGGAGACCGAAAGCATATAGATAGTTCATCTTGTTGCTTGATAGAAGGATAGTTCCTATATGGTGCATTGTCCCTAGAGTCCTTTGATATAGCTCACGAGACACGTTGCGCACACCCTGATAGTAGAACAATCGGCTTTTATTGTGTGCTTAAATGAATCAAACATGAACTCTATTTTTAAAGATGTTTCCAAAAGAAGTAATATGACTCTGTTCCTGTGCTGCATGTAACGAATCTAGGTAAAACTAGAAAGATCACTAGTAATGTAATATTTTATCACATGATTACTTAGTATTGGTTTTAGTGAATGTTACTTCTGTTCTTTAATTTTACACTCACCAGTACTTTCTCCAAAGTGCTGACCCACCAACAGTTTGCTTGTTTGCAGGTGTTGGATCGTCCAAGGAAGCGATAGGCTTGCCTCATCCCCAAGACCCAAAAATCTGGTTTTGATGCCTTGAGCCATATCGATTGCTTTGAGCTACTTTTGTATAGAGGGACATAATGTATGGAACGATGCCATTGTATTTAGAGAACCTCGTGCCTTGTAATTTGTCCCGTATACTCAGATGGATTATTGTTTACAACACTGTCCCTCCGCTTCTTACTCGATCGATTCGATGATAGCCAGAACTTTAACGATGTTGCCTTGTGCAGGCGCAACCCCAGGCTCGTACGGCATCACTTCCCGATGGCAAACGATAATATTTGCCTCGCGGGAGCGCCGAGGCACGATGATTCGCGCCCGGCAGGGGCGTTGTCGGGACCTTCAGGATCGGGGCGTGATACCTTCTGCCTTCGCTACATGAGGTATATGATGTGTTTTATGTGTTTCAGTTACGTAGGTATATTATGGATGCGAGTCATATTCTCAATCACTCTGAATTAGTCGTGAGTACCGACTAATCTTACGAGGAGCAGCCTGTATCCATATTGTACCGAAGGGAGAAGGTACTCAAGAATATCGTCCTCGTGCTCCTACATTGATTTCCCTAGAGAGTAATTGTCCTAAGTGACCCAGACAAGAGAAATAGTCTGATTATTTCTCTTGTCTGGGTCACTTAGGGCAATCACTCTCTAGGGAAATCAATGTAGGAGCACGAGGACGATATTCAATCCCGGTACCCACACATATTCGATTTAAAAGGTATGTTCTTTCTTAAGCCTTCTTATCTTGGATTCTGTGATCAGGGGATTAGTTATATATTGTGATAATATTGCTTGCATGTGTAGTTTCTAGTAGATTTGTATCGTGCTTATCCTGACTTCTCTAGCTATTGCTTGGATTCGAATTTTGAGGATAAAATTTTTTTAAGGTGCATAGAGATGTCACTCCTCGTTTCTGATATACGTATTTTGAACGTATTTTTATTTTAGCATGGTTGCATGTGCATAAAGATTAGACCCATTCTTTGGTTTAACCTGGATTCATGGTTTATTTTGTGGGTTGGTTCAACTCATGAGAACCCTTGGTTCAACCCTCAACCCTATCATATATAACCCAATATTTTTCTTTTCTCTCTTCATTACTTCATTTATTTCTCTCTTTTGTATTTTCTCTTCCCTTTTCCATAGGCAAGTACACCTTGCATGAGAAATAGAGAAACTTTCCATATTATTATTTAATTATGTTTGTTATATATTTCTAAGCACTTTTGGTTCTTGGAATTTTCTGTTTTGATGGGTGGTTTTGAGTATATCTACATTTCTAACTTAGGGTTTTATGGGTTTTATGAGTTTTTATTAGTTTTGACCTATTAAATATGTATTTTTGCTACATGATAGAGCTTTCAATTTAGAGTGTTTTGGCTTTTGGTTCACTCGATTTGGACTTAAAATGAGAAATTTATAGATAAAACAAGATTTCGATTTTTGGAGCTTTCGCCATGGCCGAACCTACTGTTTGGAGAAGACAAAGTCTTCATGCGGCCATCAAGTTATGCGGTTGAGAGTGTTATGCAGCCCGAGTGGGTTATGCGACCTGAACTCTTGCCGCATACTCACAACATATGTCCATCTTGTTGGATACATGACTGCTTATTTACACAAATATCCTTGAACACCATGTATTTTTACTCGTTGAACGAATGAGAAATTTGCTAAGTCCAATAGACCTCCATGCGGCATCGACTCCATGCAACATTGACTTCATATGCGGCACCGACACTTATGTGGCATTGGAGAATATGCGGCCACTATTTCCTTGGACGCATGACTCCGAACTGTGGCACAAGTTTCTATGATTTTTGTCTTTTTTCTGACAGACTTTATGGCTTGTCACATCAATAACTTTATGTCACATCACTAACACTTTATCCATTGCCCATCACTTCAATACTTGTCCCAAGGAGTGGACTTTAACCCTGAGCATGCGACCTGACTTCATATGCGGCCAAGTGGTTCTTACGGCCTGACTCTATATGCGGTCAGGACATTTCATGCGGCCTGACTTCATATGCGGCCTAGAGCCATATGCGGTCTCGACTTTCCATACGGCCTTGCTTGTTTTGATTAAATGTTCTATTATTCTTTTGTTACCCAATGTATAATTGGTAATTTGACTCGAATACTATATCCGTGCTGATACCACTATTGCCTGATATTGTCCATGATTTAATGTGCGTCAAGGTGCGACACATCGTGTCACGTGCTGATTATATTTGGATTGTGCGTCGAGAATGCCTCCAAATTCTTGAATGTGTGATATTATAAATATATATTGCTTTCCCAGCAAGGGCATAATAAGCGAGTCAACTACCAAAGTGTGGCTAGAAAATTAATTGTCTGAATGTTGCATACACGCTAAGGTGAATCCAGATTTGACTTCCATGGATTTGTATCTAGCGTGCCCGTACTTTATATGACATCTTAAGAGAAATTATCATGTAACCACACCTTAAGATTTTAAACACAACATAGGGCTAATTAGGTAACTAAAAGTGGTAGTAACATTGGAGGGCATGGCATCCCGAGATCATGCCAACGAACCTTCCTACAAAAAAATATTCTAAGTGCGATGTGGGCTGGCCACCACATATACTGTATACCATTTGTCTTAGTGGAGTGAAGTATCTGACCTATTATTATGTCGAGCCATTGTTTTACTATAGGAACACTGGAACCGCTAATACCGTGTTTTAGTACAATGGTTCTATGGGGAACTGGTGCATCTCGTGAATACATATTTTATTCATCTATTTGGTTCGGTTAGCTCATGTTCGGCACTAGCGTGGTCTGAGGATAGTTATTATGCATTATTTCTGAGATAACCTCAGACTCCACAAAAATAGCAAGATGTACAAATGATTGGCCGATATAAGAAAAATATATTTGGTTGTGGTTGTATTATTCAGTTAGTAGCCTAGGGAAATGACTATCATAGTGTGATGGTTCAACCCTTGTCCTTGTTTAGTTATAGGGTTGGGCCTTTACGCTAGGATATGCCATATACCTAAGTTGTGACACTGAACCTATGTATTATTATTATGTTTTCCTTGGGTTTTCGTTTCTTCATTTCATGCTTCATTTGTGGTACTTGCTATTTGGGGTCTAACCCCACTAGTTTTGCATAGCCAGATTTTAAGCCAGCACCCGAGGATCTGGCGTGCCTTCACCATACTCATGGTAAGTACCAGGAACATGGTTGAAGGGGATAGCGAGTGAAATTTTCTTCTTCCCTACTCATCATTGAATATTTACTTCTTTTTGGGCATTTAGCCTTCGGCACCTATTAGCCGGCTCGTCTGGACATTAGTTTCCTTACATTAGTATATTAAATCAGACTGCAGTTGATTACTGTCATATACTTTTGTTACTCTTCCAGCTTTTTATTTTGCATAGATGGCCTCCAGAATATTTTGAGAAAGCATTTTGGACGCCTTATTGCTTTATCATATATGCTCTATGCTTACTGTTTCTTATTTGAATGATTGAGACATAGAAGTTCTTGACCTTAGGAGACTTGATTGTAGAATGCACCCCCTTGTCTTATATAGCCGTGACCATCATATGATGTATAGCACCTTATACGGGGTAGCTGGCCATGTTCGTCTCTGTATTCCGGTATTGGGGCATGATATGAAGGAAGGGGAATTGACAAGGAGATCGTGTCATAATTGCGTCATTTGAGCATTCATTGGGAATCTATCTTCCAATAGGTAAATGCTAAATCCAACCCTTAATTGGACTCTAATTCATTAATTTAACCATTAGGAATCATCCCTTGGATTAGGGTTACCCATAGGATCAAGAATTAGGTCCATATGACTTGTATTGTAAAAGTTACATGGTAATTTGTGTCCAATTAGGGAGAATTATGAGATTGACACATTAATTGTGGGCCATGAGACCAATTAATTCTAATTAGACTTAGATCGGAATTATAAAACTATGTACGTGTCCATAAATGGATACGAGTAGGCCGTATCATGGTATTTTATGATATTGTATGATACGGGACTCATTTATGGGTGAATGGTGTTAATACCTTTCAGTTTTCTTTATAGCAAGTTCCTTTAGTTGTATTATGATGTTTATGATATGTACGTATGGGTAATAGGGAGATTTGGAGGTTTTGGCATTCCAATTGGGTACGTATCATATTGTATCATAGTTATCATGCCAAGTGTTTGGTCTAATATTTTTATTATATGTGTGTGTGATATATATATATATATATATATATATATATATATATATATATATATATATATATAGCATATGGTAAATATAAGAGAGTATATATATTTATGTAAGGGTTGATGTGTATATATATATGTGTGTTAAGTCATGCATACATCTTAGTGTTGTGTGATGGTGTTGACTATGCACAAGGGTAAAGTATATAGGTGTGAGTATATCTGATGTTGTGAGGGAAAATGGAAGTAGTAGCAGCTATAACAGCAACTTGAATTTGTTGCTTTCAAGTATAGAAGATTAAGATCCCTAATATCTGGACTTGGGGCAGTGTGCAGTAGCAATAGCAGTAGGCGCAGTGCACACTCGTGCACTGCTATAAGAGTAGGCAATATCAGCAGCTGCATATGGGCAGGAAGTATACAGCAGCAGTAGTTAGGTGCTGCAGCAGCAACAGCAGTATTAGCAACAGCAGCTAGGGATACAGCAGCATCAGCAGTAGCAGCAGTGTGCAGTAGCAATAGCAGTAGCAGTCTATCAGCACCTGTCACGGCCCGATCCCGAAAGGGTCGATCGTCCTCGCTGGATCCTTTACGGAACCGATTCGTCCTCGCTGGGGCGTGATATCGTGCGAGCCTGGAGTTGCGCTCGCACAAGACAAGAACTTGCAGTTATAGGAATCTATTTTGAAACACAATTTAGAAAACACATTCAAAGATATTTGAACACAAGTGCAGGAAGAAACATGCATTTTCATTAATAATTCAAAGTATTTTACATAGAGTTTACATTGATGTGCCTCTCGACTACTTGATTTGCATTACAAAAGATAACTCAAAAGGCAGGGCGCGCTCCATCAGATAGTCCACGTCGTTGATACATTACGCCCTTGTATAGGTTGAAAGTCCAAGCCTCCAAAATGATTTGACTCCAACTATACTTCAAAATATAGGTGCTCCTAATGCCTCCTCGTCTATCCACTAGCGTTGCACCGTTTGAGTGCCTAAAATAGTTGCCCACAATATGGGTCAGTACTCAACTTGTACTGGTGAGCGGGATGAACCCACTTGACTAAATTGACACTAGCTTATTAGGGGCGAGCATGCATTAAGATGAACTTCTATAAAGAAGCAAGTGAATTCAATTCATATCAGTTGCATATTTTGATAGAATAAAATCAACATATAATCCAACCAGTACATCGGTTGCTTACTCAACCGATGCACTCCTTCCCTGCAACGAAATACAAGTATACTTACCATCTGCACAAGACAATAAATTAGCATGTGTTCTATTCTATGCGGTCATTGGTGTGATCGACACCTTAGGGACATATTTCAAGCATTAGCGGTGCGCCCTATCAGCCCGGGTAGCAAGCCCTGCTGGAGGTCCCGCAATGCATCGTGACGAGCACGAATCAAATATTTCCCTCCGAATCGATACGGTTCCAGTGCCCCAGAAAGCCGTTTCGAGGAAATGCCAAACCTTGTGCACAAGTTGTCCTAGACCATGCAAATGCATGAATAATTCATATTATCATACAATGCATCGAAATAAACAAAGAAGTAAAGCAGCAATATATATCTCATGCAACAGTTCATATTTTCTCAATGCGGTGTTTCGATTTTGGTATCCCATAGGTCCAAACTCAATCCGAGGCACTAGGCCGCCACCAACAACCAATTCCCTTTATAAACAACTCAAGTTATAAGGTGTGCAAGCATATAGTAAAATTAGTCTACAAATCCCATGTTCCTTTCTTAGTGGCTGGCATGCATTGTGGCAAGGATTTCCTAGGCGTCCAACCGGGCATCATCGAGTGAACGTTTGAAACATTAGAGATATGGGCGTAAAGAAGTAGGAAAGAAGGGTCCAAACCACTCATTGGTTAAGGGAAAAGGTAGCTGAAACAAGGAATCCCGCCTAGCGACGATCAAACGTCATACGTAGACCTGCAACAGCACGAGCACCAATTAGAAATCTTGCCTATCCTTCCTTGCCGAACTCCCCAAGAATCAAAGCTCCAAACAATAAAACCAGCAGCAAAAACCAAGCAAATCGAAAGAAACACCAAATCAAAATCCCAAAGCGGCAATCAAGAAAACCAAGCAACCAAACACGAAAACTATTGGACTCGTTTCAATAGAGGCCTTTCCATGAGTTCGAAAGGATCATCGTATTTCGTTCGTGGCAAGAAGATGCCGAAGATCTAAGCTATGACTCAGACGGACTAGCCACAAGCCCAATTACGTAGTGCACATCCCGGTCGGATCGGGATTTGAGGCACTACATAATATACCACTATGAAAAAGTTTTGCCCCGAAACTTAAGAACAAGGCCGACCCGAAACTTAAGAACTAGGCCCTACCTCCGACTGAATGAACAATGAAGGATACTTCTCCTTCATCTCCAATTCCATCTCCCAAGTTGATTCCCCAACTGTATGGTTCCACCACAGCACGCGAACCAAGAATATCGTACGGTTGCGAAGTACTTTTTTCTTACGATCCAGAATCTGCACCGGTTCTTCTGAGTACGACAAGTCCGTGCACAGTTCCAATTGCTCAAAGCTAACCACATGACTCGAGTCATGCACATACTTCTGAAGTTGAGAAACGTGGAATACGTCATGCACTTCAGCCAAGGCGGGAGGTAGTACAATCCGGTACGCCACAACTACCACTCGTTCCAGTATCTCAAAGGGGCCAACAAACCTTGGACTCAGTTTGCCCTTCATGCCGAAATGCATTACCCCACGCATCGACGTCACTTTCAAGAAGACATGATCCCCGACCATGAACTCCAAAGGTCTTCGATGTGCATCAGTATAACTTTTCTGTCGGCTCTGCGCTGTGCGGAGTCTTTCCCGAATCAAGCGAACTTTCTCAACTGCCTGCTCTACCAGCTCTGGCCCGAGTACCTGTCGCTCGTCGACTTCGTCGCAACAGATTGGAGATCGACACTTGCGCCCATATAGTGCTTCGTACGGTGCCATCTGGATGATCGATTGGTAGCTGTTGTTGTACGCAAACTCTGCCAAAGGAAGATGCGTGTCCCAACTAGTCTTTAAATCGATCGCACACAGCCGTAACATGTCTTCAAGTATCTGATTTATCATTTTTGTCTGTCCGTCAGTCTGTGGGTGATATACGGTACTGAACTGTAGCTTGGTTTCTAAAGAAGACTGTAGGCTAGTCCAGAAACGAGATAAGAAACGTCCGTCACGGTCAGAGATGATTGAGGCAGGTACTCCGTGTAATCGAACAATCTCATCTATGTAAATTTATGCTAACCGATCGACGCTCCAAGTAACTTTTATAGGAAGGAAGTGGGCTGATTTGGTCAAACGATCAACTATGACCCAAATCGCATCATGCCCCCGTGGCATCTTCGGAAATACCACGATAAAATCTATAGTGATGTTGTCCCATTTCCACTCGGGAATAGCGAGGTTCTGTAGCTTCCCGCCGGGCCTCTGATGTTCAGCTTTCACCTGTTGACAGGCCATGCACTGTGACACAAAGGTCGCCACATCCCGCTTCATACCGTGCCACCAGAAGGTCCCGCGCAAGTCCTTGTACATCTTAGTGCTCCCCGGATGTAAACAATACTTCGCGTAGTGTGCTTCCGCCATAATTTCTTTTCGGAGTTCTGGGTCGCTAGGAACACATAGCCTTCCTTTCATCTGTAAGGCCCCATCTTCGCCTGCCACAAAGTCAAACATCTTCCCCGCCGAGATTAGTCCGCGTACCTTCGCTAGGAACTGATCACCCTCCTGAGCTGATTTGATTTTATTACGCAAACCCAGTTCAAGATGGAGTGGTGCCAGCTGTACTCCTTGATGCCAAACTCGAAACTCGATGCCCATCGCCTCAAGATCTCAAAGTAAATGGTTGTTTATAGATAACAAGCCCACGTGCTTTCGATTCAGAGCATCAGCAACGACGTTTCCCTTACCCGGTATATATACGATCGTTAGGTCGTAGTCCTTAATAAGTTCTAGCCAATGCCGCTGCCGGAGGTTCAATTCCCGCTGGGTGAATAGGTACTTGAGGCTCTTGTGATCCGTAAAGATTTTGCAAGCAACACCATAAAGATAATGCCTCCATAAATTCAGTGCAAACATAATTGCCGCCAATTCCAAGTCGTGTCGGGTAGTTTTTCTCGTGCGGCTTCAGTTGCCTGGAGGCGTACGATATTACCTTGTCCCTCTGCATGAGCACGCACCCTAAGCCGAGTCCTGCAGCGTCGCTGTATATCTGAAACTCTTCCACCCTATCTGGAAGTGCAAGAATCGGAGCTAAAACAAGATGCCGCTTAAGTTCCCAAAAGTTGGCTTCACAGTCATCACCCCATTCGTATGCAATCCCTTTCTGAGTAAGGCGAGTCATAGGCGAGGCCAGTTTAGAAAAATCCTTCACGAACCTACGGTAGTATCCCGCTAGGCCCAGAAAGCTTCGAACTTCGCTGGCTGATGTAGGTTGTTTCCAGTCCACCACCGTCTCTATTTTCTTCGCGTCTACGACGACGCCTTCGGCCGAGATGACATGACCAAGGAACGCCATGCTGTTCAACCAGAACTCACACTTACTGAGCTTAGCGAACAACTGATGTTCTCATAATGTTTGCAGCACGATCTTCAGGTGTTCCTTGTGCTCTACTTCATTCTTGGAATAGATTAGTATGTCGTCTATGAACACGACCACAAACTTATCCACAAACGGCCGAAATATGTGGTTCATCAGATCCATGAAAGCTGCAGGGGCGTTCGTCAAACCGAACGACATCACGAGAAACTCATAGTGTCCGTATCGGGTTCTGAAAGCAGATTTTTGAATATCCTCTGATTTGATTTTCAACTGGTGATACCCTGACCTGAGATCAACTTTAGAGAAAACTGTTGCACCTTGTAGCTGATCAAACAAGTCATCTATCCTTGGCAATGGGTACTGATTTCACACGGTCGCCTTATTCAGCTCTCGGTAGTCAATACACAGCCGCATGGATCCATCCTTTTTCTTCACGAACAGCACCGGAGTGCCCTACGGAGAAATGCTTGGACAAATGTATCCTCGGTCCAACAAATCTTGTAACTGAACCTTAAGTTCTTTCAGCTCTGTCAGGGCCATTCGATATGGTGCCTTTGATATCGGTCGCAAATCCGAAAAAGTGTCAATGCTGAATTCGATCTCACGATCAGGAGGTATTCCAGGCAGCTCGTCTGGGAACACATCGAGGAAATCTGCAATGACTTCAGCCTGAGCTGCATCTGCACATTCCTGCCGGGTGTCTCGAACAGAAGCTAAGTACCCTTCACAGCCCGAATGCAACATACGCCTAGCCAAAATTGCTGATATCACCATTGCCGTCTTCGGTGCAGCGTTGCACGAATAGTAGAAGTCTGCCTCACCGGGTAGACGGAATATGACTCGCTTCTCCGCATACTCGATTGTTGCATGGCAAGCACCCAACCAGTCCATCCCAAGAATAATATCGTAATCCTTGATGTCTAGTACAATGACATTTAAGGAAAGCTTCCTTCCTCCGATGCAAATATAACCATCCCTACATATCGCATGGGCGGGCATATCGACTCCCGAAGGGGTACTCACGCAAAGGTTCATATTTAAAGGAGTAGAAGCTAATTTATGCTCAACAGTAAAATTAGCAGATATGAAACTATACGTAGCACCTGAATCGAATAAGACTCTAGCGGGCAAATCTCTGAAAAGTAATGTACCTGTCATGACAGTTTCAGAGACGGATGCCTCATCCCGAGTCAGTGCATAGACTCGGCCTTGAGCACCATGTCGTTGTGGATTCACTGGCACAGCATTGGCATCACTTGCTGGAGGCCCCTTGTTTTGATTCCCATTGCACTGATTCGGCTTGCCCTCTCGGCAGTTAAATTGTTTGTGGCCCAGACGACCACATTTAAAATATCCAGTAACCCGACATTCATTCACTTGATGCCCTGATTTGTCGTACCTGCTGCAGTTGGGTGCTTGGGATTGACCCCTGTGATTAGATGTGTGCGAACGCTTTTGTGCTCCAGACCCTCCCATTTCATGAGGACGTTTATTGTTGTTGTTACGGGGGGTTTGCACCTCGACCTTTGGGGGATAGTGCCCAAAGATCCGTTCGCTATTCAGGGCCGCCTCGTAATATTCCCTGTATGTTTGATATTTCTGGTTGATGATGTCCCTACGCAATTCGTCATTCAGACCTTTCTGAAAACGATAGCACCACGCCTGCTGGTTAGGCAAGAAGTGCCCAGCAAACTTAGCCAGTTTAGCAAACACTGAATCATAATCATCCACAGACAAACTTCCTTGTACTAAATTGCTAAAGTCGTCTTCCTTTTGTTGTCGCACAGCTCGGGGAATATATTGTTCAATGAAGGCAGATTTGAACATTTCCCAAGTGATTTTGCAGTTGGGATTGGCATCATAAATCTATTGCTTATTGGCCTCCCACCAATCATGCGCACGCAGTTCCAGCTGAACCGATGCACAGGCCACTCGCTTGGATCCCCTGATGCCAACCAGGTTGAAGAGTCCTTCCAGCTTAGCAATCCACCCCATCACCACGTCCGGCTCTGCTCGTTCGTTGAACGTTGGCGGATGCATTTTAGTGAACTCTGCTGTACGACAGGAGTTCATTACTGGAGGCTGAGTCTCTTCTGATTCGTCTTCTACCGCCACGGCCGGCGGCGTGACAGGCGTCACTGTGGCTCCCCCGTTGTTGGGTACCAAGGATGCAATCAGTTGTATCATTGTATCCATTTGCTTTTGTTGAGAAGCAAACTGCGCTTGTATATGCGCCTGCTGGGTAACAGCTTGTTGTTGCTGCACCTCCATGAGGTGCATAAGCCGTTCCGCCATACCGGTTGAACCCGCTCCTCCGGATTCTCCTGAACTTGCTGGATCGCTCTGAATAGGCTGAGCACTGCTGACAGTTGCAGTGTTTTTCTTAGCCATGGCTACAAAAGAGTGTAGCTTGTTAACACTCCAAAAATAATAGATTTTATATCTATAGGCTCATTGTATAGGCGACTCATCTCATACAGTGGACGCCAAATGCAACTCAATTGAGAGGCGCATCAAACTCCTTTATAATATTTTGCAATCCCATGGAAGTAAAGCCTAGGCTCTGATACCAATATGTCACACCCCGATCCCGAAAGGGTCGATCGTCCTCGCTGGATCCTTTACGGAACCGATTCGTCCTTGCTGGGGCATGATGCCATGCGAGCCTGGAGTTGCGCTCGCACAGGGCAAGAACTTGCAGTTATAGGAACCCATTTTGAAACACAATTTAGAAAACACATTCACAGATATTTGAACACAAGAGCAGGAAGAAACATGCTTTTTTATTGATAATTCAGAGTAATTTATATAGAGTTTACATTGATGCGCCTCTCGGCTACTTGATTTGCATTACAAAAGATAACTCAAAAGGTAGGGCGCACTCCATCAGATAGTCCACGTCGTTGATACATTACGCCCTTGTATAGGTTGAAAGTCCAAGCCTCCAAAATGATCTGACTCCAACTATACTTCAAAATAGAGGTGCTCCTAACGCCTCCTCGTCTATCCACTAGCGTTGCACCGTCTGAGTGCCTAAAATAGTTGCCCACAATGTGGGTCAGTACTCAACTTGTACTGGTGAGCGGGATGAACCCACTCGACTAAATTGACACTAGCTTATTAGGGGCGAGCATGCATTAAGATGAACTTCTATAAAGAAGCAAGTGAATTCAATTCATATCAGTTGCATGTTTTGATAGGAATGAAATTAACATATAATTCAACCAGTACATCGGTTGCTTACTCAACCGATGCACGCCTTTCCTGCAATGAAACACAAGTATACTTACCATCTGCACAAGACAATAAATTAGCATGTGTTCTATTCTATGCGATCATTGGTGTGATCGACACCTTAGGGACATATTTCAAGCATTAGCGGCGCGCCCTATCAGCCCGGGTAGCAAGCCCTGCTGGAGGTCCCGCAATGCATCGTGATGAGCACGAATTAAATATTTCCCTCCGGATCGATACGGTTCCAGTGCCCCGGAAAGCCGTTTTGAGGAAATGCCAAACCTTGTGCACAAGTTGTCCCAGACCATGCAAATGCATGAACAATTCATATTATCATACAATGCATCGAAATAAACAAAGAAGTAAAGCAGCAATATATATCTCATGCAACAGTTTATATTTTCTCAATATGGTATTCCAATTTTGGTATCCCATAGGTCCAAACTCAATCTGAGGCACTAGGCCGCCACTAACAACCAATTCCTTTTATAAATAACTCAAGTTATAAGGTGTGCAAGCATATAGTAAAATTAGTCTACAAATCCTATGTTCCTTTCTTAGTGGCTGGCATGCATTGTGGCAAGGATTTCCTAGGCGTCCAACCGGGCATCATCGAGTGAACGTTTGAAACATTAGAGATATGGGCGTAAAGAAGTAGGAAAGAAGGGTCCAAACCACTCACTGGTTAAGGGAAAAGGTAGCTGAAACAAGGAATCCCGCCTAGCGACGATCAAACGTCAGTTACGCGGACCTGCAACAGCATGAGCCCCAATTAGAAATCTTGCCTATCCTTTCTTATCGAACTCCCCAAGAATCAAAGCTCCAAACGATAAAACCAGCAGCGAAAACCAAGCAAATCAAAAGCAACACCAAATCAAAATCCTAAAGCGGCAATCAAGAAAACCAAGCAACCAAACACGAAAACTATTGGACTCATTTCAATAGAGGCCTTTCCATGAGTTGGAAAGGATCATCGCATTTCGTCCGTGGCAAGAAGATGCCGAAGATCTAAGCTACGACTCAGACGGACTAGCCACAAGCCCAATTACGTAGTGCATATCCCGGTCGGATCGGGATTTGAGGCACTACAGCACCTAGGTGTAGTAGCAGCAGCAGGAAGTATGTTGTGCACTTCAGGTTAGCTCAAGTGCAGTAGGCAGGACTAGCTCGGGTCTGCACTAGGGGGAGTAACTGTGTTTGGTGCTTGTGCACCAGTGTGCACTAATGGAAGTGAGTGAACTTCAGTCTAGTTACTGATGTGATGCAGATCAGAGATAAGAGAGAGTTAAGTAGCCATTTGGGTAAGTGCCTGGAGGTTTTGGTAACTTAGTATACGAGTGAGGTTGCCTTATTAGTAAGTGGTTAGGAGTTTAGTGAGTGTCTAGTATAGGTAGAAGGTTTAGAATTTAGGTGCCATGATACTCAAGTATCATGAGTAAAAAATTAAGGGATTGATATTGGGATAAGGTAATGATCTATAGCTAAGATATAGACAGAGGTATTAGGGGTGAGGTTCATGGGATACAAGGTATTGATAAGGTATCCATGATACGAAGGTATTTGGGTACATGTTAAGATCGTTGTTTAGTGGGGGCATTAGTGTACACACTAAGATAATATTTAATAGTAGATAATACTAAGATAATATTTGATAGTAGATAATACTAGGATAATATAAGTTTTATATAGATACCATAGCAATATTATCTAGTATAGCTAATACCTTAAGGTAATGACCTAGTATAGCTAGTATAAACTAGTGTTAGCTAGTTCGTAACCCAATTAACTTAGTATGGACCCAGTTTAGCTAAAAAGGGCCTAGAAAATTATCTTTACTGCCTTTTGCCTCATTTCTCACTTTATTACACCAAGTAACATGATGCTCATATTTAGATATATGTGACACCAGCTCGGATACGGAGATATACTATTTGCTCAGGACCACATGCGAGTACATTCTCTGATAGTTTCCTTATTTGATATCCTCTATGTTTCATGTATTTAGTATTGATATATTTGATTCTTGACACGATAATTTTACGAATTGGTATACGTAGATCTTGGTCATGAGATGTTATTGTCGTGGTTACTCAGTGATTGTCATGTCGTACTTCATGATTACCGTGATATCTTAGTAATTATATAGACCATGATCATAGTGCGTGATATTATAGACTATGTAGTGTGATATACGTGTTATAACGTGTCGTGGTTTGGATCCGTATACTAGTTGGGGGTTGGGAAAGTATTAGTGGATATGTGATCATATATGATAGCCCATGATTTATATAGCCCGTGATAGTTAGCAGATCATGTCACTCACGCGTGATCATACTAGATCACATTTTTATATATAGCCCGTATTAGGCCCAAGCCGATCACATCATCTTACTAATATTTCAAGGCACTTTTATTTATATTGATTTCTTTACTCCAGTTCATTACACTATTGTTCCTCACCATATTGTACTATGTTCTTGCCATTATTTATCGTGATGATCTTTCTCGTGATATATGCTAGTTCAGTTATTCCATCATTTATGTTCATTTCTTTTATTATTTCATAGTTTTTGTAAATTATTGGAACTACTATTTTGATTGTACTTCGCTCCAATCTTGACTGGATATATTTTTTAGATGATTCATTAGAGGACTGGTGTCCTACGCACTACGGGCCACAAGATGGCGAGCCGGTTGAGTTATCACCCGTAGAGCCTGTTGACTTAGCACCAGTAGTTGATGAGGCATAGTTAGTTTATTCTTTATATTGTATATGTTAGTTAGACTTTGCATTGTATTATTGTTTGAGATCTTGTGTTGAGATTAGACTTGGACTTGAGATATATTTGTGACTCTTTTCTTTCCTTCTATTCCATATCGTGCCTTATCATCCTCTAGTTTGTTATTGTGATTGAGTATTGTTTACCATTACCATATTATCATATTGTCCTCCATTTGGATTTAAGATAGTATGACAGGTACCTTATATATATTATGTGAGATGTTTAGATAGTATTGTTGACCTAGACAGCGTTCTACCGCCAATGCTGCTGCGTAGGCTGGACGTACCCACGTGCTCGTGCCCTTACACCGGGTGCGGGTCGTGACACATTTTTGTGGTGGCCTTTGCAGGTCGCTGGCTTCGCAACTAGTGCGATGTCAAGGTAGTAGTACTCAAACTTAGAGTATTACTGCAAACCTGTTATAGGATATAGGATGAGAGGATACTCAATCACTACTAGTAAACATTTTTTCTATTAAAATTTCTATATTTATCATTCAGAATAATTGTTTTCTTTAGAATGTTACTATCCTTACTTGATGCTATCATATCTTGCATAATATTGATTTCTTTGTTGAATTTATCTTCATGATGCCTCTGAAGACTCAATCGCATCGCTCTAGAGTAGTTTCGGTGAGGTCTGTTACTTCGTCACCTCAGAGAAAGCCAGCAGCGATTGTTTTGTCTTCTTTCGCTTATAGGATTGCTTCACCGGTCAAGGTGGGCATTTCAGCAACAGCTTTTGGGGGTATTCCTCCACCAGTTTCGAGAACTGTTCCATCAGTCATGGAGGATCTTCCACCACTACCACCTATGCCAGCAGATGGGACATAAATGTTCGCTATGTTATAGGAGATAATGGTGGCGCAGCAGAGACAGACGGATGCTCTACGTCAGGGCATCGAAAATGCTCATCAGTTAGCACTAGCTACTATGGACGCTCTACGCCGGGTACCATCATTTACTTTAAAATGATAGGGCCCAAGGACTTAAAGGGCATCAAGGAGATATTGTCCGGGGATGATTGGATCGAGGACATTGAGAGAGCCATGAGGCTATCATAGATCCCAGAGGGCTTACAGGTAGAGGCAGCGGGCAGCCAGATATTCGATATTGAATTGACATGGATCCGCACAGATCCAAGGATCACGGTGCCAGGACTGGCTTGGGAAGCTTTCTGTCATGACCAGCATCCGAAATTTGGGCATGAGTCGTAGGTACATCCAGCCTACATGAACATAGTCATAAGACCAACTGCACCTTACATGTATGATCAGGTATCCCACTGATGCAACATCTGAACGACACAGGGACCTGGCTCATACTTCTTGTTGTGCATTACTCCAGTTCTTGTGTACTGGTCTGTGCACTCTAGAGCAAGTATACCCCTTCCAATACTCACCAAGTTGCTGCTACTATTGCTACTGGCACTGGACTGTGCAACGAAGTGCACCTGTACACATTACCTCAAGTAACACCCCTTTCAGTCATAAACCAAAGCTCCCAAGCTCTGATATATCAGTGTATCAATACATTAATCCAACCCCTCTTAACCAATTCACTCATAATCTAAACCCATAATATAGCATCAACTACCTGGCACAATGTATGAGGATACCCTGAATACCTGCAGAACTCCATCCCTCAGTGCAATGCACTGCTCTGCCTGAGATGGCTGCTGTTCCTTGTTGAATTGCTGCTTGCTCGTGCTATTGTACTATAGTGCAGTACAAGGCCTGCACTGCTCTACTACAAACCCGATCTTGCACCATTCCAACTGCACTCTCCAAAGTTTGTTGCACATGGTGCAAGCCTAGTCTCCAGTTCCCTCTACACTAAGACTGCTAGTGCATCTCTCCCATGCTTTCAACCTAACTTGCAGTGCACTACTGAGTACATTGCCTCAGCTGAAAACCTGAGCTCTCCCTCGATTAGTACCCAAACTGGACCATAGTGCAGTGCACCTTGGTGCACTGCATGCACACTGTACACGATTGCAATACAATTTGCATAAATTCCAACTCCTAGTTGAACTGAGCTTAGAACACCCCCCTTTTAATCTCTTTCAGTACAAGTATAAGCACTGCACCTCCTTAAACAGCACTCTCCATAATCAATACACCAACACCCATATTATCACTGAACCCGACACCCGACACACACAATATCAATCCAAACCCGATTCTCTCAGGCTTGCACAGTAAACACAATAACCTCTCCACACTCTACCTACACATATGTTAACTCCTAGACACATGTATGTACTCAATTGTATACCCCTAAAACACATACACAAACCAAAATACCCATGATACTCAAAAATCCCTCTCAATACTCACAGTGCACTCCTTGCACTTATATTGATACACCATTGCTACTCACACATGTATTTAATATTTCTCACACACACATTAATACATATACATATATTTACATATATTACCAATAGTGTTAAGTATACATAAAATACCCCCTAGTAGTCATTTCCTCAAACACCTTAAGGACACCTATAGGATACTCTCTTAGTGTGTCATGATACTCCATCAACCACATGCCAAAATCCCAAATATACAACTAATGGCATATACACATATCAAATATATTTATATATATATCTAATATGAATAGATATAATGAACAATAGAGGAAAAAATTCACTCTTAAACACAAAACCCCCCAATGTATACACAACTTCATAAAGAAATAATATGGAAACTAATAGAGACTCATTCTCTTCCCTCATGGTTATTCCTAAACTATGGGTGGGCTCCTAATGGACAAACAAATAATAAAAACATAATTTAAAGGAGATATTTCATATTTTCACCCATTGGAAGATGGATTCCCAAATGCAAACTTTTTCTTCTCCCAAGCTCCTTGAAACCTAAGCTTCTAGGCTTCTTAGATAAGGGAAATGAGAGGGGTTTGGGATTTTAAATTCTAAAATTTGGTGGAGGAAAGAAAGGGTTTGGTAAAGAACTATTTTTAGGGTTTTTCATGAGCTATGAATGAATTTGAGGGAGGCTCACTCTCTCTATATAGGGCCGGGCACATGCCTAGGGCTTGGCTAATGCACAAAGTCTATAATGCCCTGATATGGTTGTCATAAAGAGTTATTTAATTAATGGAGTTTGTATTCCTAATGAGGGGGTTTAACTAGATTCTAATTTAAAAAGAATAGGGATTAATTAGTGGGTTCAAAATGTCTAGTCCACTAACCCATATCATTAATATTAATAATACCACACATAATACATATTATGTAACTACAACACAATATATATAAATATTATAAATGACATCAATGCCCCTACTCTAGAAATGTGGTAGTGACACTTTCAAAGAGCTTTTCAAGGAGAAGTCTTTCCAGTTGTGCTTTGAGTGCTAACGAGCCAGTTCCTAGATCTCGTCCAGGGGAACATGACGGTGTACGAGTATGCAGCGGAGTTCTGCAGACTAGGCAGATTTGTAGAGGGACATAATCCTCTAGGGAAGGCCCAAAAGTTTTGGAAGAGTTTGATCAGGGAGATCAAATCTCTCACTAGAGGACACCGCACGATGGCATTTGAGGATATCTCGATGGATGCACGGAGAGCAAAGGATGACTTATAGCTTAAATCCAAGAGAATGCGAGACACGTCATGAGGAGCTGACAATAGTGCGGGTCCAGCCAAACGATGCCACTTCTAGCAGCAGAGATAACAGTTTCATGCACCATTTCGGGCATCGACACACCAGGCATACCAGGCCCCGATACCAGCATAGCAGGCCCCGTAGTATACACATTGTAGGAAGATCAGACATACACGAGAGGTTTGTAGGAAGAAGCTTGGAGTGTGCCTCTATTATGGAGAGCCAGGTCACTAGTTGAAGGAGTGTCTAGTGGCTCTAGTTCGAGCAGGCCAGGGAGTAGCACAGGCACAGAGAGCACCAGCGAGACCACCTATGGGACAGCAGAGGGGACCTCCTTACAGACTCAGCAGCAGCATTTTGTCCAGCACCAGCAGCAGCAGAGAGGTGCACCACGAGGGCGAGCTTTCGCCATGGCAGTTGAGAAGGAGGAGGAGGAGCCGGTCGAAGATTTGATATCAGGTTCAGTTCTTCTTGATTCTATTCCAGCTTATGATTTGTTTGATTCTGGTGCTTCATATTATTTTGTATCTATATCTTTTTCTCTTAAGCATCGATTAAAGTCTGAACCTTTGGCTAGGACTTGCAAGATCACGACTGAGAGAGGTATTATCCTAGTCAGTGATGTTTGCAAGGATTAGAGAGTTATACTGGGAGGCCAGAAGTTGAGCGCGTGCATACTTGTGATGCCATTTTCGAGCTACGATATTATAATCGAGATAGATTGGTTGAGTAGGTGTCATGCTAGTATAGATTATCGTGGAGGCAGAGTTTTGTTTCGACCGTCAAGAGAGCCAGAGTTTGAGATTGCCAAAGGAGCAGCGAAGCAGAGTAGGGATGCCATCTGTGGAGCCATGGTAGAAGAGAAGGAGTTGGCACATCCGTTGATAGCAGAGTTCATGGATATTTTTTTGAAGGAGTTGTCAGTTTTGCCGCCAAACTGATATGTTATGTTCTCTATAGATTTGGTGCCTGGCATAGAGCCGATATCTTAGCATATCTATAGAGTTAACAACTGCGAACTGGTAGAATTTAAGAAGCAGGTGAATGAGTTACAGAACAAAGGCTTCATTCGATCTAGTTCATCACCTTGGGGTGCTCCGGTATTGTTTCTACCGAAGTAGGATGGGTCGGTAAGCATGTGTATCGACTGCAGGGCTCTGAACAATCTCACTATTAAGAACAAATACCCGCTGCCGAGAATTGATAATTTCTATGATCAGTTGAGCGGAGCAAAATTATTTTCAAAGATAGACTTGAGTTCAGGTTACCACCAGGTGAAAGTGAAGAAGGAAGATATTTCGAAGATAGCTTTTCGGACCCGATATGGCCAGTTTGAGTTCATGGTGATATCGTTTGGGTTGACCAATGCCCCAACGATATTTATGAATCTGATAAACAAGGTATTCTACCAGTATCTGAATAAGTTTGTGGTGGTATTTATTAATAATATTTTGATATATTCGAAGACCCCAAAGGAGCATGAGGAGCATCTAAGGATAGTTTTGGAGACTCTCAGGAAGGAGAAGCTTTTTAGAAAGCTTTCAAAGTGTGAGTTCTTCCTTGAAAATATTGAATTCCTTAGGCATGTGATCACAAGTGATAGAATCTCAGTAGACCCGAAGAAGATTTCAGCAGTGGAGTCGTGGGCTACTCTAAGTTCAGTGGCAGTGATCAGGAGTTTCTGGGGCTAGCAAGTTATTACCAAAGATTTGTACAGGACTTCTCCAGGATTGCGGAGCTGATGACTAGGCTGACCAGGAAGGATATGGAGTTTGTTTGGACTGAGGAGAGTCAGGCTGCTTTTGAGGAGCTGAAGAAGAGGTTGATGACAGCTCAAGTTTTGACTTGCCATAAGGAGTAGGTGGATTCACTATCTATAATGATGCTTCGGGGAAGGATTTGGGTTGCGTTTTGTAGCATAATGGAAAGGTGGTTGCCTATGCTTCTAGGCAATTACGTCCTCATGAGAAGAATTACCCTACCCACAATTTGGAGTTGGCAGCGATCATTTTTGCTCTAAAGTTGTGGAACACTATCTGTACGGAGAGCGTGAGTAACGACCCGTTCCGCTTAAGCGGACTGCCGATTCAAACGGCAAAAGTGCAATATTCCGACCCGCTTTGCTTCAGCGAGAATACTCGTTTGAGGCAAGAGGATTTCCAGACTTGGCTCTTCATGAGTTCGACTTAGGCTTTTAGAGGCTCGCTCGGAGTATCGCTTGACCGAGGCAAATTATTGCTAAGGTGGGTGGCTATGATGAACTTATCTTTGCTTAGCCAGCACACTTAAAATATGGATGTTTCATGCTAGTCGCAAAATGAATCACCCCTTGCATTCTAATAAGAATATAATGCACCTAGCTAACGGAATAATCCCAACTTGTATTGCTTATGCTAGAACATGGAAATGAAATATTGCTTATATACTGACCCTCGCTTGCTACCTTTGCCTTGTGCAATGAGACCCCGCTATGCCTCGAGCAGAATGATATGTATATGCTTTGTAGTGCACTGTTCACTTGTTATACTATACGACCATAGATTATGTCACTCAGTAAGTCCCTTTACGGTTTCACTCCTCGGCTCACCCTCGAGCGCGAGCCAACGTGAATGCTAAAGTTTTCTTATTAATGTAATGCTTGTCGGCTTATACATTAACTTATACTTGTTGCCTCAATTCAATGCTTGTCAATCAACTTGTGAACTGTTATCTGATTTTATGCTAGTTCATTACATACTTCTTCTATAAATTGTGCTAAGTATGGAACATATCTTGTTATGCAATAATTGTTCAGGGAGAATATGCAATAATTGTTCAGGAAGACTATGCAAAATAAATCATGCAATACTACTTGTCTTGTACTCTTGTTACCTCAACAACATAAATTGATAACTTAGCCTAGACGTCGTTTGATCACGGACAACTTGTGCACAAGGTCATGGTTTTCGCGGATGGTCGCTGGGGCACTGGCACCGATCCGGTCCGGACGAGACCTATTGTTTAGTCTCTTGTACTTGATAGAATGGCTTGCAGCACCCCTTGTACTTTTATTGTATACCATTCTCATCAAAGACTATATCGTCCATTATGGCATCAAGCCAGGGATCCCCACGTATATTTGAATGTGTGCAAGCTAACTTGTGTCTTCGTAGCAGGGAAGGACATAGTAAGTATTGTGCAGGTGGTTCAGATGGACAGGTAAAAGTCATCGAACGGTGGCAAGTTTATTTGAATAAATTTCCATATCAATGCTTGCTTGTAAAATGAACTAAGGCAAGTCATCCTCGCTTAGCGGCTATCAGCGTGTGAGTCATTGCATCGGGTCAAGAATATCAAAAATGCCTGAACGATCATGGATATAAGATACTTGTACATCAATTGAACACTTCAACATCTTATGCAACACACCTGATATTTCGTGTAACTCGTGCACCCGAAGCGTAATCTCGCTCACAATACAGTGTTTATATATGTTATTGCCCCTGAATGTTTATACATGCTTGTGCTTGAATTAACTTGGTTTGCCTTAGACAGGGAAAGACAAATGGTAAGTTAGTAAGTCTCGCCTTGTTTCCTCTTATGTCGCATGGTGCACTGCCACACGAATTAGGCTATTCAATTCTTGCCATAAAAACTGATCCTAAGGCAACTAGAAAGACAACATAATAGTTGGTGCACGAAACCTATATTACATGTTTAGATTTGTCGAATGAGCGAGCAGCCTCCCCACCAGTGCATTCATGTACTGATAACCCACCAGATTGCTTGTAGGGTACGGGAGAATCTCGTTCGGTGCGGATGCCTTCTTTGTGCGAGCTAAGGCGTAGAGTTCACTCTGGAGCCTTGGAGCATTGCGTCCGGAACTGAAGCACATATACAAGACATAATATTGAAACATCGCCTATACATCATTCCACAAATATAGCCACTTGGCACGCTTTTACTGTTTCAGAGAGAGAGAGGCTTGAGCGACTTGTAATCTCGACCTAGCGCCGCCTGTAACACTTGTTTCAATATCAATAAAGAGTTTGCTTTAATTTTATACTTGTGTTATTCAATGTTCCGCTACAGACGACTCTGTGAACTTGTTACCAATCCCCTATTCGTTTTATAATTCTGCTGTACTCGGACAATCTGTGCGACTCTGTGGCTTAGATCTCTTACCGCCAACATGAACCACGACCTTGCATTGGCGCGGCTCCACGCTCGTATTATCATGCCCAAAGGGGTCAAGCGATCGTCCCACGGGAGCGCTGGCACGGTGATTCCCGTCTAGCAGGGACGGCCGATTAGCCTGCGGGAGATCGGGGCATGACAGATTGGTATCAGAGCTTGGCTATACGCCTTTGGACTTTATTTTGATTTTCTCAGTTTTAAAAGCTTGTTCGTGGGTTATGTGCACACTCTCTCTCTCAATGTCCCAATGGAATATTCCAATAATGAGTCTAAATACTTTCGAAATGTGCATGTAAATGATGTGATTGCTTGTACAAAATTGTGATGCTAAGGCCTTTGAGCTGACCTGTATTAAACCCTCTAGGAATAGACTCGTGCTAGAATTACGACTTATGTGCAAACCCAAAATGCCTATACGTGATTACCCAACTGGTTAGTATGCAGAATCGAATATTGCCTGAATGGTTAGCTATGTACACAGCCTTTCGGCTAAGTTGTGCTAAGTATCGCGCGCCAAGACCCTTAGGTGCAAGCTAAGTTAGAAATAAGAGAGTAATATCGTTCAGCAATAAGACAAGTCAGACTTAGAATTCCAACCGATAGAACATTCTCGAATTTATCGCTTAGGCGAATATAAAGAATCATGCTTGGATTTTGGAAAATAGCTCGAACGGTATTTCGTGTCGAAAGATACAAATCAATTGAGGATTTGATTGGATGACTCAATTCCGAGTGGTGTATGGATCATTTAGAAATGTCCAAACGGATTCATAGGTCTCGTGCAATAGTCAGATTGCATGATTGGATAATGTCTTGAATAAATAATAAGGCTTATATCGAATTAGGATTCACGAAAATGGAAATCAATATCTTGGTTAAGGAAATTTATTGGAAACTTGAGGATTGTGCAAGCAATTTCGGATTAAAATAAACGGATTAAACTTGAATACAATATCGTTTGAATAGAAGTTAGCCCAAAGATAAATATTGTGTTCCGATAAAAGAGATAAGCGATAATGGATTTGGCTTGGAGTTTGGAAGAACGATCTTAAAATCTAGCTTGAAAAGATGACCTTCGAAATCAGTCCCAACGAGAACGATTATCCTGAGGGAGCGCCGGCGTGGTGATTTTACGTACGACGGAGATAATCGAACTCACAGGAACATGTTTGGTGATTACTCCAAACGAAATCGATGATAGAACGTATAAGATGGAATAAACTTTGGCTTGAATAATTGAACTTAGTTATTTGAGGAATGAAGGAAGTAGACTATAGATTTATCGAACGATAACATTGAAGTTGGATGATTTTGCTAGACGAATTATAATCACTATAATAAATAGACTTGACTCGATGGATTTTATAACTTAGATGGAGCAAAGTAAAAAATAAGGTGTCTTGATCGTTTCGAAGATAACCATAAAGTTCAAACGTTCTTGTCTTGTGCAAGCGTAACTCTATGCTCGTACATGTGTTACGCCCAGATTAGGACGATTATCCAGCGGGGGCGTTGGCGTGGTGATCTCACGTCCAACGAGGGTGACCGAACTTGCTGGAGACCGGAGCGTGACAACTTATGGATCGTCTTGACTTTGGTTCGACACGATAAGACGAATTTGGATTTCAAGTGAATCAAAAATATTTTATGGATAAGTTAAGCCTAAAACCTAAAATAAATTACGCTTGATGGTTTCGTGAATAGATACATGAATCAGGTTGGACGACTTGAAATTATAATCTAAAGGTTTAGAACTGAATCTTGGTTTGGTGGTCTAGACTTGAAATGGATAGGTATTCTATCAGAACATATTTGGAGAGATAGACTATGCAAATTACCAGGCTTGTCCTGCAACTTGGATATATCTTGGATTTGACTGAACAAACTCGGACCCCGTACGAACAAATGTGTTATTGTGTATAGGATGATCTGTGCTTGATATTTAGAAATCTGAGTAAAATGAGCTTGGGTAGAATACCTCGTACAAATGAACAATGGTTTGACCCTAAAAATTGGGGCGAGCATCGTGCGACAAATTTGCACAATGAAATATGTGCTTGAATATGTACCTATGATCTTGTGAGCTGACCTAGCAATTAGTCAGATAACCCTATGCCGAGTGAATGAACCTGTGTTACCGACTTTAGCACATTGCTTGAACAAGCTATAAAACTAGGACAGCAAGACTTAAAGTTAGACTTGGGTCGATAACGTGCTCTATATATTGACCTGAATGGATAAACACTAGTCTGTAGACCGAATAGATTGTGCCGAATGCTATTGCAAATACTTGGTAGGAATGGCAAATGACTTGGAATTTGATTGACCCTATCAGAAGTATCCTTGTGAATCATAAAACGAGAACCCTTGAGATTTTTGCAAGTAGCTTGTCCGATTTCACTATCTCTAAGTTTGGTTGAATGCATATGTTTGAGGGACGCCTTGAACGTGTGCACGATCCAAGACTCAATGAGATATGAAACTCGAGTGCTAAGACTTCGCTATCACCGAGTTGGTTGACATACATGTGCTTGAAGCGCTTCGAATATTTGTACGATCCAGAATCGCGATATGCTGATTTTGATGCTAGTGCAAGTGAATATCCACCTGAACAAGCATAATGGCTTGTATAAGTTTGCCTCAGCCTTAGATCGTTAATCAAGATCGATTGAAACATACTCCATGTTAAGAAATATGTCCAGTGCTAAGGCGCAAATAAGATCGACTCGGCATACACGCAACACGGCGTAAGGATCGAGTAGAAAATTGTGTTCAAATAGATTTAGTGGTACCGATTGTTACGCATGGAATAGATTCGATAATGTGATAGTATTGCCTGCCCTTAGGAAGTCTCGAGGACGAGACTTTTTCTGAGTGGTGTATAATGTAATGACCCATTCCGCTCAAGCGGACTGCCGATTCAAACGGCAAAAGTGCAACGTCCCAACCCGCTTTGCTTTAGAGAGAATACTCGTTTGAGGCAAGAGGATTTCCAGACTTGGCTCTTCAGGAGTTCGGCTTAGGCTTTCAGAGGCTTGCTCGGAGTATCGCCCGACCGAGGCAAATTATCGCTAAGGTGGGTGGCTACGATAAACATGTTTTTGCTTAGCCAGTACACTTAAAATATGGATGTTTCATGCTAGTCGCTAGGTGAATCACCCCTTGCATGCTAATAAGAATACAACGCACCTAGCTAAGAGAATAATCCTAACTTGTAATGCTTGTACTAGAATATGAAAATAAAATATTGCTTATATACAGACCCTCGCTTGCTACCTTTGCCTTATGCAACGAGACTCCGCTATGCCTCGAGCAGAACGATATGTATATGCTCTGTAGTACACTATTCACTTGTTATACTGCACGACCCTAGATTACGTCGCTCAGTAAGTCCGTTTACGGTTTTACTCCTCGGCTCACCCTCGAGCCCGAGCCAACATGAATATGTAAGTTTTCTTATTAATGCAATACTTGTCTGCTTATACGTTAACTTGTACTTGTTGCCTCGATTCAATGCTTGTTAATCAACTTGTGAACTGTTATATGATTTTATGCTAGTTTGTTACATACTTATTCTATAAATTGTGCTAAGTATGGAACATATCTTGTTATATAATAATTGTTCAGGGAGGTTATGCAAAATAAATTATGCAATACTACTTGTCTTATACTCTTGTTGCCTCAATAGCATAAATTGATAACTTAGCCTAGACGCCGTTTGATCACGGATAACTTGTGCACAAGGTCATGGTTCTCGCGGACGGTCGCTAGGGTACTGGCACCGATCCGGTTCGGATGAGGCCTATTGTTTAGTCTCTTATACTCGACGAAATAGCTTGCAGCGCCCCTTGTACTTTCATTGCATACCATTCTCGTCAAACCTATAGGGAGGTGTCTGCTTTATATCATATACTCTGCTATCATTCCCAAGCAAACCTCCAAAGATGATGTGACCTATAGGGAGGTGTCTGCTTTATATCACTCTTACACATCCACTCCCTTTAGCCTTCCTAAAACCATGATTCGGCAGATGATTGACTGTTATAAACACAAACGTCAACTTTCTTATGCCATGTATCTTCCACTCATCTTTGAGCACTTTCACATTCCTATGGAAGAACCCACTTATCTATCTGAGCCAGCCTACCTGACCAAAGCCCGCATGATTCAGCCTATTTTTCTTATTCTTGATGAAGATAACGTATCTGATTCTGATACACCAGTTGATCCAGCCCTAGCTCCTCCTGCTCCAACTCCTACTACTCCATCATCTGCACAGCCTTCTACCTTGGACTCTATCCGGGAGATGTTCTACGAGCAATTCAGGTTACAAAACGAGATGATAGCTGCTCAACACCAAGAACAGAACACTATGATTATCACTCAACTTCGTGACCAGTCTTATCGTACCACTCTTCAGGCTCACACATTAGCCAACTCCCTAGCAAATCTTCAGTATCACCTAGCCCATCATCCTACTGTACCTCACCCAATGGCTCGTGATCCTTCCTGCCCAGGCTACAGGATCGATGATCCATTTGTTCAGCAGTACTTTGACCCTACCGGAGCATACTTTGATGATCACCCGCCTGCTGATGCTACTAATGATGATCTATGATGATATTTTATATTTCTTATGGCTATATGGATGTATTAGTTTTTCTATTTTCACTGTACTAGAAACATTTGCTTAAAATGTTCAAACATTTATGTTATTTGCCTAGTGCCAGTCTTGTTATTTATTTTGATTAAAACAAATACATGTTGTTATTTTTTATTAATTTATTAAACAAATGTATGCTACTTTTATCTGGTTATTATGTCTATTTCTTCAATTTGTCATAATCACTCATTACAGGGGAGTTATTATTTCCCACTATGATAGTTTGACGAAAGGGGAGAAATGACAAAATATGTGACGATTAAAGTTGATGATGTATAGTTGATGACATATAACTGTGATATATTTATATCTATTTTGTTGACATATCTGTACCTAATTTTGCTATAAAGAAATATTAAATTACAAGTTCTCTTAAATGCTTCCGTTCAAAGGAAAGATATACTTACGGGGGAGCTTTTTCTAAAAAGCTAGTTTTTCATGGAAAGATACTATTTGCATCAAAGGCTACATCAGACTCACCATATGTGTATTTTGGCATAGTTTGTCAATTATCATAATAGAAAAGATTGTTGACACAAAGTGGTCACAGTCAACCTGATTATGATAATCATCAAACATCAGATGAATCAGATCCAAAACACAGATGAAGCAGATACTTGATGCAAAGCATAACAACTCCGTCAATACCAAAGTCAAACTCTGCAACAGCTATTGGTTTCATATTCAAATATAATCTTTCATTTATTTGAGTTTAGGACTGATGTAAGCTGAGTTGCACTAGCAAATCCCAAGTACCTATACCCAGATACTTAGTCCACTCAAATAAACCAAAGAATCTATCCACCAAATCAGGCCACGTTCATTTACAAAGTCTACCATACTAGGAGACCGAACTCGGGCCGAACTCGTGCCGAACTCAGACCGAACTCGGTTACCCTTTTGGTATAAAATCAACCAGTTCAATAGCTCCTGATTTCTTAGCCCAACGGTTGAAAATTTGAATTAAACCCCAACCGAATTCTGACCAAATTTTGTTTGTCTATAACCTATAAATATGATTGGAATTCTTCATTCTAACAACACGATAACAACTCAACCATTCTTAAACCATTCTTAAGTCTCATATCCTATTGTGAGCAAACCTATAAGTCTTCACCTTCCCATCTAAAGAGCGACTCCCTAGCCTTCCTAGTGCCAAGTGTGATCTCGGTCTAGAGTCTTCTGAGTTGTAAAGAGCTTTGTTCAATCAGTTACTCTCTCTCTCAAGCTGTGAAGTTGCGAGACTTCGGATCAAAACTTGTGGTATAAAGAAGTGGCAAGCCTTCGGATCAAACTTGTGATTCACTATTGGTCATTATAGTGGAGAAACTCCGAGCTTGAGTTCTCGGGACTGAACTAGTCCTCTCAGAGAAAAACCAGTATACATATTGGTGTTTGCGTTTGCTTTCTCTCTTACTCTATTGCATATATTCATAATACTGGTAGTAATATTCTTACACATGAGATATATTCTAACTACTAGTAGTTGATCACCATTGCTTGACATAGAATTATAATTTAACAAGTGATTTTATTCCACTGCATACATAAACTTTATTCACCCCCTCTAGAATTGCCATATACGGTCCTACAATAACAAATTCTAACAAAACGTCCACGTGGCAGCTTGTCCTGGACTCAACCTATACTATGCACCCACAGTTGCAACCGTATTCTGTTGAAGGAGCCCCATGCGGCCACCAAACAGAAGGATATGCGATACTTATAGCCCATCAACATGATGACTATAAATAAAGACAACTTGGACGTCCCAAGGGCTGGCTTTTTTTGCTTCAGAGAGAGACCATACCCTCCCAGAGAGTTACGTACGTGCACACAAGCTCAGGAGAGAGAAGAGAAGAGAGCATCCCCATTCCCTCCTCAGACCGTCAACGGAGTAAAGGAGCCACTACAACGCTCGATCTCCACCATCACACTACCCAGATTAAATATTATACTTAGATCTTCTGCTTATGATCTCTTTGTATGTTTGTTTGTTATTAAACGAAAGTGTACCTAAACTCACTTGTAACGGCGAACACAAGCTCGTAGCATATCTTTCAAGGTCTGAATGATTCTTTCTGACTTCCCGTCTGTCTGCGGATGGTAAGCTATGCTGAATCTTAACTTGGTGCCCAACCTCTCATGCAAGCTTTTCCAAAAATGGGAAGTAAACCGGGTATCCTGATCTGACATTATACTTCTGGAATGCCGTTTTGCCTTACTATCTGTTTCATGTACATTTCTGTCAACTGCTCTGTTGACTACCTTACTCTGAAAGAAAAAAATGTGCTACTTTCGTGAGATGATCTACTATCATCCAAACTGTATCTCAATGAGTCGAGGATCTAGGCAAACCGTCACAAAATATATCGTAATATGCTCCCACTTCTACTCTGGAATGGGAAGAGGCTGTAATAATCCTGCTTGTCTCTACTGTTGTGACAGTTAGAGTTGTTCAACAATAACGTATTAAAACTGTTATTGCATTTTTGACGGATTAAAACTATCGTTTAACATCAAAATATATTTCATCAAAACATTAGTTTTGAATTTGACGGATTAAAAAATGTGGTTTAACATAAAAATTTTGACCAAAATTTTAGCTCCCGATTCTATTAAAAAGGCTGTTGATAAGGGCACTACTAAATTCACTCGGGGCTAGCCCAGTTATGAAGAAATTTTACTCAGACTAGCCCAAATTTTACTCAGGCTAGCCCAAGCTCTTCACCTCCCTCCTCCTGCTCCCTCCGTGCTCCACCGCCGCCCCCGCGCGCAGCAGCGGCCTTGTCCTTCACCACGTGAGCGCTCCTCCTCCTCCCCCGTCCTCCACCGCCGCCTCCCGTCGCCGCCCCCGCCCCGCCTCCCGCCGCCTCCTTCCCCTCCTGCTCCTCCGTCTCGTACCCCTTTCGGTGCTCGACTACCTCGGCACCCTCGACGTCCGCCGCTCCTCCCTTCCCAACTTCCTCCGCCGCTACCACCAGGTCCTCCACTCCAGCGTCGTGGAGGACTGTCAAAATTTGGACAGTCCTAATTTTTTAGACAAGCAGTAAAATGCATTTAAATACAGCATAAAACCAGTAACAAATAAGTTAATTTCAACAAACTATATCTGATCCTTTTACTAACTGAATATTGTATAGTCACATAGACATTGGTCAGATGACATGAATAATAGCACAATAAAAAAGAAAAATAACAGCACACAGAAAACCAAAAAAGAAGAAGAAAAATAGAAGGACTGTCAAAATTTGACATATATGTTAATTTTTTAGGACTGACAGTCCTACCAATTGGAAGGACTGTCAAAATTTTGACAGTCCTAAAAAATCAACATATATTTTTAGGACTGTCAAAATTTTGACAGTCCTGATTATAAAAAAAAATCAAGAGTGGACAGTCCCGAATAAATTTTGAAAGTGACAAACTTGTAATTATCAATGGTAAATATTTGGACTGCCCCGAGTGAATTTAGTAGTGCCTATCAACAGCCTTAAAAAATGGCTGTTGATAAGGGCACTACCAAAATTATTCGGGGCTGGCCCAAATATTTATCATTGATAATTACAAGTTTGTCACTCCCAAACATTACTCGGGGCTGCCCACTCCTGATTTTTTTATAATCAGGACTGTCAAAATTTTGACAATCCTATCCATTTTTAGGACTGTCAAAATTTTGACAGTCCTTCCAATTTGCAGGACTGTCAAAATTTTGACAGTCCTGAAGGACTGTCAAAATTTTGACAGTCCTTCCAATTGGTAGGACTGTCAAAATTTTGACAGTCCTAAAAAATCAACATATATGTCAAATTTTGACAGTCCTTCCATTTTTTCTTCTTCTTTTTTGGTTTCATGTGTGCTGTTATTTTTCTTTATCATTGTGCTATTATTCATGTCATCTGACCAATGTCTATGTGACTATACAGTATTAAGTTAGTAAAAGGATCAGATATGGTTTGTTGAAATTAACTTATTTGTTACTGGTTTAGGTTGCATTTAAATGTATTTTACTGACTGTCTAAAAAATTAGGACTATCAAAATTTTGACAGTCCTTTCAATTGGAAGGACTGTCAAAATTTTGACAGTCCTCCACGACGCTGGAGTGGAGGATCTGGTGGTAGCGGCGGAGAAAGGAGGGGAGGAAGGAGCGGCGGACGCCGAGGGTGCCGAGGTAGTCGAAGGGGAGGGGAAGGAGGCGGCGGGAGGCGGGGGAGGAGGTGGAGGCGGCGACGGGAGGCGGCGGTGGAGGACGGGGGAGGAGGCGGAGGCGGAGGTGGAGGTCAAATTCTGGACTAGTATGAACTTTTGGACTAGTATGAGCTAGTCCCAATCATGAACTAGTCCTAAGTAAACTTTGCAGTGCCCTTGTCAACCGCCTAAAAAATTTGGCTCCCACATTTTTACCCAAATCCCGGGCCCCTCTTGGAACCTTTTTCTCTCGTCTTTTCTTCCCCCCTTTTCTTTTCATCTCCATTTTGGGGTCTCTCTCTCTCTCTCTCTCTCTCTCGACTTCTCTCTTCTTTTCTTCTCCACTTTGGGGGGCGATCACTCTCTCGACGCGGGGGAGGACGGGGGTGCTTCAAGGTTTGGCTCGATTGATCCTTACACCGCCAGCGCAACATCACCGGCACCATCAGCTACGAGCACATCGCTTACCTCTTCGGGGTCACATCCCACGAGCGAGCTCTTCCTCTGGTTCTCTGTTAAAGAGATCCATCGACATCCGTAACTCGGGGTTGTTCTACTTTGACGTCAGAGTCATCTATGATAAATATGTTACAGAATATACATATGTTCATGAGTAAGTTTTTTTTCCTTCTTGAGAGAAATCAATGAGTAATTAGAAAAATCATCGATTTTCAAGTTTTTGGGGAATTTTTGTACGAAATTACAATAAACTTGGATAAATGACAAATAGAAGATGTGCGTAGTAGTATCGAAGCAACGTATGTGAGTTCAACCTTTTAGAAAACCATAACCTGTATACTGTGCGTTATCAATACTATTCCTGAATCTTGTGTTTTCTCTGTTTTTTCATTTTTAAGAGTTATAATTTGGGACTCAACAAGTATATTACTACGAGGCCCCTAATTTTCAACAAAGCTAGCCAATAAAAAATCTGATACCAACATCCAAATATTTTTTCATTACCTACCCAAAGTTAAAAATTATGTTTAGAATCTGATAATCTATCACATGTAAATACTATTTATAATTTATTTCGATGAGGCTGATGATTTATGGGGCGTGACAGGGCGGTAGGCGTGACAGTGAGGTTTACAATTACAGAGGCGGGATGGGTCAAAGTGCTCTAATGTAAACATATATAGAAAACAAAATTGAGTCCAGAGTCTTAATTTATGAAAAATAAAACTATTAACCTGGAAATTTCCATTTCTGTTCTCCATATCCCGTCGCTAATATTAGACAGCAACAGGACTAGCTAACTAAGATCGAAGAGTGTAACAGATATATACAGAGTGGGGTTTACAGAGAGATGAAAGGGAAAATGTTGAAGACTGGGTTTTACGGAGAGTTAAGTGCATGATGTTTTAGTTCCTTCTACAGTTGACTGTTTATGATACCTGTGATCAACTTGAAAATCTATTGAGTTGTGAAGTTCAAGGAAATACCCACATCAAAGTGCTGTAGTAATGGACCAAAAGTGAGTATATTTTCTTGCATCATAGTAGGAGAAGCACCACTAAGTTTCTCCTCTCAACTTCACAATCTTGTTTCCTCTCCACCAATTCAGAGTTCAAGTTGCTGATATTTATGCGATGGTGAAGGGGAGTTGATGGACTGGAGGTCTTACCAGATGGAAATGGGGTAAACCATCCTGCTTTTGGCCGAACTTGATTTTGTGGGTTTTTTTTTTATCCACCTCAGTGTCTTTGGAGAAAAAGCCATGATAAGAAAGATTGGGGGAAGAAGATCTGTGTGGAAGGAAAGAGAAGAGTATGGATAATAATGCTCGTCTACGCAAAGTTGAATGATTTAATACTTTTAAATAGGATTAGGGGAGGGAAAAACTATTGAAGCTTCTTTTGAAGCAGTTCACAAGTATGGATGAACAGTTATTATGTGTTACAGTCTGTTTAACTGTAACCTTCTATGCTTTCCCTCTCTTTCAGGTTGTAGGCATTTTGCAGGAATGGGAAGCGACCAACAACTAAAGACATGATTTTTGGCATTCGAGGGAATTGCCAGTGATTTGTTCTCTTTTGGATTTGATGCAAACTTATGGGTAAGCCTGATACTTAAAACTTTTGGCTTGCTCTTTATAGTTTTTGTTTGTTTATTAGCTCTGAGTGATATTGCAGTTTGGTACCACTTTTTCTAGCTTTGCTCGTGTTTATTTATACAGTTATACTTTATTTTCAGTAAAGTTTGCATATTAAGGGCACACTAGAATTATTTATTTAACTGTCATGCATTTATTTCCTTCACAAATCAATGATTTAACTGGTCTGACATAGTTGTGCTTAAGAAGAGTTGCTATGATATGTCTATTGTCTGAATACTCTTGTTAGTGCACTTGTCTGTTCCTGACATAAGGGATTTCACCAAATATATGAAATGTTAAAACAATTAATCATCTCATGTAATGCACCTTGTCTTCATTACTTCATAAATATTAATACAACAAACAAGACACCTAACTTCAATACAACAAGTGAGATGTGTATATGTAGGTAGGCTTCCTCTTCAAATATCAATATTATACTAATTCAAAGTCTTCCGTCTATTGTGGAAGTGCTATTACTAATATCTGCAAAGTCTGTAACCTTTTAGACTGTCCATTTCACATTTCTAGTCAATTAGCGTGATGTCATTACATAAGAAACCTGCTGCTTCAGACCCTTTGCCAGCAGTTCTTTCATCATAGGCTTTGACCTTCTCGGCAGTCTTTACAATCACCAGAAACAAGAGTCTGTAAATAACCACCATCCCAAATAGATTGCCAAGCGCAACCAGTAGTACCTGAGGTCTCTGTACATGTTCACAAAAGATCTTCTGGTGAGCACTAGGCATTGTGTTGCAAAGCTCGATTAACTCCCCTTCTTAACCAAAACTCCACCCTTCAAGAAATTTAGTAGCACAATAAATAAAGTTCCCCTTAGAAACCTCGCTAAACGTAGCTATGCATACTGTTTAAATATCTAGATATTCTTGATTGAAACAAAAGTTAAGTTCTCACAAAAAAAACAAAAACAAAAGTTAAGTAATCATTTTTTCCTTTTCTTTCAAGGTTCATATGTTATCTTAATTCTTAAGTGGATGATATTTCCTTCTTTCAGCGGAATTCCATATCAACTACTAAATACAACATTTTGACCTTTTTACCAAAGGGTTGTTTGAGCAGGTGATTTTTTTTTTTTTTTTTTAATCTTTAACCGTTTTAGCAATACCATGAAACACTTTTTCCATGATGTCCAATTGATGCTATTAAGTTTGTTTTTGACTTGCTCTACTTATTCTACTAAAAGTACATGTATTTTATGTTGACAGTTCAGACGGATGGCCAATTTGTACTCTTATGATCTCAATCTTAACTACACCAATTAGGTAATTATATCAGTATATAATTTTCGAATTGTTTTATTTGGGAATTATTCCGGCATCTTCATTTTCCTTTTCCAATGTTTGTAGTTTGAGCCAACTGATAAGTTAGCTTTTACTTGTTAATCTTTGATTTTAGATGCGGTTGATTTTAACTAGAATTGTTTTGTGAATTTTTACAAATTTTTTTTTTTTTGGATACAGAAATGACTGCAAAATGATAAATCTATCAACAGCACTCCTGTTGATGTATTGCAAGGTGAGAAGTGGAAAAGTATTCCTTGGATGAATTTGCAGGCTTGGAATTTTTTAGTGTTTGGTGAGGATTATGTGAGATTATAATCTTCTTTATGATAATTAACGATTTTTGGGTTTGGGAGTTTTTTTTTTCATTTTTTTCATTTTTTCTTCTATTGTCACATCTTTTGATGTAGCAAAGTAAACACTTAGATTCAATTTGTAGATAGTAGGCTTGTCAAATTAGTTATTGATAATGGATGCAACTTGAACTTAAAAGTTGTACCTACATTGTTTCTAAGTCCCTATTAGGTCTTCATCTTACTCTTACGGGTGAGTGGTAATAACAACCGCTGCTTCTCTGCTTGATTTAGGCTCTTATTCCATCCAAAGGGTAAAAATAGGTGCTAGTTTAAGCTTAAATCACCAAGCTAGTCAACCCTTTTCTTTTGTCTTATATGGTTCATTAGTTTATGACTATTTGAATAAAAAGCTGTCATTTTGGTCTAGTGATGCACAAAAACATAATACATACTAGCTAAGTGCTTTAGTTAAGCTGGTTTGAAGTACCAAATGTGTCTTGAGTTTGAATAACAAGCTCCATGTCGTGTTTATTAAATGTTTTAGTTAAACTGTCCGCTTTAATAGATTCCCAAATGTATTTAACCTGGAAATTCTTATTCAACTACCAAAAAGGGGCTGGGCTAAATAACAAACTTCACCTAATATGCTTAATGGGAAGGCTTCTTGAACTTGTACCTAAAACGTTATGTAATGATCCTATTGGAAGACTAATATGCATTTTGCAGAACAACTATCATTCTGGACTTTATATGCTGCAGTTGTTTGTAGAAGAAATCCCAACATATCTTAACCCACTAGCAGTTAACCCAAGATTGACAATTCTCTTATAATTTAATACTATCAAATTCTCCACCCTACACAGTAATTTCCTTTTATCCGAATGCCTACTGTAGCTCTATAGTACAACTAGCAAAATATATTTACATTGAAGTAGTATAATTTATAAAGGAAATGCAAGTTACATTGTTTAGAAACTAATAGATAACATGTTGCCTGAACCACATTACAAATAGAAAGGATTGCAATTTCATTTTATGTAACCTTATAAAAGCTTTAAGATTCAAGATCATCAGGTCGTGGAGGGGGTATCCCTATTTTACATCTTTTTAGGAGTTTTACTCTTGAGATTTTCATCTTGGTCCATATAGAAATCTCAGAAGGAACCTAAATGATCACGGTAATTTATTATGATTCCTCTTGGTTATTGTACTTGTAACTTTTACACTATAATTGTGGGTAACTTTTACCCTGTAATTGTGGGTTGCTAGTATGAAGTATTTCCTTATTCTAATCTTGAAGGAAGAAAGAATGAAAAAGAACCATCTGGAATCTGATTATCGGCCGGTGTGTAGTCGTTGATATTATAGATGGTTTAAGCTCGATATATTTAATCCAAGCAGATAGTATACCTTGTTTTAAACTATTCTGACAGAAATGTGATCATTATCGTTGTCTGGGTTCATTTACTTGCCTAAGATACTCTTGCCAAATGCTTTTGATCTATCTTTAGGAGACATTGTTTGGTGCATCAATATTGCTCATTTTCTTCTATTAGGAATGTCGATTCCGTTTATTTTATGTTAAATGTTTTACAACTATCATGCAGTCTCGTGTTAGCTATATAAGTATCATGCAGTCTACTAAGTTTGTTGAATGTGGTTTTCTGATTATGGAGACTGGTACTTTGCCAGAATGAAGTACATGCTAATATAAAATGAACATAGATTATTACAAACTAACCATATTCTATTTCTGCCTTTTAAGAAAGAAGTAATTTGATTAAAGGAGGTGGATTTTGATATCTTGTTGTATGATAGCATCCTTTTTGAAGCCAGTAACCATTTTGAAAGCAACTTTTGCTGATATTACCGTTATAAGTTATAACAAAGCTCTTCAACTAGTTTAACCTCAACAACTTGACTTATTTGTTCTTTTTATTTCTTCCCTTGCTGTTACAGGTAACTGCAAATGAAAGCCTAACAGGTACCATTGCCCAGCCTCCCATCCTAATTCAACGCCTCCAGATCATCATTGCAATGATGGTAATAGACATGGCGATATTTTGTGCACCGATACATGCATCAAAACAAGTTATGAAGACTGTTGATGATCATTTTTCTGCTTTGCAGTTATGAAGACTGTTGATGATCATTGTGGCCTTTGGCTGCCCGGAATTATACTTCAGATGTTCTTTCAGAACAACACTGCCTACCATGATATTCATCATCAGCCCCAAGGTACAAAATTCAACTACTCCCAGCTGTTTTTCACGTATGGGACAAGATATTGGGAACAGACATGCCATATAGCTTAATCACCCAAAAAGAAGGGGGGTTTAGCATGTTAGATGTCGGATATCATACATGTTAGTGATAAATTAAAGTATACATGCATTTATATGGAACTTCTTAAATATGTACGTTATAATATAAAAATTGATAAAATTATCTGTGTTATCCTAGAAGTACAAATAACCTTTGTAAGAGAGAAAAAGTAACCATTATTTTTTTCCTCTCTACAACTCAATAATAAATATACATAACTAATCAATTTAGTAGACTCTTACTTCATGAAAGTCGTATATATAATACATGTACTAGATGGATATCATACATGTTAGTGATAAATTAAAGTATACATGCATTTATATGGAACTTCTTAAATATGTACGTTATAATATAAAAATTGATAAAATTATCTATGTGTGTTATCCTAAAAATACAATAACCTTTGTAAGAGAGAAAAAGTAACCATTATTTTTTCCTCTCTCTCTACAACTCAATAATAAATATACATAACTAATCAATTTAGTAGACTCTTACTTCATGATAAGTCGTATATATAATACATGTACTAGATCCTGGATGTAGCAAGGAACAAGGAACAAAAAACAAGGAATAAGAAGCAAACTTTGAGGACAAACTCAATAACTAGTTACCTAACAAGCAAAGATTACCATTAAGACTGAATATCTGAAACCAGGTTAAAATAACTAATATCCCAAAAATCTACCTTTGGGTGTTGGGGGGTGGGGGGCAACTTCCAGGGAACATGCAACTATGTTGCAGTCTCATCTAGTGTACCTGAGCCTTTGAGTATGTTCATTCAGAACTTGTATGTGCTTTTTTGCAGAAGCAGTTTCTTGTTTGGAGTAGGTCATGTCCCAACATTGAACCATTTTGATTCCTTTGGTTATCGAAGTTGCTGTGAGTGCATGATTGGGTGATAGAATCTGAGCTTATTTAGTCGACCATCTTGGAACTTCTTTGCACTGTTGGGTGTAAAGAAATTCAGCTTTACTGGGAGTATATCCTTAAATGGAACTGAGGACATTAATGAGAAATGAATGATGGCGGACATATTAACAACTCCAATACCTATGGTCAATGTAGTAACAAATCGTAAGAGATTTGGTACTTTGTACTTGCCATATTAGCTCTATTACAATAGTCCCACTCGAACCAAGAGTTACATTAGGAGTTGCTAGTACGACGATGCAAGATTTCTCTCATAAACTCAAGGGAAGCTGGATTAGGAGGGTATTAAGATCTCAGAGGCAACATGTAAAAAGGGACGTAGAGAAGAAACACCACCTTTTAATATATTGTATTGCTAGAAACAATACCCTGGGAGGAGACTAGTATAGGTGACGGTGACTAGGATAAGAAAAAAACTTGGATCATCTCATATTGGCAAAAATGATCAAGTATTCCGATTACTCTTTGATCATGAAGTTGCTGTTGGATTATCGTCGATGGTGTTGTGCAAAGGGATCATATGTTTCATGAATTTAGTTGCTAATTTGAAGGACACTCATTCATGATATCTGGAAAATGAATTTGAATAATTGGTATTTTCTTAGTGGCTTTTGGACCAGGAAGCATGGGCACTCCAAAATCCAAGCATGTCCATTTCTCATTGTCAGACACTTGGACAGATAAAAATGGGTGTCGTATCCGTGTTGTCGTGTCTGGATTTTTGTGTTCGTCCAACATAGCTTTTTATGGCTTCATAGTCAAAAGGATAGGTTTATTGGGATCTTAACTAGAAGTCTCATGTTGTTACGTAAGAATTTTCTTATTGTTTGCCTTTAAAATTTCCCTATTAAAATTTGTTATCTTGACGCATATTATGTACTCTTCAAGTGGGTGTTACTTTTCCCTTGATGAGATATCGAGAGACATATTCAGAATTTCAGATGGAGAATCAGGTACTAAATAATAGATAGCTTAAAGAGCATTTAGAAATGGTGATCATGGGGTTACCTAAGAAGAAAACAAAAGAATAAAGTGTTTGAATTTCAAATTTCTTTAAGGGAGAATTGTACTAGAAACAAGGATAGACTTGTCAATTACAACTTTATAATTCCTATTCCTCTTTTGATAGGAAATGATGTTAAGGATTGTTGGCTGCACCTATTGCAGATAATTTAAACGTCATTTTGTAATTGAATAACTGATGAAACTGTTCCTTAATCTGGTTTCTTCATGTTTATTTTAATGTCAATCCAATATTTAGAAGCATGATAAGTTTATACAATTTAGCTATAAACAAGAAGCTCTTCTCTTGTTCATCATGCATGCCAGCTATAGTTTTCTTATCCTTGTATATCTTTTGATTGGAGTGACAGAGATTAACATTATGGTTATTAAAGAGCGTTACATGAAGTCTCATCTAGTGTTTGAATACTTATGGAGAATCTATACTTATCTTTTTTTTCTTATGTTTATATACACGGGACATGCTCAGCCATTGGACGTGTAAATACATATGCACTACCGAAAGATGAAGCTTATAATATCATTGTCGATGAATGTTTTGACGATAATGAGATCTTGTTTGACAGAGACGAGAAGTTTGATGATATTACTATTGGAAAAATGATTAATTGGCCAAAATATTTAGTTTAGTTTGTGAGGATTTGAAAATTTCTTTTTTGTAGTACACCTGAGATTATTGTAAATAACATTCTCTTTTTTGGTTCATCATGAGAACTAAGCCATTGTGAGCGAGCAACATTGTGGTAACTTTTGTATTTTTTTTGATAGAATATTGCTATGTAAACTTAATACATTTATTATTAATTAATACAATTTTGATTGATTTCTTTTATTGTTGATGATTGTTGATGTTTATATGAATCATTTTTCAAATGTATTTCAGTCTTATATAGAGGATGAACATGATTAAATAGATTTGATATTAATTGATAATTTTTTTTAAATTCTGTTTCCAGAAAACGACATACCTTAACTGTTGAAAAGAAAAAAAATAGTGGTAGAAAATGATAGACCTTAACTGTTATTTGACAGTTTTAGTACGTAGTTTTTATTTGACAGATAATAAAATAAAACGACAGTCCAAAACTGTCGTTTAAATTTTGGGACGCGCTATTAACGACGGATGTTCTAACAGATCAAAACTGTCGTTTAACGTGATTTACGACTGTTTTGGTCTGTCGAAAAATACATGTTTTGGTGTATACCTTCACTTGCTGACATACTAAACATCGGGAGACAAACCGTGCTATCTCCCTTTTCATCCCATTCCACCAGAAATGTTGTTTGATGTCCTGGTACGTCTTTGTGCCTTTTGGATGAATAGAATATTGTGAACTGTGTGCTTCAGTCATCACCTCTTGTCGGATATCTTCACTTGGCACAGAAAGACGATTTTCAAATCTCAATGTTCAATTTTCATGAATCAACTCTTTCCTATAACCAGATTCACATTCTGTCCGAAACTTCTGAATCTGTGGATCTCCTACCTGAGCTGCCGTGATTCTCTCCACCAAGGTAGACTATATCTATAAACTGACCAACATCTATGTATCTTGCGGAAGTACAATCTCAATGCCTATATCTTGAAGATCCTCTAAAATGTGCCTTACGTAGTTAACACAAACGCACCACCTCTTATGCTAAGAGCATCTGCTACTATGTTCGTCTTGCCTGGATGATACTAGAGTGACACATCATAACCCTTCTGTAATTCTAACCACCTTCCATGCCTCATGTTCAAGTCCTTCTTGGTGAGTACATACTTCAGGCTCTTATGATCTGTAAATATTTTCACCCGATCGTCGTATAAGTAGTCTCCAAACATAATTTGAGTGCAAACACTACTGCTGCCAACTCCAAATTGTAGAAGCATAAAAAGTACGCCTCCACAGAATGTTTAATTCAAGAGAGGGATGATGCGCTCTTTCACAAAATGAACTAACAAGAGGAATGACACACTCTATCAATGTTTCAGAGAAAGGCACAATTCCTTAAAATAGAGCAGAGACGCGCTTTAGTCCAGTTTTACAAAGACAAGCGCACAATACTCACGTTACTTTCCCACAATTAATGCAATGAACCTGACAGACTGGCACAACTGAGGAGGAAGTCAGAATCATTATTACTGAAGATTTTCGACACACAGACTCAGGTTGTCGTTTAGTGGACCGTTTGGCCAAATTCTAACAGAGTGCGTCGTTGTGCCAAACTCTAACAGAGTACGCCGTTGTGCCGAACTCTAAAAGAGTACGCTATTGCAACCACTTTCTCCAAGTCTCATCAAAGCGCACCAAAGTTGCTGAATTTCTTCAATTGTGCACCAAAGACCCTAACTGATAGTGAATAGTTATGACTATGTGGTTTTCATGCCATGTTTCTTGTAAAACATGCACAAATAACTGTCCCCACGACCTACGCTTCCCTCGTATAGGGGAGCCACGTGTCAAGCAGGCAGTAAGTTGTGAACCCACTAATTAGAACGTGGGATATCTTTTTTTTATCAAATGTGCGCGCACAAGAGCAAATACGGTGCATATTGTTCGTTTGTACGCGCACACCCCTGTAACCGTTCCTAAGTGCTATAAATATAGAATCAATACATCCTTCTTGGAGGCACAGGCGAACAGATAGAGAGAGGAAGATAGAAACTTTTTGGTGCCAGTGTTGCCCGAGTTTCCTTGCCTTCGAGTTCTCAAGTGTTAGTGTATGCATCTCTTCTTTGGTGTCAAGTAGTCCAAGGAGTAAAGTGATCAGCCGCAAATCAGATATCTACAGTTATACTTTCTCAGAATTTATTATACTCTAGATTCTTGTATATGATTTATTGTACCATTTTTCTTTTCTTTCAAAGTTTGTAAAACAAAAGTTCGTTCAACTTTTTTTTATGGCAAACAAAATGGCCACTCTGCTGGGGACGACCTTCTCCTCCGATGAGAAGGTGATAGCTGAACATGACACCGTCTTGGTTGGCACAACGCAAAAGACTTTGCTCGTGAAGTTCGACCAAAAAGCCTATGAAGAGATGCTTTTTGGGGGTAGTGCTAGCCCTTCGACCACAATCAAGTCCAAGAAGACCCGTCAGATCTGGCTGCCTAAGCCTCGCTCCTTCTACCCCGACGTTGATGTTAACAAAGGGAAGAAGGTGCTGACCGCTTATAATGAGGGTTCCCTCGTTGTTTCCTCCCAGTCTGTGACTTGGTAGATATCAATCTTTCATCTCCAGTTTGTAACTCGGTGGATGCTCCTCTCAGCCACGTGTCACGCCCCAGTCCCAAAATATTATGGAACCAGGCCACGTGGCATTGGCCAGCTGACACGACTCCGAGGATATCCCAATTTAATGGATCCTGACGAAGTGTGCTACGCTGTCCTAAATCTAACAAGTCTAATAACAACAACAGGCAATGTCTAATCTCATCCACAGATAACAAGTAAATACTGAAATGAAAGACTGGAATATAAGAAACATAGTCGACTGACATAGTACAACTGAAATAAGTCTGGTGGGAACAAACCCACTACAATGTACTGATAGTCTGAAATAAATTACTGAATAGGAGAGACTGGAACAACGGCTAACTAGGTAAGGAGCTCCAATCATAGGCGGAAGGCCTACCAATCTGATCAGGGGTACTCTGATGGAAGTACCTCCAACTCCTCGTCCAGAGCAAACCTCGCCTCTACGCCTGGCACGTAAACTGTGGGATAAAAGGCCTCGTCCAGATCTGGAAGATAACCAGGTCCTCAGAGGGACGTAACAAGATACAATATGCATGCTGGATATAGTACTGAAATAAAAGTAAAGAGGGGGTGTGCTAACCATCTAAGTGAATGCAATATAAGGACAACCTAGGAACGTATAAGTAGGTGTAGGCATAACGTCCAACGTCCTCTAGAGTGTGGTATCTGTAATCGTCCATCATTCCGAAGAATGAGGTATCTGTATATAAGTATAACGTCCACACTCTAAGGCGTGGTGTCTGCTATGTATACATACGTCCGTAACACTCCGTAGAGCGCGGTGTCTGAATATAGGGAGTCACCGGGTCTATGGTTCCTCTGGATACCACGGAATCCGGTGGGGGTATCCCATACGTTTGTCAGTTGTCCTTCCCGCCCAATGTAGATACGCAAGTCGAATGCACGACTTGAGTGTACCGTATCTAGATGCCAAGTCTCAATTAACTATATTATTCTAGAATACAAGCTAGTCCGTGATGCATGTCGTACGTACCGATAGCGAATCGGGTACGCGGACCCGCATCCCAATATGAGTGTACCATCACGATACGTGTATAGTGCCATGGTCAAGGAAGATATCAAAATATCCTCACAGTGGGTGAGTCAGCTAGCAACTAGGACATGTACACTACTCATCGACGCAATGTCGACCGCACCCGAGTCATTCTCGGACACGCACAGTTCATATATAATTGAAATATTTAACATTTAAATTTAAAGCAGTAATCCAGCAAGGTATACTTGCCTGCCCCGGGTAGCTGCGAAATCCAAAGCCCTGTTCCTGATGCCTCGGCAGTAGTGTCCAGAAATCCTATATAGGATATAGTAATGACCCAAATTAGTCGCTACAATAGCACGACTAAGACACACTGTCCGTAACTACAACTGTCACCGGGTCTGGACTGTTTATACATATAGCTAACACTATTATTTATATACACACTAAATCACATTTAAATATATTAAATAATATTTATGTTTAGTAGTACAAAAATAATATTGGTATTATTTAGTAATACACTGGTAATTATGTTATATTCAATAAATTCATATATATGTATATAATAGATAATATTCATAATATCATTTATTTATACATGTTCATATATTTTATACTATATAAGTACACAAATAAATACACCCAACATTGTATACATGTATTTAAATAGTAAGTTTATGTATCTATGTAAATAACATATTTACTTATATTTAGATATATATATACTCATACACAAGTATATATATATATATATATATATATTTATATATACATACCTTTATATACACAAAAATACATATATACTTATATATTTATATATTAGGTATTCAAATGAAAATAGGATATTTAAACTCATGTATATATATACTATGTATATACATACATTTTTATTTATAAATTACGTACTTATATATTTATATTATATACAAAATATACCCAGAAAATAGAAATACAGTATATACACAAAAATAATACTTGATTTCCAAAAATGTATTTAATATTATAGATATTAGATATTTAATATTTTTCGTATTTTAAAAATATCATACATACATACATACATACTTACATACATACATACATACATACATACATAAATGATTATAATATATAATATGGAATTTATACAGGAATATAATAAATATATATACTGTTAAATACCTAAAATACAGTAAATAGTATCGTATACGTATTAAAATACGGATGATACGATATTCACATATATTAGAACTTGCAACTGAAAATACTTGCATAAGTATTAATAAACACACATAAAATATTGTACCTAAGTATTCGACAGGTCGAGGGGGTCGAGTTGGTCGGTCGTCGCCGGCGGGGGTGGCCGGACGGCGCTCCGGCGAGGCTCGGGGAGGATCGGCAGTAGTAGCCGCGGTTTGGTACAGTTGATGCTGCGGGTCCGATTACTCCTCGAGGCGGCGGCGACGTCGGCTGAAACTCGCCGGGGTGGTGGAGGACTGGTCGGGGAAGGGCTCGGCCAAGTACGGCGGTCGGAGACGCGGTGGTGGCGGAGCACTAAGCTGAGGGGTGGTCGGCTAAGCTGTGCGGGCTGCGGAAGCTATGCTGGTGTGGGGCTGTTTGGGGGTGGCTGCCGGCGGCGTCGTGGCCGGGTGGCGGTGGCCGAGGGTAGGGGAGGGTCCGGCGAAGGGTCGAGTTAGGGTGGCGGCGACTGGTGGTGGCTGGTGGCGGTGGTGGAGCTCGGGGTGGGTAGGTTAGGGTCGGCTGTTGGTTGAGGGACTTAGGGTTTTAGGTATGTTTGGTTTTGGTTTTTCATTTACAATGTAAATATGTAAGTATATGTAGGAGAGAGAGTGTGGGGGGCTGCCTAGGGATTAGGGCCGGCTGGACAAACATTCTTGGGGAGTGGGGTTGTCCATCAAGATGAGTGGAGGGCTAGGAATAGGCCATTCAAATTGTAGGGTCAAGATGGGTTCCCAAAAAGGTGGTGTAAGGACATAAAAAATGGGGAGAAACCAAATGCCTACGGTTGGTTATGAGCATTACTTTTCTCCATGATGGTTTGGGCCAATGAGAGGGGGGCACCTCATTACAATTTTGCAATTAGGTCCCTGACAATTTGGTATTTGCACAATTAATTTGTATTTAGGATTTAATGTGACCAAACACCATGTTTGGTGTTCCTCATTGGACTATGATGGTGTTTGGTGTTTTGTATGAGGCTTGTGGGTGTGGATGTGGGTTTGGGTTGGAGTTGGGTCCAATTTAATTGAGGTTGGGTAGCCACATTAATTAATTCGTAATTAATGTGATGGGTGTTTCTAATTTAATTTAATTAAAAACCGGAAGTCTAAATTTGGTTGGACAAGGGTCGTTGGTGTAGTAGGCTCAGTGTACAATAATATCGTGATCTGGGTTGGTCAAAACTGGTTGAGGTTGGGCCTTAATTTCAATTGGAACGGGCAGCAAACGTAATTACGCAATTTTATTAATTTGCGCACGGACGTTTGTAACCACTTTTGTGCGACTATAATTTGGCACGAAAATCGGTATCCGGGGTTTGTTCTAGGTTCAATATGATGGGTTCACATGTCTAGGTCAAATATGTGGAATTCGTTTTAGGGCAACAGCTAAGGTAGTATCCTAAAACAATCAATCCTTGCACAAGTATCCTAATACTATATATTAATTCATAATTACTTCAAATTAACCCTAATCATGCTAATTAAACTAGTAAACCCTAATTTCTGGTCGAGGGGGTTTACAACATACCCTCCTTAGAGCATTTCGTCCTCGAAATTAAAACAGACATATAGAAAAACTGTTGAATGAAATTAAACATTAAGACATACCTAGGCCTTCGAAGAGATGGGAAAAACGTTGCCGAATATCGTCCTCTCGTTCCCAGGTTGATTCACCTGGTGCATGATGCCTCCATGCGACACGAACTAGAGGGATGGTCTGGCCTTGCAGTACCTTCTCGCTTCGGTCTAGGATCTCTACCAGCTCCTCCTGGTATGACAAGCTGGGACCGACGGTGATCTCCGAGTGGTCAAGCACATGACTCGGATCCGGTATGTACCTTCTCAGTTGAGATACATGGAAGACGTCGTGAACTCCTTCCAGTGTCTGCGGCAAGGCCAATTTGTAAGCAACTTCTCCGATGCGCTCTAGCACATCGAAGGGTCCGATGTACCTCGGACTCAGTTTCCCTCTGCCTCCAAATCTGATGGTTCCTCTGGTAGGTGAAATCTTCAGGAACACATGTTCTCCAACCTGGAACTCTAAGGGTCGTCGATGCACATTAGTCCAATGCTTCTGCCTGTCCTGTGCTGCTCGTAGATGCCCCTGGATCTTCTTCACCTTCTCCACTGTATGGACGATCAACTCTGGCCCTAGAATCTGCCTCTCGCCTACATCGCTCCAACATACGGGGGAACGACATTTCCTACCATACAATGCCTCATAGGGAGCCATCTGAATGCTCGCCTGATAGCTATTGTTGTAGGAAAATTCGACCAAGTGCAAGTGGTCCTCCCATGAACTGCTGAAGTCAAGCATGCAAGCCCTCAACATATCCTCCAGCGTCTGAATGGTGCGCTCGGATTGTCCATCCGTCTGCGGGTGGTACGAAGTACTGTACCAAGACTCTCTTGCATACTCCTCCAAAAGTACGATGTAAACCTCGTATCCCGGTCAGACACGATACTGACTGGCACTCCATGCAATCGTACAATCTCCCTCATGTACATGTCTGCCAAGACTTCCGTAGATTGCCCAACCCTGAAGGGTAAAAAGTGGGCAGACTTGGTGAGTCTATCTACGATTACCCATACCGCATTGCGACCGCTAGGACTCCTCGGGAAACCCGTGACGAAGTCCATGGTGATGTGCTCCCATTTCCACTCCGGTATCGGGAGCGGTTGAAGTAATCCGGCAGACCTCTGATGCTCAGCCTTGACTTGCTGACACACCAGACACTTAGCCACGAAGCGGGCTATCTCTCTCTTCATCCCGTGCCACCAGTAGTACTGCCTCAGGTCTCGGTACATTTTCGTGCCTCCTGGATGTATAGAATAAGTCGAACTGTGTGCCTCCGTCATCAGCTCCTGGCGTAGCTCTCCATTCGGAACATAGAGACGATCTCCACATCTCAAGGTCCCGTCCTCGTGTATACGCAGTCCCGTCTGTATTCCAGCCTCTGTCCTCTGTCGAAGCCTCTGAAATCTGGCATCTGTCGGCAAAGCAGCCTTGATTCTCTCCACCAATGTCGATTGCACCTGGAAACTCGACATCTGGCCGTCTACTTCGGGCATGACGACTTCGATACCCAACTGCTCTAGATCTCTCAACAGATGTTATTGGGTAGTCAGGAAAAATGCTATGGGCTTCCTGCTTAAAGCATCGGCTACCACATTAGCCTTTCCCGGATGGTACTGCAGCTCAATCTCGAAGTCTGCCATCACTTCGAGCCAACGTCTCTGCCTCTGGTTCAGGTCCTTCTGTGTGTAGACGTATTTAAGGCTCTTGTGATCGGTAAATATCTCCACGCGCTCTCCGTACAGGTAGTGCCTCCAAAGCTTCAAAGCAAAGATCACTGCGGCAAGCTCCAAGTCGTGGGTGGGGTAATTCTTCTCATGGGTCCTCAACTGCCTAGAGGCATAGGCCACAACCTTCCCATGCTGCATCAAGACGCATCCTAATCCTTTCCCGGACGCATCGCTATAGATCACGAATCCTCCGGGTCCAGAAGGTATGGTCAAGATGGGTGCTGTAGTCAGACGCTTCTTCAGCTCATCGAACGCCGTCTGACACTCCTCTGTCCAGGTGAACTCCTGATCCTTGCGGGTCAAGCGGGTCATCGGCTCTGCGATCCTTGCGAAGTTCTCCACGAACCTCCGGTAATATCCGACAAGTCCTAGGAAACTTCTCACCTCCGTGACGTTGGTAGGGGTCGGCCACGTCTCTACAGATGATATCTTCGCGGGATCTACTGAAATGCCATCTCCCGAGATAACGTGTCCAAGGAATGCGACACGATCTAGAAGAAACTCGCACTTGCTCAGCTTGGCATAAAGCCTCTCTCGTCTCAGTGTCTCTAGCACTAGCCTCAAATGCTCTCCGTGCTCCTCGTGGCTCTTCGAATACACTAAGATGTCGTCGATGAAGACTACCACGAACTGGTCCAGATACTCATGGAAAACTCGGTTCATCAGGTTCATAAACACAGCAGGCGTATTTGTCAATCCGAAAGGCATCACTAAGAACTCGTAGTGACCATAACGAGTCATAAATGCTGTCTTTGGAATGTCCTCCCTTCGCACCTTCACCTGTTGGTAGCCCGATCTCAAGTCGATCTTCGTGAACACCACTGCTCCTGTCAGCTGGTCGAACAGATCGTCGATTCGTGGTAGCGGGTACTTGTTCTTGATTGTCAGAGCATTAAGGGCTCTGTAATCAATGCACATCCGGAACGTTCCGTCCTTCTTCGGCACAAACAACACTGGTGCTCCCCAGGGTGATGCACTAGGACGAACGAATTCCTTGATCTGCAACTCCTCTAGCTGTAGCTTCAGCTCGTCAAGCTCCTTCTTCGCCAACCGGTACACATTTGATAATACCGGTGCTGCTCCAGGTATTAGCTCAATGGTGAACTCCACCTCTCTATCAGGCGATAGGCCTGGCAACTCCTCCGGGAAAACATCCTCGAACTCTGCAACGATTTCTGGGGGTGCCGTCTCCATCGCCATGTAAGCTCCAGCTGCATGTCCTACTCCTCGCTCGATGGTGCCTCGCATGAATTCGAACTCCGGTTGTCCTGGCAGTCTAAAAGTAACGCTACCCTTCCGGCAATCTAGCACGACATTGTACTGGCTTAACCAGTCCATACCCAGAACTACGTCGAAAGCTGGCATTGGGAGTACCAACAATCGCGCTCTCATCTCCCTACCACAAACTACTACTGAGCACGTTCTAATGGTGTTGGTAACTGGTACGATGCCTCCTCCGGTAAGTATTCTCCAACTCTTAGGTAAGGGGGAGGTTGCTACTCTATGCATTGCTACGAATCTACTAGATATAAATGACAGTGTAGCTCCAGAATCAAACAGTGCAGTTGCAGGTAATGATGCAACTAAAATTGTACCTGCTATAGCCTCTCCTTCTGGTTCCTCCTCAATATATGCTAAAGCAAAGGCTTGTCCGCGCCTCTGCCCTCCTGCCTGCTGGCGGGCCTGGTTGAAGTGTGCCTCCTGTGGAACCAAGGGTGGTCCTCTCTGCTGTCCTCCGGTAGCTGGTGGACGCTGTCCTCCTGCTGGGGGTGGTATCCTCAGTGGTGCTGCTGGTGGCCTCTGTCCAGTCTGGGGTGCTGCGTCTCTGCGCTGGGGGCAGTCTCTAGCAAGGTGCTGGCTGGCTCCACAGACCATGCAGAGCCCGAGCTTCTTCCTGCAGTCTCGGGTGACGTGTCCCCTCTTGCCACAGAAGTGACAGGTCGAAAGCTCCCTCTGCTGGTATGGCGCTGTCCTCTGCTGCGCCTGTGCTCCTGGACGGCGGATCGGTCCTCCGGCTCCTTGCTGGGTCCTGGCTGGTACGTTCACGCTGGAACGTCTCGCTCCTCCTCCTCCTCCTATAGCCTCCTGGATCCTCGCCTCTGTTAGGACCTCTTTATAAGAGATCCTCGACTGGGTAGTAGTGTACCTCTGCAGCTCTTGAGTGAGGCCATGGTGGAATCTCCTGGCTTTCTCCAGGTCATTGGGGATCAGGGCTGCTCCGAATCGGCTGAGTCTGCTGAACTCTCCGTCGTAGGCGTCCACAGTCAGGTTCCCCTGCTCCAGGTGCAGGAACTGGGAGTACAGGGCGTTCCTCACCGTAGCTGGGAAATACTTCGTAGTGAAGTGCTCTAGGAATTCCTCCCAAGTCTGCTGTCGGCCAATGCTGCGCTCCATAGAGTCCCACCAGTGATGGACGTTGCCTGTGAGTTGGGCCCTCACCGCGGTCATCCAGAGATCGGGGTGTAGCTGCGAACCCTCTAGAAGCATCTCGGTGTTGGAGACCCAGTCTGAGATCTCCTCTGCCGTCTCCTTGCCCGAGAAGGTATCCGGGCCCATCGTTCTGAAGCCTCGTACAGTGCCTGCTCGCTGGACAGGTGCAAGTGCTGGTGCTGGTGCTGGTGCTTGGGCAGGTGCCCTCTCCAGTACTGCCATCAATCCCTGTCTAAGGGTCTCCGTCTGCTGCATCTGGGCCTACATCATCATCTGGAAGAACTGCATCATCTGGGGCTGTCCTTCCGCTGGTGGCATCTGAGGTGGAAACGGTGGAGGGGGTGGAAGCGGTACTTCCTGCTGTCTCCCTTGTGTCTCCTCGGGTGCCGGCCTCTCGTACTGCTGCATCGGTGTTGCCCTCGAGGTCTGCCCCTCGTAGTACTGCCTCGGAATCGCCTGTGATGCCTGGCCCTCTGGCTGCTGCGTCTCCTCGTCGGGAGAGATCTGATGCCAGTGCATCATCGGGGCCTGAGGGATCACCTCTGCCTCTGGCTGAGGCTGCTCTCTGGGTGGTCCCCGAGTCGTATCCTCTCTCGGTGCTGCAGGTGGCACTACGGTACCAAGTATCTCACGTCGGCTCCGAAGGTTCATCTCGCTGTAAGAGATAGAACTTCATTAGAGAGGGTACGGAATAAATCAAACATGATGCAAATATATTACAGTTCGGAAGAGGTTCAAAGGCGTAATCAAGTGGATGAGACCTAGTAATTTCTATCCTATTGCAGGCTCGCTGGGCACGTTTCCATACCACAAGCGATTGATGTTGGTGTTTCTGACCTGCATGGGCCACCACTAAAACCATGTCACGCCCCAGTCCCAAAATATTATGGAACCAGGCCACGTGGCATTGGCCAGCTGACACGACTCCGAGGATATCCCAATTTAATGGATCCCGACGAAGTGTGCTACGCTGTCCTAAATCTAACAAGTCTAATAACAACAACAGGCAATGTCTAATCTCATCCACAGATAACAAGTAAATACTGAAATGAAAGACTGGAATATAAGAAACATAGTCGACTGACATAGTACAACTGAAATAAGTCTGGTGGGAACAAACCCACTACAATGTACTGATAGTCTGAAATAAAGTACTGAATAGGAGAGACTGGAACAACGGCTAACTAGGTAAGGAGCTCCAATCATAGGCGGAAGGCCTACCAATCTGATCAGGGGTACTCTGATGGAAGTACCTCCAACTCCTCGTCCAGAGCAAACCTCGCCTCTATGCCTGGCCCGTAAACTGTGGGATAAAAGGCCTCGTCCAGATCTGGAAGATAACCAGGTCCTCAGAGGGACGTAACAAGATACAATATGCATGCTGGATATAGTACTGAAATAAAAGTAAAGAGGGGGTGTGCTAACCATCTAAGTGAATGCAATATAAGGACAACCTAGGAACGTATAAGTAGGTGTAGGCATAACGTCTAACGTCCTCTAGAGTGTGGTATCTGTAATCGTCCATCATTCCGAAGAATGAGGTATCTGTATATAAGTATAACGTCCACACTCTAAGGCGTGGTGTCTGCTATGTATACATACGTCCGTAACACTCCGTAGAGCGCGGTGTCTGAATATAGGGAGTCACCGGGTCTATGGTTCCTCTGGATACCACGAAATCCGGTGGGGGTATCCCATACGTTTGTCAGTTGTCCTTCCCGCCCAATGTAGATACGCAAGTCGAATGCACGACTTGAGTGTACCGTATCTAGATGCCAAGTCTCAATTAACTATATTATTCTAGAATACAAGCTAGTCCGTGATGCATGTCGTACGTACCGATAGCGAATCGGGTACGCGGACCCGCATCCCAATATGAGTGTACCATCACGATACGTGTATAGTGCCATGGTCAAGGAAGATATCAAAATATCCTCACAGTGGGTGAGTCAGCTAGCAACTAGGACATGTACACTACTCATCGACGCAATGTCGACCGCACCCGAGTCATTCTCGGACACGCACAGTTCATATATAATTGAAATATTTAACATTTAAATTTAAAGCAGTAATCCAGCAAGGTATACTTGCCTGCCCCGGGTAGCTGCGAAATCCAAAGCCCTGCTCCTGATGCCTCGGCAGTAGTGTCCAGAAATCCTATATAGGATATAGTAATGACCCAAATTAGTCGCTACAATAGCACGACTAAGACACACTGTCCGTAACTACAACTGTCACCGGGTCTGGACTGTTTATACATATAGCTAACACTATTATTTATATACACACTAAATCATATTTAAATATATTAAATAATATTTATGTTTAGTAGTACAAAAATAATATTGGTATTATTTAGTAATACACTGGTAATTATGTTATATTCAATAAATTCATATATATGTATATAATAGATAATATTCATAATATCATTTATTTATACATGTTCATATATTTTATACTATATAAGTACACAAATAAATACACCCAACATTATATACATGTATTTAAATAGTAAGTTTATGTATCTATGTAAATAACATATTTACTTATATTTAGATATATATATACTCATACACAAGTATATATATATATATATATATACACACAAAAATACATATATACTTATATATTTATATATTAGGTATTCAAATGAAAATAGGATATTTAAACTCATGTATATATATACTATGTATATACATACATTTTTATTTATAAATTACGTACTTATATATTTATATTATATACAAAATATACCCAGAAAATAGAAATACAGTATATACACAAAAATAATACTTGATTTCCAGAAATGTATTTAATATTATAGATATTAGATATTTAATATTTTTCGTATTTTAAAAATATCATACATACATACATACATACATACATACATACATACATACATACATGATTATAATATATAATATGGAATTTATACAGGAATATAATAAATATATATACTGTTAAATACCTAAAATACAGTAAATAGTATCGTATACGTATTAAAATACGGATTATACGATATTCACATATATTAGAACTTGCAACTGAAAATACTTGCATAAATATTAATAAACACACATAAAATATTGTACCTAAGTATTCGACAGGTCGAGGGGGTCGAGTTGGTCGGTCGTCGCCGGCGGGGGTGGCCGGACGGCGCTCCGGCGAGGCTCGGGGAGGATCGGCAGTAGTAGCCGCGGTTTGGTACAGTTGATGCTGCGGGTCCGATTACTCCTCGAGGCGGCGGCGGCGTCGGCTGAAACTCGCCGGGGTGGTGGAGGACTGGACGGGGAAGGGCTCGGCCAAGTACGGCGGTCGGAGACGCGGTGGTGGCGGAGCACTAAGCTGAGGGGTGGTCGGCTAAGCTGTGCGGGCTGCGGAAGCTATGCTGGTGTGGGGCTGTTTGGGGGTGGCTGCCGGCGGCGTCGTGGCCGGGTGGCGGTGGCCGAGGGTAGGGGAGGGTCCGACGAAGGGGTCGAGTTAGGGTGGCGGCGACTGGTAGTGGCTGGTGGCGGTGGTGGAGCTCGGGGTGGGTAGGTTAGGGTCGGCTGTTGGTTGAGGGACTTAGGGTTTTAGGTATGTTTGGTTTTGGTTTTTCATTTACAATGTAAATATGTAAGTATATGTAGGAGAGAGAGTGTGGGGGGCTGCCTAGGGATTAGGGCCGGCTGGACAAACATTCTTGGGGAGTGGGGTTGTCCATCAAGATGAGTGGAGGGCTAGGAATAGGCCATTCAAATTGTAGGGTCAAGATGGGTTCCCAAAAAGGTGGTGTAAGGACATAAAAAATGGAGGAAAACCAAATGCCTACGGTTGGTTATGAGCATTACTTTTCTCCATGATGGTTTGGGCCAATGAGAGGGGGGCACCTCATTGCAATTTTGCAATTAGGCCCCTGACAATTTGGTATTTGCACAATTAATTTGTATTTAGGATTTAATGTGACCAAACACCATGTTTGGTGTTCCTCATTGGACTATGATGGTGTTTGGTGTTTTGTATGAGGCTTGTGGGTGTGGATGTGGGTTTGGGTTGGAGTTGGGTCCAATTTAATTGAGGTTGGGTAGCCACATTAATTAATTCGTAATTAATGTGACGGGTGTTTCTAATTTAATTTAATTAAAAATCGGGAGTCTAAATTTGGTTGGACAAGGGTCGTTGGTGTAGTAGGCTCAGTGTACAATAATATCGTGATCTGGGTTGGTCAAAACTGGTTGAGGTTGGGCCTTAATTTCAATTGGAACGGGCAGCAAACGTAATTACGCAATTTTATTAATTTGCGCACGGACGTTTGTAACCACTTTTGTGCGACTATAATTTGGCACGAAAATCGGTATCCGGGGTTTGTTCTAGGTTCAATATGATGGGTTCACGTGTCTAGGTCAAATATGTGGAATTCGTTTTAGGGCAACAGCTAAGGTAGTATCCTAAAACAATCAATCCTTGCACAAGTATCCTAATACTATATATTAATTCATAATTACTTCAAATTAACCCTAATCATGCTAATTAAACTAGTAAACCCTAATTTCTGGTCGAGGGGGTTTACACCACGCCAGCGTGCTAACTAGGGGGAGCAACTTATGATACCCTCGCCACAACAACCGGGGGTTGAACTAATCCTTCCTTGGCGGAGGAACTCATTGCAATGCCAAGAGGATTGTTCATCCTCGTGCTGCCCAGTTCGCACAAGCTCAGTGCAACGAACATGACATCCAACAGGGGCTATGTTGCTCAACTCGCTCTACAGGGTGTTGATGCACCTCCTATCACATCCAACTCACTTGGCATGGAAGTTGTTCAACAAGCGCACCATCCAAAGAAGGATTTCATGTGCGCACAAAACAAGACTAAGAAGAAGATTCCTCTACCGCCAAAGAACAAAATTGTGCGCACAACAGAGGAAAAGTTATGTGCCACTACCTCAGAAAGTCAATATTGTGTGCCCAAAGTGCAAGATCTGCGTACAAAATTGTGCTCACAAAGAAAGAAGATGCGTACTTCGAAAGAATGTGCCATTCAAACCAGTGCTTCACTCTATACACGGGGTACCAAAATTGTGTGTATAATGTGCCATTCAAACCAGTGCTTCACTCTATACACGGGGTACCAAAATTGTGTGTACAAAGTTCAATGTACAAAATATAAAAAAGGAGACTCTGTCTACTTCTTCTTCTATCCCTTCTCCCTCTGACTTATGCGAAATTCTGGTACAAAACCGTAAGGAGAGAGAACCCTCTCTGCCTACAAAGGTGCCTCCAAATGAGCATTATTGTGGTTACCATCAAATTGTAATCAACTGTTGTTGTACCAAAACAGTTGAATCTTCTTCTAAACTGTCTGTATTTGACCGTTTGAGTTGCACCTTGCCCACCAAACAACGTTTTGGAAAGCAGGTTGACAAACAAGAAGATGATGAATAATTACTACTGGCTCCAGTATATATGGCTTCAAGACTCCCTCGAAGAGGAAGGAGTTCAGGACGAGACTTCAAGAACACCTTAGTTAGAGAAGGTTTGATCAGCTAGTCGAATCCTTTGAAGGAGTATACCAAAACACCTATTCTCGGAGGCAGGAACTCTCTATCGTGGAAATTGTCCACTCTTCAGGATCTAAAGGTAACTTCTCCGGGGGTAGCAATCCACTAGCTCCTCTATCGTCTATAGAGAGGTTAGTGCATATGCTATTGGTGATGATCAAGACGCTTCCCTGTCACGGAGCACAGAATAACGTCTTAACTCATTGGAGTACGTGTGTCACGACCCGTATCCGTATAATTGGACATGAGTACGTGGCAACGCCCAGCCTACGTTATAATAACGATGTAGAACACTATTTAGGTCAACAATACTATCTATCAATATCTCACAATAATATATCATAACCTGTCAATGTTATCTCAACTCCATAAGTAGGACAAGATGAAAATGTAATGGCAATATCAATACTCAATCACAAGATAACTATAAGGAAGATGAAACGTACGATATGATATAAAGAGAATCCAAAAATATGAGTCTAGAGATATACATCTCAATACAACCAAACAATACTAAGAGTCTAGCAATTCTCAACATCAAAGAAGTCTCAAATAATAACAACTCAAAGTCTCAAATAGCTGGAAACAAATCCAGTACAAATAAGATACTAACAACTAGCTAAGTCACTACTAGTGGTGTCTCCTCTACGGGGACTGGCTCCCCCTGGAACTCCTGAACAAGCTCCCCAACTACTCCTTCCGGGGGTCCATAGTAGGTGGGGCAGAAATCTTCTAAGTCTCTGAAAATATTATTCAGTCAGGATTGGAGCGAAGCACATAAACTAACAACAGTTCCAATTAAATTGATAAAGAGTATAAAATAGTGAGTAGTGAATATACATGATGGAAAAGTAATGTTAGAAATGTAAGAAAACAGGAGAGACATATAATCATATCACAGGAAAATAATGAGCAAAGAGTAAGCAGATAAATGACAGTAGAAACAAGTATAAACTGGAATAAAGAAATATAATAAACTAGCTATGTGTTTGAAATATTAGTTTGTTATGTGATAGGCTTGGGATCTTGATTAGACTTGCTTTGTATGATTGGCTATGATGCATGTAGTAAGGTTAGGCTAACCATACGTGACACGTAAGGTTAGCTATGATGCTTATAATAGGGTCAGGCTCAATCATATATAGCAAGCTATGAGGCATGTAATAAGGGCAGGCTAACCATACATGAGATGTAAGGTTAGCTATGATGCATGTTCATGTAAGGAGTATGATCACATAACTCGCTAATACTTCTCCCGTTCCCCGACTAGAACCATGGATCCAATCATGACTCCTCATGACTGATATCTATATATATTAGCCCGTGTATCACTGTGTCAGAAATCAAGTATAACACTACAAAATTGATATCATAATAATCATCAAAATAACGAAAACTGTCAGAGAATATACTTGCATGAAATCTGGTGTTGTATCAACGGTGTCTGAAACGGTGCCTTGAAGTCCTATATATGAAATTTCATGTCAAACAGGTAATTTGGAAATATAAACAACTTAATTTGTTATATATATATATATATATATATATATATATATATATGGGTATCTTAGAATATCTATACTATATGTATATTATCATATAAGCTAGTTGCTTTAACCCTCACTTGATATCTACCTATTACCTAATCACTGATACTAGGTATCCTTACCTACACCTAATACTCAGGTGACCTTCAAGCTTGCTTCCATTAATGGCATTGCTGAGTTGCAGCAATTCAGTTGATCCCCTAGAATCCACTGATACTCTATGTATCAGTATCACATCCCCTCAGTATCACCTGCTCTTGCAGACATTGCCTACCCGAGCCTCCAAATAACTTACCTCATAGTCCTTTGCACTGATACAAGATATCAGTTCTACACCCATATCATCTCTGCCAACATCACCTATCTTCCCTAACTGCAACATCAACTACTCACCAATTTCTTCCACACTATACTACTCTACTAAATGTCCAGGAACCCAGGTTTGCACCTAGTTCAGACTTGACTTCCAACTGATACCTAAAGCCTGATGCTTATATGCACCTTAGATACTCAGATAAGTATTCCTACACTAATACCCAAGTGTACACAAGTGCACACTCGACCTCACTGATACTCCTTTGCAGGCTCAAACACTAAGTCTGTCCCCTCCAACAGAGCAACACTCACACCACTGATCACATATAGAGCCCGAGCCCCCATCCGTTCAGTTTGATTGAAGTGAATACCCCTATTAGGACACCCTCAGCAACTGAAATCTCAGAGTACACTAACCAACCTGAGCACATACCTGAAGCAAACCACACTGTCCAGATTGCCCAACCTCACCTGTTGTTGGTGCACAAGCAGAGCTCGAGCCCCATTCCTATTACTACAATCCACATTTGGTTCAGACTTGGATACAGCCTCCATCGCTGAACACCACACTCCAACTTGTAGTTCGGACCCAAGTTAATCCCTCTCCCTCACTTGAACCTAAACACCACAAGAACTCACTCACAATATTTATTATACACCCACCATCACCTATAATCTCACACACACTATTCATACATCAATTTATCAACTTGGTAAGTATCGTGTATAATACTCTTGTGATACTCATGATACCATTACCAAACTCCCTACTACCATCATGATACCTCTCCATAACATTAAGAACACATTTAAAATATCAAATATAGTGCCATTAGAGCTAAAAATAACCATTTTAATGAAATAAAAAGAATTTGATCTATTGATACACAATATGAAGGAAATTACCAAAGCCACACCACCGTATCATGGCATATCATGATTCATGATACGCACTTTCCGTATCCAATTTTGAAGACGAAACTACTCACACAAGAATTCTTTTGAGGACTTGTGTCAAACACTTGGTGTCATAAATTTGTAATTATATTAAAATCACCACAAAATTCATCATTACAATCAATAAAATCCTAATTCTATTGGAAAAGAACCTACCACCAACTAGTATACCTATTTGGGAGTCAATTTCTCCTATTTGAGGATTCCTAGGGTTTCAATTCATGATTTATAAAATAGAATTTTGGAAAATCGAAAATTACCAATTGAGATCGAGTCTCCAATGGAAATCCACAAGTTTGACACGAAAGAAAAGGGTAGGACACGCTTCCTTCTTCCTTAGCACTCCCTCCAAGCCTCCTTGTGCTCCAAAGCTCCAATTCTCCAAGTGGAAGGGAAATTGAAGAAAATAAAGGTGGAGCAAGAACTAGGATTTGGAGGGTTTGGTGTTTCTAATAGAAATAAGAAAAAAAATGAGAAGAAAGGGTTTATATATTGAAATAGGAATGGAAGAAAAAACAAGAATGGTTTGACCTAATTTGCAAGTTGTCATTCCTAATGTGAATGGAATCTAATTAATTAGGGTTGGTATCTAATTAATAGGAAAAGAATATTCCATCCTCTTGACTAATCTAATTAATTAACATAACTAACTATGTCATTAAGCCTTGGCCTACATGCATATTGCTAACTCGGTCCACTACACTAGTCCAAACTAATTAGTCACACATGAGTCCAACAAATATATTATAAATATTAATACTAATATAATTATTAAATAATTATTAAAATGACAAGAATATCCCTCTTCCAAAATTAGGGGGTTACAATCCTACTTCCTTAAAAAAATTTTGTTCTCGAAATTAAAAATATAAATACAAGAATTTAAAGTAACATGCACAAAGGAGAAATATTTGGATTTAGGTTTTTAGTAGTTACAAATTCTACCCCTCTTAACAAAATTTTACCCTTGAAATTTAAGGTAGGTACTAGTACCGAAGGAGATGGAATATCCAGAGATTATACGTTATCTCTCAAGGTAACAGAACTAAGGAATTCTTCATAACATGAAGAATAGGAATCATGAAGCGTTTATGATGGAAATACGATCATCTTCAATAGCTCATGAAAAGTTTCTCAAACCTCTTCCTGGATGCAAACAAGAAGCGTATAAACAGTCTATATCCTGAATTCTAGGAGAAATGACAAAAATTACTACAATAGATTCAATCTCTAAGGTTCTAACTCATTTACTAGAAGATGGTAGAAAGAACAACTAGTGTTGCATTGCAAGAACATGGTTCTTGACAACCAATATTGACACTAAAGGACATGCTCTAGATAAAAAAGAACTTCACCGTTTACAACCGTGATGAAGAGGAATACCCTAAAACTAATATCATAAACTCCAACTCTAGGTACCTTGTTACCTTATCTTTCCTTGATACATTAATATCTTATCCTTAACTTATTCTAGTCTCATCCTAATACAACCCATCTCATTAGACACTATGATACTTATCTATTACTCGGTACTCACTGGATACCCCTATTCATGCCTCTGTATCATGATACCTAATTTAATGCTTAACCCAAATAAACATTATATAATTGGTATCCTCACACACCTATGGCACACAACCCTAGTTCACGCACTAGACACCTATGATACGCTTGTATATGGCACACCTATATGCATAAATATCCAATTGGACACCCAATAATGCAATTGCATATGGATAGTCATCTTACTCTGACTATCTCCTATATAGTCATTTATATACATTTGTCACAGTTATCTATGTATTTTCTACTCTGATATTTTATGACACTTGTCATGAATATTATATTGATACTGACACTAATCATACACTCATGACATTCAAATACCATATCCCATGTATCTTATCGATACAAACTCATCACTCTAGTATACTATCCATAGGTGCTTATCCACATGCTTGACACTATCTACACAAAACACCTACTGACACACATGACACTCTTGTCATACCCTCATCCCAAGGTTTTCAATATATCATTTCTATCTACTACACTAGCCACTAGGATACTACTATCCTAAATATCCATGATACTTGAAATACTCCATATCTGGACACAAAGTACCTTTCCTATCTTGGTATCTGAATACAAATATATACTCTAACACCTAACAATAACTCTAGGATACTCACATATATCTTGGTACCAATATAAACATATAAATACTTCATACCCACTATGGCACTAACAAACTTAACACTACTATATCACACCGGTACAATTCACTAATACCAAACTGATACATCACACATATTACATATCACTCATCATAATCTTGATACACCATGAATGCTTGCACTCTCTAGGCACTCTAGTACACATGCACTAACTTTCTAACTATACTTAACACTCACAACAATGCTCATCAACACACACTCTACCACTTCTACTCTTGACACTAGCGCACTCACTAGATCACCTCCTTATCCTCACTACACCCATGCTCACATGCACTAGTTATTCACTCCTGTGATACACCTGTCTCACTTATACACTCACAGACAGTTGCAAGATTCTATATCCTATTGATATATATCTCTTCCTACACTTACTACACTTGAAACTACCAACTGATACACTAATAAGTGGTATACCAAAACATACCTTTCATGACCAATCTTGACACTTCTCAACCCATGGCATACGATGTGTATTTTTAATATCAAGACTCCCTATTCATGATACTCGTGAAACACCCCACTTGTACTCCACTTCACCACTCATGCTCTCACTCACGTCACTTATAACACATCCACACCCTCAAGTACTAGGTGATATACTCATACTAGACATATACTTGTTCACTCACATCTACCCATACCAATGCTCAACATATAGCACAAGTCCTATTATCTAGCACAACACATTCTAACAATATCATACTCTCCTATACACTTATGGGTACCATTCTATCATGGCACACTTAAAGGACCGTGATGGCACCTCTAGAGGGGGGTGAATAGAGTGCAGCGGAATAATCTATGTAATTAACAAATTATCCAAAGTAAAGACAGTTAACTACTAACCGTGATAAGCAAGACAGATATATAAAGCAGTAATGGTAAGAGAGCAAACGCAAACACCGACATTTTATTTTGGTTTTTCTCTGAGATGACTAGTCCAGGCCCGAGAACTCTTGCTCGGAGTTGTATCCACTATAATCACCAATAATGAATCACAAGCTTTGATCTGAAGGCTTGCCACTTCTTACAATCACAAGCTTTGATATAAAAGCTTGCAACTTCACAGCTAGAGAGAGAAAACTTGCTGAGCCAAGCTCTTATAACTCTGGTAGACTTTTAGACCGAGATCACACTCGGAACTTATAAGGCTAGGGAGTTCTTCTTGGAGATGGAAAGGTTTAGGCTCGAGGTATAACTCACTAGTAGATAGAAAGATGAAGAGAAGAGAGTGAGTTAGATGATTTAAAATGTAAAATATCTATACATATTTATAGGATATTACCAAACAGAATTCGGCCAGAATTCGGTATAGGATATTCAAAATTTTGAACGTTGGGGATCACAAAATCAGAGATTTTACAACTGTTCATATTTCCAAAATACACTGACCTAGTTCGATCAGAATTCTGTCCGAGTTCGGTTGGTTCATTTTGGTAGGGTTTTGGTTTTATGTGTGGCTAGTTTGGGTTTGTATATGGTGGATAGGTTAAAGGCTTATTTGAATGGAGTTGAGTTATGCCAGTGCGACTCGATTTACATCAGTCCTACTCAATTAAAGTAAAAGATTACATAAAAGAATTACACAATGATGCAGTACAACCAGCAATCGTCGCAGCATTGTTGAGTCTTCAGTTGTATCATATTGCGATATATCGAGACATGGTTTAGTTAACTATCAAAATCAAGTTGACTGAGACCGAATGGGCCAACAATCTCTACAATTTTGATAATTGACAAACTATGAATGATACTGTATAAACTTGTAAGTGCATAGTTCCCCCGTAGCTTGTGCAGAGTAATTTGATACAACGTTGTCAAGTATCATGTTTGCATGTCTTCTCCCCCGTTGTCATTTGATCGAAATGACGTGCTCTCCCAAAATTGGTGGAGATTTTATGTTTGACAAGAAAACAAGAGAGTAAAACACCATAAATAACAATATCCAATTATTGCAAGAAGTTGATAATATTGTATTTTATTGAGTTCAAGTTCCCATACTAAAAGCATACAAAGAGTTATCTAAAAAGTGTTGTGAACATCATAGTAGAGCAAAATTTAAGTCTTTAATCTTTAAAAATCCATTGTGACATCTAATTATCATCTTCATCATCATCAGGTTCAGTTGTTCTATTAGGATCATAGAAGGCGGCGGTTGAATCTAAGTATCTCTGAACATGAGGATGACCGATGCGATAGCCTGGTCGATCGGGATCTCTGAGATTTAAAAATGGTTCAGCTGGGTGCTGAGAAATAGTATATTGAATTGTAGAAGCATAAAAATGCGCTTCCTGAAGATGGCACCGTTTCTTACAAATAAACTAAACATAGGAAGAATGACTCACTTTCTCTCTATTCTAAAGAATGGCGCACTTTCTACTTGCTTCAAAGGACGACGTACTCTTCCAAAGAACAGAACAGTGGCGCACTCTAAAGCTGTTCTTATCCAGCCCAATACAGGCGGACAATTGGTCTGACATTTTCTTCCGAGCATTAAATGCAATGAATCAAACAGCTGAACAGCAGTCGAGGATGTTTGTCACTCCCCGTTTCTGATATACTTATTTGGAACATATTAGTTTTCCTGCTTATATTATTTGTTGCTTGCATGTTAATTAGGTTGTATGTCATGGAGACTAGACCCATCATTTGGTTCAATTAGACTCATGGTTTAATTGTTGGGTTGATTTGTTCATGAGTGAACCCATGGTCTAAACCTCAACCCTAGCATATATAAGTTAACTTCTTTTTCTCTCTTCCCTCATTCTCTCATTTTTTTCCTTTTCATTTAGGCAAGTACACCTTGCACTACATGGAGAAGTCTCTTGATTTTCGATTCTTGCTATTTTCTTGCATTTTATTAGTCTAATATGGGTACATTACGATTCTAAATATTTTTAGTGCTTGGAGTTTTTGGTTTTAATTGGTGGATTTGAGTAGATCTACATTGAAGTTTAGGATTTTCATGGGTTCCTTGAGTTTTTGGTGGTTTTGATCTATTAAAACATGGTATTTTAGAAAATCAGTTTTTGGGGATGATGAAGCACTTCATTTCAAGCATTTTGGCTTTTGGTTCACTCGATTCGGGATTAAAATGAGATTTTTATGAAGAAAATATTTTTTAAAATTTTTGGAGTTTTTGCCATGGCCGAACCTGTTATTTGGAGAAGACGAATCTTCATGCGGCCAGCGAGTTATGCGACCGAGAGTGCTATGTGGCCTGAGCTCATTGCCGCATACTGACCAGCATACGTCCATCTTGTTGGATGCATGACTGCCATTACACAAGTGTTCTGGAGCTAATCCGTGAACTCCTTGTGTTTCACTTGCTGAACGAATGAGAAATTCACTAAGTCCAAAAGAGCATATGCGTCCGTGTGCCCTATGCGGCATGAAGAGTATGCAGCCACCATTCCTTGGACGCATGACTCTGTACCAAAGACACAAATTTTTATGATTTTTGTCTCTCTCTGGCACTTTATGACTTGTCATATCCATCACTTCTCTGTAGATATTTGCACGTCACTCAATACTTGTCCCAAGGAGTGAACTTTGCCCTGTCCCATACGGCATTGACCCATATGCGACCGAGACTTCCCATGCGACACTGAGCCCATGCTGCACCGACCCATATGCGACCAACTTCCTATGAGGCACATGTCCTATGCGACACTGACTCTATGCGTCCTTGATCCTCATGCGGCCTATGTGCATATTTTATTGATTTGCTTGATTTTAATGCTTTATGGAATTTTTGTGACTCCATGTGTGATTTTAATGATTGCTAATGTATGTGAGAAACGTGACCACGTGTGAGACCTGACTATATGCTAGAACCCATGTGATTTACCAATGATTGGTAACTTGACTCGACTATTGGTATCCGTGCTGATACACTTACTACGTGCTAAGTATTTATATGTGATTAAGTTACATGTTTCACACCGAGGTGTGCCTACGTGCTAAGCGACATGTGATATAATAAATTCCTCCAGCATGGACATGATAGTTGGTCAATAACCAAGCGTGGCTAGGATTTGTTTGACTGTTACATCACGCTGGGGTGAATCCAAATTGAACTACAAAATAACAAAGTGGATTCGTATCTAGCGTGCCCGTACTATGGTACGACATGTAAGGGGAGTAACATGTGACCACGCCATATGATTCCAGCTAACCGTAGGGTTAACTAGGCAACTAAAACATATAGAGCATTGGGAGGGACAGAATCTCAAGATCGTGCATAACTAGCCACCCTCAATCATTATATGGGAAGTGAAGGTTGGCCCCCATGTATATTGTTTAAATCCTCATTAGTGGATGACAATATCCGACTATCATATTATACTATGTGTTCTATGCGATCTTAGTACAATGGCCTTACGAGGGACCGGTGCATGCTACTATGTGCTATGCGATGATTCATGGCTCGGCTAGCCCCTGCTAGCCCCTGCTAGAATATGGTTCGATCTGAGGATTCCTATTATATGCATAATACCTCTGGGATAATCCAGACTCCACCTAGTAAGCCGTACAAGTGATTGGCCGATTTTATAACTGAGCTTGATTGTGATTGTACCTTCTGTTAAATAGTTTAGGAACGTGGGTTAGATTATTGTATCACTGTAGGCTATGAACCGAAACTACGATATATATATATATATATATATATATATATATATATATATATATATATATATATTTCATAACCTGGTTTTGTTTCTTTATTCGTGTATTCTTTGTGATACTTACTATTTAAGGTCTAGCCCCACTGGTTTTGCATGGCCAGGTTTAGAGCCAGCACCTGAGGATCAAGCGTACTTTCCCTTGAACAATGGCGTGCACCAGATGGATGGCCACTGAGGGAAACGAGTGGGTTTCTTCTTCCCTGCTCGTTATTGTACATTTTACTCATTTTTGGCGTTTAGCCACCGACACTTGTTAGCCGTAAATCTGGACATTTAGTTTTCTTACATGATTGTAATTAATCAGACTACAGCTGATCATGGTCATGTACTTTTGCTACTCTGTCAGCTTTTTTATTTTTGTACAGCTGATTTCCTTAATATTATGGAAGGACATTTGGGACGCCTTACTTCCTTGTCATATATGTTGTCATGCCCCAGTCCCAAAATACGTAGGACTAGGACACGTAAGCATGCCAGCCGCATGTATATGGTACTCCAATATATGGAAACCATAACACATGCGTACGCTGTATCATGAACAATAATTCATAAGTGGTATATATTTATCACAAGTCACAGGGCATAACTAAATCTCATCCACAGAAATCAAATAGACATAAATAACCAATATCCATGAAACTCGATCTTAATATAAGGTATCTAATGATGGTAGTCGGATGGAAACAAATCCACTACCGAACTAGAATATAAAATAAACAAGACAAATATAATATAAGTACAACAACTATCGACCACTGAGACTCGAAGAGAAGACCTCCTCGGAATGTAAGTACCTGAAGTCCGGATCTGCGCTCCTGCAAACACTCATGAACATCTACACCTGGAAAGGGACCAGGTCCTCAGAGGGACATAACAAGATACATAGAAGCATGCCATAAAGTAAATACTGAATAAATAAAAAGGGGTGCGCTAACCATCTAAGTGAATGCAATTTGAGGACAACTTTGGTATGTATGGGTAGGCGTAGGCATAACGTCCAACGTCCTCTAGAGTGTGTGGTGTCTATAACGTCCATCATTCCGAAGAATGAGGTATCTGTAAAATATATATAACGTCCAACACTCTAAGAAACGTGGTATCTGCAAATATATATGTCCATATCGCTCCGAAGAATGCGGTATCTGTATAAAGGAGGTGGGTGTCCCATACGCCTACTAGTTGTCCTCCTCGCCCAATGCAAATGTACAAGTCGCGAACACGATGTGGACATCTCGTACTATAATGCAAGTCTCTATAGAAATAAACAACTAAGCTAAATACCATGACACGTGTTGCTCACACTGATGGCTAGTCGAGTATGAGGCACGCGTCCCTACATGAACTCACTCTGTGACATGAATGATACGTGTCAAGACCTGGGGAGTCATACCGATAACTCCTCAACTTTAGGTGGGTCTACCAGACACTAGGTCAGACACAAGTCCTAACGTCAACGCCTTCGTTGACTGCACCCTAGTCTCTCTCGAACGCGCACAATTATATAATATTAAAATAAATAAACATGCAACTAAATAATAACTAGATTTAAATAGTACAACAAGGCAAGGTATACTTGCCTGGCAAGAAAGCTGCGAAGTACCAATAACCTGCTCCTGAAGTCGCACAGATAAATCTAATATCCTCGGGGTACGCGTACGGGAATGACGGTGACGACGACGATGGTAAACGTCGATGATGATGGCAACGATGTGGATGACGATGACGAAGTTAACGACGATGAGATGATTAGGTTATGGTTAAGGTGATGATTAGGTCAATGATGGTGGTTATGTTAAAGATGGGGGGTTATAATGGTGATGATGATTACAATGGTAATGATGATAGAATGATGATAGAATTTATGATAATGGTGGTGACGTGGATGATGACTGGGACAATGGTGATGATGTGGATGATAATAGTGAAGGGGGTGATGATGTGGTGATTGATGATGATGAATGGGTGAGTGTAGTGATAATGATGACAGGGATGGTGATGACTAGGATAATGCTGTTGATGCTGGTGATAACGAGGATGATGATATGGATGATGGTGATGACGAGGATGATGATGTGGGTGATGGTGATGACGAGGATGATGATGTGGATGATGGTAATGACGAGGATGATGATGTGGATGATGGTGTGGTGATTAGGGTTGGTGTTGGTGATGATGATGATATGGTGATGATGGGGTGATGTTGATAATGACGATAATGTTAGGTGAAGATGATGATGAGTATGATGATCATGATGATGGTGAAGTCGTTGCTGGCCGGAGTTTACTGTTCTGACCATGCTCAGGCGGCCGAGGGGGAGCAGGGAGGAAGGAGGACAGGAAAGAGGAGGAGGAGTTCGTGACAGGGAGGAGATGGCCGGAGTTCTAAGCGGTTGGAAGCGGAGGAGGTGAAGTTCAAGTGGTGGTCGTGCTGGTGGTTGTGGTGGACGACGAAGGAGAGGAGAGGGAGGAGGACGGAGGTCGATCGGGATGAGAGGAACGGGGTGGTGCTGCTGGTGGCGAGGTGGATGAGGACAGTGGTCGAGGGGGTCCGGCGGGTCGGCTCACGGTGGATGGGGACGGGACTGGACGGAGAAGGAGGTGGTGCAGGGTGGAGAAGGAGACGCTGGTGGTTGTTAGGGTTGACGTGGAGTGGTTGTTGATGGCTGCCGTCGTTAATGGCGGGGGCTCGGGGTATCGGGGCAGCGGGGAGATGGCCAGGAAGGGTCGACTCCGGCGTGGGCAATGTCGAGAGGGTGGACAGAGGTCAAGCGGCGGAGAAGGCTGGGGGAAAGGAGACGATGGAGGGGAAATGTCCGGCGAGGCTCCGGCGACAGGTTGGCCGGGGAAGGAAGTGAACAGGGAGTAGGGGAGGGGTTGTCGGCTGATTTTTAGGTTTGAGTTTTGAGTTTGGTGTTTAGGTTTTGTGAGGATGAATAAAAATAGGGAGGTGATTATTTATACATGTGAAGGGGGTTGAGGGTTGACCTAAAGGGATTGGGCTTAGTCAACACCTCTTTGGGCTTGGGCCTTGGGCTCACATGGGGATATTTGGAAGGCTATAATTTACATTGTTTAAATACAAGGGCTATGTTTAAAAGAGGGGACGATGTTGCGCGTTGCACATTCCGAAAATTACGAAAAAAATTCGTGTGAAGGGAAAAATGAGTTTTCTTCATGTATTGTCCAAAGGTGTTGACACCTCAATACACTTTTGCATAAAAGTGCCAACAATTAGAAAATTACACAAAGATAAAATTAGATTAAATTAATTAAAATTAATGCGCAAGGTGTTCTTGAATTAATTAGAAGTACATGGGATTACAATTAGGTGGGACACAAGTGTCATGGACATAGAGGGCTCAGAGTAAAATTTTATCATAAATTGGGTTGCACGAAATGGGTCAAGATTGTGTCTCCAATTTTGATTGGAACGCACACGGATACAAAGTCGTATTTATTTAGAATAAATTATAAACGTCCGCGACGAATATTGTGCAACTAAAATGTAGTACAAGAGAGCATGATTATAAGTTACACAAAGGTCAGCATGGTAGGCGGGCACGTCTAGGACAAGGTTATGAAATTTGTAGGAAGGCAGTGGCTAATGTAGTGCTCAAATTATTGGTGCAACGGTAAGGTGTACTAAGTGATATAAATATCGTATAATTAAATAAAATGCCGTGTCCTATTTCCAATTGGATACAAATTAGCCCTAATTTCTCTATCTATGCCAAGTAGTCCTAATTTTGGGTGGGGGGTTTACATGTGTTCTATGTTTACTGTTCTTACTTGATTGTTTGAGACAATAGATGTGTTGTGTGACCCTAAGTGACTTGCTCGTAGTATGCAACCCCTTGTCTATTACAACCGTAACAGTCGTACGACGCTTTATACTTTGTACAGGGGAGCTAGCCATGTCCGTCTCTGTATTTCGGTACTGGGGTGTGACAAGGTTTTAGTGGTGGTCCATGCAGGTCTGAATTTTCAGACTTGTTGTAACGACCCATTCCGTTCAAGCGGACAGCCGATTCAAACGGCGCAAGTGCAACGAGCCGACCCGCTATGCTCAGCAAGATGACTCATTTGAGGCAAATGATTTTCAGACTTGGCCCTTCAGGAGTTCAGACTTAGACTTTCAAGGCTCGCTCGGAGTATCGCTCGACTGAGACGAATCATCGGTAAGGTGGGTGGCTACGATGAACTTATTTTTGCTTAGCCAACACACTTAAAATATGGACGATACATGCTAGTCGCTAGGTGAATCACCCCCCTGCGTGCTAATAAAGAATACAACGCACCTAGCTAAGGGAATAATCTTATCTTGTATTGCTTATGTTAGAACATAAAAATGAAACTTAGCTTATAAATGGACCCTCGCATGCTACCTTTGCTTCATGCAAGTAGACCCCGCTATGCCTTGAATAGATCATTCTCGTAGTGCACTGCTTCACTTGTTTACACTGTACGTTCAAAGATTATGTCGCTCGATATATTCCTGTACGGCTTCACTCCTCGCACTACACCATAGACCTTACTAACGTAAATGCCTATATAAATATATATATATATATATATATATAAATAAATATATGCATGCTTGCCTGCTTACATTATAGCTTGTACTCATTGCCTCGTCTCAATGCTTGTCACATAATTTATGCCACGACCCCGGTAACACTATCCATGTCATGCATTCATTTAGTTCTCCCTAGAAGTCTATCTAATAGTCGTTCTGTGCAAGTATGAACCTGAAAGTATACGGGACCGTTAGGTCACCAAGGCAATTCCCGAACCAGGGGATTGCATTATGTCAAGTAAATCAAGAATCACAGCTCATGGAGCAAGACTCATTCAGGTATTCGGATCTTTGGTAGTCTCTCTCGAGCGGGCGAGATGGTGTATGCGCCCTTATTGCTACACCCATCTCCGCCCAAGAGACAACACATCATCCAATGGCTAAGTGAATCAGGAATTAACATGTCATATCACAAATCCCATGAATATGAAATCCAAGACTTGCATGGTCGCGGACAACTCGTGCACGAGGTATCGTAGATTTCTCGGACGATCGTCGGGGCACCGAGATCTTGCCGGCCTGGGAGAAATCATATAGGGACTTCTCGAGCTTTGGCGGGATGGCACAGACACCATCCAGTTAAAAGAGTTCGGGTCTCTCCTGTTCCGGCGGGATGATGCACGCCTTGAGTTTTTAGCACTATACCCATCTCCGTCAGGAGACTCGTCGAAATGGCTTGTAGCGCCAGCGACCCTCCTGTTCATATAGATAAGTCATCCTCGTTTAGCGGTAATCCGCGTGCGAGTCATTGTATCGTATCCTCGAACACCTGAATGGATATGAGTATAACACACTTATACATAAATTTAACACTTGAACATCTTCTGCAACACTTCTGGATAGTCCGTGTAACTTGTGCAGCTAAATTGGAACCCAGCTTATGACACTCACGTTTGCTTATGCAATTGCCCCTGGATTTTATTATATATATACTCGTGCTTGGTTTAACTTAGCTTTTCTTGGACAGGAAGGACGAATGGTAAGTTGGTAAGTCTCGCCGTATTACTCATATATCGCACAGCGCACTGCCACACGAGATAGGCTTTTCATTATGCCATAAAACTGATCCTAAGACAAGACTAGAAAGATAACTTAATAGATGGTGCAAGGAACCTTTATAACGTGTTTGGATTTATAAAACGGGCGAGAAGCCTCCTCACTAGTACATTCATGTACTGATAACCCACCAGATTGCTTGTAGGGTGCAGGAGAATTTCGTTCGGTGCGAAAATCTCTTCGCGCGAGCTAAGGCGTGGAGTTCGCTCTGGAGCCTTGGAACGTTGCATCCAGAACAGAAGCACATATACAAGACATAATGTTGGAATATCGCCTATGTATCATTCCAAAACTTGTTGCCACTTGATAAGCTTTTATTGTTTTGAGAGAGAGGACTTGAGCGACTTGTAATCTCCGCCTAGCGCCGCTTGTAATACTTGTTCAATATCAATAAAGTGCTTGTTTTACTTATATACTTGTGTTATTCAATGCTTACGTTATTGACGACTTTGTGAACTTGTTACCAATCGTCTGTTCGTTTATTATTTTGCTGCATTCGGACTATCTGTGCGACTCTGTGGCCTAGTCATTTTACCGTCTGCTCGGATCATGGCCTTGCACGGGCGCAACTTGTGTTCGTGCAGCGTTACGTCCAGATGAGAAAGATCGTCCCGCGGGAGCGCTGGCACGATAATTCGTGCCTAGCGTGGACGATCGATTACCTGTGGAAGATCGGGGCGTGACATATTTACCATCCGTCCTTCCCTGTCCAAAGAGTCTGGGTCTCTCCTGTTCCGGTGGGATGGTACGCACCTCGAGTTTTTAGCGCTACACCATCACCGTCAAAAGAGTCAGGGTCTCTCCTGTTACGGCGGGATGGTGTGCGGCTCGAGTTTTTAGCGCTATACCCATCTCCGTCAAGTGACTCGTCCAAATGGCTTGTAGCACCAACAACCCTCCTATTCATATAGACTAAGTCATCATTGCTTAGCGGCAATCCGCGTGCGAGTCGTTGCATCGCATCCAATAATCGTAAACACCTGAACGGATACGAGTATAACATACTTATACATATTTGAACACTTGAACACCTTCTACAACACTTCTGGATAATCTGTGTAACTCGTGCACCTGAAACAGAACCTCGCTCACGACGCTTGTGTTTGCTTATGCTATTGCCCCTGGATTTTATTATATATGCTCGTGCTTGGTTTAAACTTGGTTTGCCTTGGACAGGAGAGCAAGAATGGTAAGTTGGTAAGTCTCGTCGTATTGCTTTTATATCGCACGACGTACTACCACACGAGTTAGGCTTTTCATTATGTCATGAAACTGATCCTAAGGTAAGACTAGAAATATAACTTAATAGATTTTGCACGAAACCTTTATAACGTATTTGGATTTGTCGAGCGGGCAAGAAGCCTCCCTACCAGTGCATTCATATACTGATAACCCACCAGATTGCTTGTAGGTGTGAAAGAATCTCGTTCGGTGCAGAAATCTCCTTCGTGCGTGCTAAGGCGTGGAGTTCGCTCTGGAGCCTTGGAGCGTTGTGTCCGGAACTGAAGCACATATACAAGACATAATGTTGGAATATCGCCTATATATCATTCCATAAATTATAGCCATTTGGCACGCTTTTATTGTTTCGAGCGAGAGGGCTTGAGCAACTTGTAATCTCGGCCTTGCGCCACTTGTGTCACGCCCCAGTCCCAAAATATGTAGGACTAGGAATACGTAACACGCCCAGCCGTATATATACGAACTCCAATATATGGAAATCATATACACACGTACGCTGTATATGAATATGCAATCCACCAGTGGTAATATACTGTCACAACAAGTCACACAGAATCTATATCTCATCCACAGCACAAATAATAAGTAGGAACAAAGAGCTGAATAATAACTGGATATCCCAAGATAAGTATCAAGTCTGATAGTAGGGTGGAAATAAATCTACTACAACTTGTAATACTTGTTCAAGATTAATAAAGAGCTTGTTTTACTTCTATACTTGTGTTATTCAATACTTTTGCTATTGACGACTCTGTGAACTTGTTATCAATCGCCTGTTTATTTCTTATTCTGCTGCACTCAGACTATCTGTGCTACTCTATGGCTTAGACATCTTACCGCCTGTTCGGATTATGGCTTTGCACGGACGTAGCTTGTGCTCGTGCGGCATCACGTCCAGATGGGAAAGATTGTCACGCGGGAGCGCTAGCGCGGTGATTCGTGCCTAGCGAGGACGACCGATTACCTGCGGAAGATCGGGACGTGACATACTGGTATCAGAGCATGGCTTACCCTTAGACTCCGTATCAATTTTTTCAGTTTTGAAAGCTCGTTCGTGGGTTATGTGCATACACTCTCTCTCGTTGACCGTTGGAATATTCTATACAATGAGTCTAAATACTTTTAAAAGTGCATGTGAATGATATGATTGCTTAAACTGGATAGAATGCAAAGACCATTGTCTCGACCTGTGTTAGACCTTGTAGGAATAGACTCATGCTAGAATTTGCAAGTTCTGTGCAAACCCGAATACCTATACATGATTACCCAGCTGGTTAGTGTGCGATATTGAATATCATTCAGATGGTTAGCTATGCACACAGCCTTTCGGCTAAGTTATGTTGAGTATCGCACACCAAGACCCTTTTGGTAGGAGTTAGTTGCAAGCGAGATTGGGATATCGTTCAGATAAGGATAAGTCAGACTTAGAATAACAACCGATAGAAATTTTATCAGATTATCGCTAAGACGAATATAGAGAATCGTGCTTGAATTTTGAGAAATAGCTTGGACGGTATTTCGTATCTGGAAGATACAAATCAAATATGGTTTACTTGGATGACTATCAACAAGGATATATACGAGACTAAGATTTATCTATAGACGATGCTTAGGTATCGTGTTAGAATTCTAAGGAATGACTTAGTGAATATGCTAGCGAGTGATACGAACACGATTGAGGATTTAATTTGGGTGACTCGATTCCTGAGTGGTGTATTAATTATTTTAGAAATGTTCAAACGAATTCATAGGTCTCGTGCGATAGTTGGTTTGAACGATTGAGTACATCTTGAATAAAGTGATAAGGCTTATATCTAATAGGGATTCAAGGTAATAAAATTGATAACTTGGTCAAGGGAACTTGGTGGAAACTTGATGGATTGTGCAAGCAATTTCAAATTGAATCAAACAGATTAAACTGAGTAGAATATCGCTCGAATAGAAGTTAGCCCGAGAATGAATATTGTGGTTCGATGAAAGAGGTAAGCGATAATGGATTTGATCTGGAGTTTGGAAGAACGACCTTGAATCTAGTTCGAAAGATAACCTTCGATAATCAGTCCTAGTGAGAACGATGATCCTGCGGGAGCGCCAGCGTGGTAATTTCACGTCCGACGGGGATAATCGAACTCACAGGAACATGTTCGGTGATTATTCCAAACGAACTAGATGAATGGAACGTATCAAAAGTGGATAGAATTTGGCTTGAATATTTGAACCTAGTTGTTTGAGGAATGCTAGAAGTAGACTATGAAATTATCAAACGATAACATTAAAGTTATAAGATTGGCTAGACGAATTATGATTACGGGTGAACGGACATGACTTGGAGAATTATATATATAACTTGGATGAAACGAAGTATAAGGATAAGATGTCTCGATCGTTTTGATGATAACCATAACGTTCGATGTTCTTGTCTTGTGCGAGCGTAACTCTATGCTCGTACATGCGTCACATTCGGATTAGGACGATTATCCAGCGGGAGCGTTGGTGTGGTAATCTCACGTCCAACGAGGATGATCGAACTTGCAGAAGACCGGAATATGATAACTGATAGATCGTCTTATTGACTTGTGGTTCGAAATAAAAAGACGAACTTGGGAATGGAAGTTAATCGAAAGTATTTCAAGGATAAGTTAGTCTAGAACCTGGAGTAAGTCATGCTTGATAGTTTTATGAACGGATACATGAATCTTGTTGGACGACTTGGAGTTATGATCAGAGATTTAGAATTGAATCATGGCTTGGTGGTTTAGACTTAGAATGGATATATGGATTCTATCAAAACATGTTTGAGGAGATAGACTATGCGAATTGCTAGGCTTGTCATGCATCTTGGATATATCATGGATTTGACTAAACAGACTCGAACCCTGTATAAAAGAATATGTTATTGTGAGTAGAATGATTTGTGCTCGATGTTTAGAAATATGAGTGAAACAAGCTTGGGTAGAATATTCCGTGCAAATGAATAATGGTTTGACCTTAGGAATTAGGGCGAGCATCGTGCGATGAATTTACATGATGAATCGTGTGCTTGAATTGTACCTATGACCTTATGAGCTGACCTAGTAATTAGGCAGACGACCCCGTGCCGAGTGAAAGAACATGTGTAACCGATTTTAGGGTATTGCCTGAACCAGCCATAGAACTGGGGCAGCAAGACTTAGAGTTAGATTTGGAATGGTAAGTGTGTGTGCTATGTTTGACACAAACAAAATGTACGATAGAACATTGATGCTAGTCAGTTGATCGGATAGATCATGCTAAACGGTAGTGCAATGCTTGATATTTGGTTGGAATGGAAATGACTTAAAATTTTGATTGACCAAGTTGGAGGTATCATCGTGATTCATAAGACGAGAAACTTGAGATTTTTGCAAGTAACTTGTCCGATTTTACTATCTCTAAGTTTGGTTGAATGCATATGTTTGAGGGACGCCTTGAATGTGTGCACGATCCAAGACTCAATGATATGTTAAACTCGAGTGCAAAGACTTCACTATCGCTAAGTTGGTTGATATGCATATGTTTGAAGGACGCTTTGAATATGTGCACAGATCTAGACTCGCGATATGCTGATCTCGAATGCTAGTAAAAGTGAATATGTTAGATTCGTATGGACAAGTATAATGATTTGGATAAGTTGCCTTTGCCTTAGATCATCATTCAAGATGGATCATACCGTACCCCGCATTAAGCTATATATGTTCTGCGCTAAGACGCAGTAGAGACCAAGTCAGAGCTTGGATTGAATGATAGAGTCATTCAATAAGACAGACCCAGCATACACGCGATTCAGCAATAAGGAACGAGTAGGATATTGTGTTCGAATGGATCTAGTGGTACCGATTGCTATGATTGAGATAGATTCGATAGTTGCGATAGAATAGTTTGCGCTCAGGAAGTCTCGAGGACGAGACTTTTTCTGAGTGGTGTATAATGTAACGACCTGTTCTGTTCAAGCGGACAACCGATTCAAACGGCACAAGTACAACGACCAGACCCGCTTTGCTCAGCGAGAGGACTCGTTTGTAGCAAAGAATTTCCAGACTTGGCCCTTCAGGAGTTCATACTTAGACTTTAAAAGGCTCGCTCGAAGTATAGCTCGACCGAGGCGAATCATCGCTAAGGTGGGTGGCTACGATGAACTTGTCTTTGCTTAGCCATCACACTTAAAATATGGACGATACATGCTAGTCGCTAGGTGAATCACCCCCTGCATGCTAATAAGAATAAAACGAACCTAGCTAAGAAAATAATCCCCTCTTGTATTGCTTATGTTAGAACATAGAAATAAAACTTGGCTTACAAAAGGACCATCGCATGCTACCTTTGCTTCGTGCAAGTAGACCCCGCAATGCCTCGAATAGATCATTATATAATATCGTAGTGCACTGCTTCACTTGTTTACACTGCCCACCCATATATTATGTTGCTCGATATGTCCCTGTACGGTATCACTCCTCGCACTACAACATAGATCGTGCTAACATAAATGCCTATGTTATATATATATATATATATATATATACATGCTTTCCTGCTTACATTGTAGCTTATACTCGTTGTCTCGTCTCAATGCTTGTCACATATTTCATGCTACGACCCCGGTAACACTATCCATGTCATGCATTCATTTAGTTCTCCCCAAAAGACTATCTAATAGTCGTTCTATGCAAGTATGAACCTTAAAGTATATGGGACCGTTAGGTCGCCAAGGCAATTTCTGAACCAGGGGATTGCATCAGATCAAGTAAATCAAGAATCACAGCTCATAGAATAAGACTCATTCAAGTATTCGGATCCTTGGTAGTCTCTCTCGAGCGGGCAAGCTGGTATATGCACCCTTATTGCTATACCCATCTCCGTCCAAGAGACTACGCATCATCCAATAGCTAAGTGAATCAAAAATTAACATGTCATGAATCCCGTGAATATGAAAACCAAGACTTGCATGGTCGCGGACAACTCGTGCACAAGGTATCGTGGATTTCTCGGACGATCGTCGGGGCACCGGGATTGTGCCGGCCTGGGAGAAATCATATAGGGACTCCTCGAGCTTTAGAGGGATGGTGTCTGTTCCTCGAGTTTTTAGCGCCACACCATCACCGTCAAAAGAGTCCGGATCTCTCTTGTTACGGAGGGATGGTGCACGCCTCGAGTTTTTAGCGCTATACATATCTCCGTCAAGAGACTTGTCCAAATGACTTGTAGCGCCAGCAACCCTCCGGTTCATATAGACTAAGTCATCCTTGCTTAGCGACAATTCGCGTGCGAGTTATTGCATCGCATACAGTAATCGTAAACACCTGAACGAATACGAGTAGAACACACTTGTACATATTTTAACACTTGAACACCTTCTACAACACTTCTGGATAATCTGTGTAACTCGTGCACCTGAAACAGAAACTCCCTCACGACACTTGTGTTTGCTTATTCTATTGTCCCTAGATTTTATTATATATGCTCGTGCTTGGTTTAAACTTGGTTTGCCTTGGACAGGAAAGGAAGAATGGTCAGTTGGTAAGTCTCGCCATGTTACTCGTATATCGTACGGCGCACTGCCACACGAGTTAGACTTTTCATTATGCCATGAAACTGATCCTATAGCAAGACTTGAAAGATAACTTAATAGATGGTGCACGAAACCTTTATAATGTGTTTAGATTTGTCGAGCGAGCGAGAAGCCTCCCAACCAGTGCTTTTAAATACTAATAACCCACCAGATTGCTTGCAGGGTGCGGGAGAACCTCGTTCGGTGCGAAAACCCTCTTCGTCCGTGCTAAGGCGCGAAGTTCACTCTGGAGCCTTGGAGCATTGCGTCCGTAACTGAAGCACATATATAAGACATATTGTTGGTACATCGCCTATGTATCATTCCACAAATTATAGCCACTTGGCACGCTTTTATTGTTTGGAGAGAGAGGGCTTGAGCGACTTGTATTCTCGGCCTAGCGCCGCTTGTAATACTTGTTCAATATCATTAAAGAACTTGTTTTATTTCTATACTTGAATTATTTAATGCTTCTGCTATTGATGACTCTGTGAACTTGTTACCAATCGCCTATTTGTTTCTTATTCCTCTGCACTCGGACTATCTGTGCGACTCTGTCGCTTAGACATCTTACCGTCTGTTCCGATCATGGCCTTGCATGGGCACAGCTTATGCTCATGCGGCATCACGTCCAGATGGAAAAGATCGTCTTGTGGTAGCTGTGCGGTGATTCGTGCGTAGCGGGGACGACCGATTACCTGCGGAAGATCGGGGCATGACATATTGGTATCAGAGCATGGCTTACGCCTTTGGACTCCGTATCAATTTTTTCAGTTTCGAAAGCTCATTCGTGGGTTATGTGCATACACACTCTCTCGTTGACCGTTAGAATGTTCTATATAATGAGTCTAAATACTTTCAAAAGTGCATGTAAATGATATGTTTGCTTGAACTGGAAAGAAATGAAAAGACCATTGTCCCGACCTGTGTTAGACCTTGTAGGAATAGACTCATGCTAGAATTTACAAGTTCTGTGAAAACCCGAATACCTATACATGATTACCCAGTTGGTTAGTGTGCGAGATTGAATATCGTTTAGACGGTTAGCTATGCACACAGCCTTTCGGCTAAGTTGTGTTGAGTATCGCGCGCCAAGACCCTTTTGGTGCGAGCTAGTTGCAAGCGAGATTGGGATATTGTTCAGATAAGGACAAGTCAGACTTAGAATGACAACCGATAGAAACATTATCAGATTATGCTAAGGCGAATATAGAGAATCGTGCTTGGATGTTGAGAAATAGCTTAGATGGTATTTCGTATCTGGAAGATACAAATCAAATATGGCTTACTTGATGACTATCAACAAGGATATATACGAGACCAAGATTTATATACAGATGATGCTTATGTATCGTGTTAGAATTCTAAGAAACGACTTGGTAAATATGCTAGCGAGTGATGCGAACACGATTGAGGATTTAATTTGGGTGACTCAATTCCTGAGTGCTGTATGGATCATTTTGGAAATGTTTAAACGAATTCATAGGTCTCGTGCGATAGTTGGTTTGAACGATTGAGTACGTCTTGAACAAAGTGATAAGGCTTATATCGAATAGGGATTCAAGGTAATGAAATTGATAACTTGGTCAAGGGAACTTGGTGGAAACTTGATAGATTGTGCGAGCAATTTCAAATTAAATCAAACGGACTAAACTTGAGTAGAATATCGCTCGAATAGAAGTTAGCCCAAGAATGAATATTGTGGTTCGATGAAAGAGGTAAGCGATAACGGATTTGATCTGGAGTTTGGAAGAACGATCTTGAATCTAGTTCGAAAGATAACCTTCGATAATCAGTCCCAGTGAGAACGATTATCCTGCGGGAGCGCCGACGTAGTGATTTCACGTTCGGCGGGGATAATCGAATTCACAGGAACATATTCGGTAATTTTTTCAAACGAACTCGATGAATGGAACGATCAAAAGTGGATAAACTTTGGCTTAAATATTTGAACTTAGTTGTTTGAGGAATGCTAGAAGTAGACTATAAAATTATCGAACGGTAACATTGAAGTTGTACGATTAGCTAGACGAATTATGATCATGGCATGAATGAACATGACTTGGAGAATTATGTATATTACTTAGATGAAATAAAGTATAAGGATAAGGTGTCTCGATCGTTTTGATGATAACCATAACGTTTGACGTTCTTGTCTTGTGCGAGCGTAACTCTATGCTCGTACATGCGTCACGCCCGGATTAGAACGATTATCCAGTGGGAACGCTGGCGTAGTAATCTAACGTCCAACGAGGATGATCGAACTTGCGGGAGACCAGAGCGTGACAACTGATGGATCGTCTTGTTGACTTATAGTTCGACACGATAAGACGAATTTGGAAATGCAAGTGAATCGAAAGTATTTCAAGGATAAGTTAGTCTAGAACCTGGAGTAAGTCATGCTTGATAGTTTCATGAATGGATACATGAATCTTGTTGGACGACTTGGAGTTATGATCAAAGATTTAGAATTGAATCATGGCTTGGTGGTCTAGACTTATAATGGATATATGAATTATCAAAACATGTTTGAGAAGATAGACTATACGAATTGCTAGGCTTGTCATACATCTTGGATATATCATGGATTTGACTGAATGGACTCGAACCCTGTACAAACAAACGTATTATTGTGAGTATAATAATTTGTGCTCGATGTTTAGAAATCTGAGAGAAACGAGCTTGGGTAGAATATCCCGTACAAACAAACAATGGTTTAACCTTAGAAATTGGGGCGAGCATCGTGCGACAAATTTGTATGATGAATCATGTGCTTGAACTGTACCTATGACCTTGTGAGCTGACCTAGTAATTAGGCAGACGATCCTATATCGAGTGAAAGAACTTGTTTAACCGAATTTAGGGTATTGCTTGAACAAGCCAAAGAACTGGGGCAGCAAGACTTTGAGTTAGATTTGGAACGGTAAGTGTGTGCTATGTTTGACACAAACAGAATGTACGATAGAACATGGACGCTAGTCAGTTAATAAGATAGATTATGCTTAACGGTAGTGCAATACTTGATCTTTGGTTGGAATGGAAATGACTTAAAATTTTGATTGACCCAGTTGGAGGTATCATCGTGATTCATAAGACGAGAACCTTAAGATTTTCACAAGTAGCTTGTCCGATTTTACTATCTCTAAATTTGGTTGAATGCATATGTTTGTGGGACGCCTTAAACGTGTGCACGATCCAAGACTCAATGATATATTGAACTCGAGTGCAAAGACTTCACTATCGCTAAGTTAGTTGATATGCATATGTTTGAAGGACGCTTTGAATATGTGCACAGATCCAGACTCGCGATATGCTGATCTCGAATGCTAGTGCAAGTGAATATGTTAGATTCGTATGGACGAGTATAATGATTTGGATAAGTTGCATCCTTAGATCGTCATTCAAGATGGATCATACTGTACCCTGTATTAAGCGATATATGTTCCGTGCTAAGACGCAGTAGAGACCGAGTCAGAGCTTGGATTGAATGATAGAGTCATTCAATAAGACAGACCTAGCATACACGTGACACGGCAATAAGGAACGAGTATAAAATTGTGTTCGAATGGATCTAGTGGTATCGATTGCTATGATTGAGATAGATTAGATAGTTGCGATAAAATAGTTTGCGCTCAGGAAGTCTCGAGGACGAGATTTTTTTTGAGTGGTGTATAATGTAACGACCCGTTCCGTTCAAGTGGACACCCGTTCCGTTCAAGTGGACAGCCGATTCAAATGGCAAAAGTGCAATGACCCGACCCGCTTTGCTCAGCGAGAGGACTCATTTGAGGCAAAGAATTTCCAGATTTGGCCCTTCAGGAGTTCATATTTAGGCTTTCAAAGGCTCGCTCGGAATATTGCTCGACCGAGGCGAATCATCGCTAAGATGGGTGGCTACGATGAACTTGTCTTTGCTTAGCTAGCACACTTAAAATATGGACGATAGATGCTAGTCGCTAGGTGAATCACCCCCTGCATGCTAATAAGAATACAACATACCTAGCTAAGGGAATAATCCTATCTTGTATTGCTTGTGTTAGAACATGGAAATGAAACTTGGCTTATAAATGGACCCTCGTATGCTACCTTTGCTTCGTGCAAGTAGACCCTGCTATGCGTCGAATAGATCACTATATACTATCATAGTGCACCGCTTCACTTGTTTATACTGTACGCCCATAAATTATGTCGCTCGATATGTCCCTGTACGGCTTCACTCCTCGCACTACAACATAGACCGTGCTAACATAAATACCTATGTTATATATATATATATATTTGTATATATATATATGCATGTTTGCCTGCTTACATTATAGCTTGTACTCGTTGTCTCATCTCAATGCTTGTCACATAATTTATGCTACGGCCCCAGTAACTCTCTCCACGTCATACATTCATTTAGTTCTCCCCGGAAGACTATATAATAGTCGTTTCATGCAAGTATGAACCTAAAAGTATACTGGACGGTTGTCACGCCCCGATTCCGTGGAAACGATAGTCGTCCCCCTGGCGTGACCGCCGTGCGGGCCTAGGTTGCGCACCGCACAAGGTTAAGTTATTTTGCATAACGAGCACAAATTCAGAGTACACAGATAAATTGAAACACAAGTTGAAACATGAAAAAGTTCTCTTTATTGAGAATGAACATCTATTATAAACTCTTGAACGAGTTAACTAATTGCCGCACGGGCTTACAAAAGTGTTGACACAAAATGAGATAGCTGTCCTGTATATTACATCCCTTTACTAAACTTCAAAATATAAGACCTCCTGGAGGGATGACGGCTTTCCCTCTGAGTTGCATTATTTTTGGGTTGCTAGCTCTTGCTTCAAAATGCTTCAAAGGGCGCGATATGAACATGCCGACAGCTGGACTGGACCGGGAAGACGACTTCAGCTCCTCGCTCGGATCTCCTTAGTGCGGGAAATGTGTTTCAACGAGGGTCAGTACATCGAAATGTACTGATGAAGGCGAGCTAACCCAACTATACCAATCAACACGTTTTTTTAATGAAGCATGCATATTTTTGTGGTCTTTATATCTTGTCTTAGTTTATTTTACAAGCAGTCATATATAATAAAACTACTAAAATGAACTTGCCACCGTTCGGTGACTTTTACCTGCCCGTCTGAACCACCTGCACAATACTTACCATGTCCTTCCCTGCCACGAAGATACAAGTTAGCTTGCAATAGGTTTAAATATACGTGGTGATCACTGGCTTGATGCCATAATGGACACTAGTCAATGACGAGGATGGTGTGCAACGAAAGTACGTGAGGCGCTGCATACCATCCCGTCCAAGTACGTGAGACAAAACATGAAGTTCCGTACAGAATCGGATCAGTGCCAGTGCCCCAGCGGCCGTCCGCATGAACTATACCTTGTGCACAATTTGTCCGTGATCAAACGGTATGTTTACTAAGTTAATAATTCATTGTAGTTGAGGCAACACGAGTACAAGACAAGTAGCATTGTATGATTCATTTTGCATAGCCTTCCTGAACAATTATTCGCATACAAGGTGTGTTCCATACTTAGCACAATTTATAGAAGAAGTATGCATTCTAACTAAAATTGAAACATGTATAGAACATTCTAAATGAATTAGCATGCAATAGGTAACCGTTCACAAGTTGATTGACAAGCAATTATAATCCAAGTCTATTTCCTTTTTATCTTGACATCTTTTAGTTATTACTTGGTATCGTTTTATCGGGGCAACAAGAATGTAAGATTTTTAGGTGTGAAGACTGGAAAAAGGGCCAACTGAATCGAATATAAACCACTCACAAGTTTGTTGGAAGGAAGAAGGAAAGAGGTGCTTCAGGAGTCCGTTCGAGCGTTGCCTACTGCTGGTTCACCTGTATTGCCACGAACAGCTGATCAATACCTATTCCACTCTTTTTCATTATCGGAATTGAAGTACAGTTCAATGAACGAAAATAATGAAATCCATCGAAACCGTTCAAGAAAACTCAAGCAAATCCGAAAATCAACTAAAGGCACGAAAGCAACAAGCGACAGCGAAAACTAGGCAACAAAAGTTGCAGCGGAGAGGTCCCTCCTGACTTTGCCGCTAAGTCGATCCTGGGGGCACGGTCCACTGAATATGGGAATCGATTCCGAAGAAGCAAATCCATATAGAGGATGGGTTCTTATTTCAATCTATCCCGATCGAACGATACCGTTTGTATTTTTTAGCCGCGCTCCCCGAATAGGGGAAACGGGGCACCACATCCTACCCAACTAATTGGAAGTTTCGTCCACAAAACTTAGGAATAGAACCTACCTCTAGGAAATATTACGTTAAGGATGTTGAGCAGAGTATTTTGGACAATCACGAATTTCGTGATTTGCATCACCACAGAGGAGACATAATCCATTTTTCAAACGACATTCGTTGGCAATATGCCCTGGTTTCTTACAAAAGTGACATATTTTGCTCCAATCCCTTTTCTGCTGACGGCCATTATTTAGGCGCTTTGTATCGGTATTTTCTCTTTCGTTGCTATGGCGTTTGTGATGGGAGGTATGCACAGCGCCGGTAGGAACGTGAGGATACTACGGTTCAAGAGAGAAAGCATGATTCATGACTCCCCGCATAGTCTTGTACTGATGAACGATTACATGCGCATGGATGGCAGGGCGTAGACCTCCTTCAAACCTTCTAGCTCGACTCGCTGCATCAGGTAAATAGGAGCTTGCAAATTTGGAGAGTCGATTGAATTCGGCTGAATACTGCTTAACTGTCATGCTTCCTTGGCGTAATTGCACGAACTCATTATCCTTCTGACGACGTACAGGAGGGGGTATGAACTCCTCTTCAAACGCGGCACAAAAAGTAGCCCATGTGATTGCCTCCTCCCCATGGTCAAATTGAAAAGATCGTCGATGCACGTCCCACCAATAGTGCGCGTTAAGATAGAGCTGCAGTTGAGAGCATGCGACACGCTTCTCTTCGGGGACCTCTAGCAGGGAGAAATGGTCTTCAAGTTCGGCCAACCAATCTAGAGCCATGATTGGGTCCTCAGTCCCTTTGAATGGTGTGTTGCAGACTTTCTTGAAGTCATCAAAGTCGAAGGCAGTTACATCCCTCTTCCTTGGAGTTTGAGGCATCTTGACTTCAAGCACGGGTTGCTCCACCGGCGTCGTTACTGTTGCCGCAGAATGATTGGAGGCCAAAGTCTGAATGATCTGTTGTAGGGTATCTACCTGCTTCTATTGGACTGAGAATCGAGCTTCTATATTGTCTTGAAACTTGAGTTGCCTCTCCTCCGCTCGCTTCTCGACCCGTTCATAGCGGGCCTCCTCCCTTTGTTGGTTGGCTTCCAACATCATCATTATTTGCTGAATGTGATCGACGCGAGACATGGCTCGCTGGCTCCGTGAACTTCCCGAAGTGCCCGAACTATTTTCTTGGGCTTGTGTCTCGTCCGGTGCTAGCGCTGAGGATTGCACTGGTGCCATTCCTTCAAAAGAAGGTAAATTACATTAGGATCATAATGTATTATGGACTTATTGCATGAACGTATCTCATTTTGCCCTAACGAGTTCAAGAGTTCGTACAGGAATTTGATCATTTAAAAGAACTTTTCCACCATGAGGGTCAAAGGAACTTGAAGCTGTGCTCTGATACCAATATGTCATGCCCCGATTTCGTGGAATCGATAGTCGTCCCCCGGGCATGACCGCCGTGCGGGCCTAGGTTGTGCACCGCACAAGGCTAAGTTATTTTGCATAACGAGCACATATTCAGAGTACGTAGATAAATTGAAACACAAGTTAAAACATGGAAAAGTTCTCTTTATTGATAATGAACATCTATTACAAACACTTGAACGAGTCAACTAATTGCCGCATGGGCTTACAAAAGTGTTGACACAAAATGAGATAGCAGTCCTGTACATTACATCCCTTTACTAAACTTTAAAATATAAGACCTCCTGGAGGGATGATGGCTTTCCCTCTAAGCTGCATTATTTTTGGGTTGCTAGCTCTTGCTTCAAAATGCTTCAAAGGGCACGATCTGAACACACCGACAACTGGACTGGATCGGAAAGACGACTTCATCTCCTTGCTCGGATCTTCTTAGTGCGGAGAACCTGTTTCAATGAGCGTCACTACATCAAAATATACTGGTGAAGGCGCACTAACCCAACTATACCAATCAACACGTTGTTTTAATGAAGCATGCATATTTTTGTGGTCTTTCTATCATACCTTAGTTCATTTTACAAGCAGTCATATATAATAAAACTACTGAAATGAATTTGCCACCATTCGGTGACTTTTACCTGCCCGTCTGAACCACCTGCACAATACTTACCATGCCCTTCACTGCCACGAAGACACAAGTTAGCTTACAACAGGTTTAAATATACGTGGTGATCACTGGCTTGATGCCATAATGGACACTAGTAAATGACGAGGATGGTGTGCAACGAAAGTACGTGAGGCGCTGCATACCATCCCGTCCAAGTACGTGAGACTAAACGTGAAGTTTCGTCCGTAATCTGATCGGTGCCAGTGCCCCAGCGGCCGTCCGCAAGAACTATACCTTGTGCACAAGTTGTCCATGATCAAACGGTATGTTTACTAAATTAACAAGTCATTGCAGTTGAGGCAATACGAGTACAAGACAAGTAGCATTGCATGATTCATTTTGCATAGCCTTCCTGAACAATTATTCGCATACAAGGTGTGTTCCATATTTAGCACAATTTATAGAAGAAGTATGCATTCTAACTAAAATTGAAACATGTATAGAATATTCTAAACGAATTAGCATGCAATAGGTAACCATTCACAAGTTGATTGACAAGCAATTATAATCCAAGTCTATTCCCTTTTTATCTTAACATCTTTTAGTTATTACTTGGTATCATTTGATCGGGGCAACAATAATGCAAGATTTTTAGGTGTGAAGACTGAAAGAAGGGCCAACTGAATCGAATATAAGCCACTCACAAGTTTGTTGGAAGAAAGAAGGAAAGATGTGCTTCAGGAGTCCGTTCGAGCGTTGCCTACTGCTGGTTCACCTGCATTGCCACGAACAACTGATCAATACCTCTTCCACTCTTTTCCATTATCGGAATTGAAGTGCAGTTCAACGAAGTAAATTATAAAATCTTTTCAAATCGTTCAAGAAAACTCAAGAAAATCTGAAAACCAACTCAAGGCACGAAAGCAATAAGCGACAGCAAAAACTAGGCAACAAAAGATGCAGCGGAGAGGTCCCTCCTGACTCTGTCGCTAAGTCAATCCTGGGGGCACGGTCCACTGAATATGGGAATCAATTCCGAAGAAGCAAATCCAAATAGAGGATGTGTTCTTGTTTCAATCTATCCCGATCCAACGATACCGTTTGTATTTCTTAGCCGCGCTCCCCGAATAGGGAAAATAGGGCACCACAACCGTTAGGTCGCCAAGGCAATTCTTGAACCAGAGGATTGCATCATGTCAAGTAAATCTCAAGTAAATCAAGAATCACAGCTCATAGAGCAAGACACATTCAAGTATTCAGAACCTTGGTAGCCTCTCTCGAGCGGGAGAGATGGTGTATGCACCCTTATTGCTATACACATCTTCGTCCAAGAGACTACGCATTATCCAATGGCTAAGTGAATCAAGAATTAACATGTTTTGTCATAAATCCTGTGAATATGAAACCCAAGACTTGCATGGTCGTGGACAACTCGTTCACGAGGTATCGTTGATTTCTCGGATGATCGCCGGGGCACCGGGATCGTGCCGGCCTGGGAGAAATCATATAGGGACTCCTCGAGCTTTGGAGGGATGGTGTCTGTTCCTCAAGTTTTTAGCGCTATACTATCACCGTCAAAAGAGTTCGGGTCTCTCCTGTTATGGCGGGATGGTGCGCGCCTCGAGTTTTTAGCGCTATACCCATCTCCGTCAAGAGACTCGTCCAAATGGCTTATAGTGCCAGCGACCCTCCTATTCATATAGACTAAGTCATCCTTGCTTAGCAACAATCCGCGTGCGAGTTATTGCATCGCATCCAGTAGTCATAAACACCTGAACGGATACGAGTATAACACACTTGTACATATTTGAACACTTAAACATCTTCTGCAATACTTCTGGATAATCTGTGTAACTTGTGCACCTGAAACAGAAACTCCCTCATGACACTTATGTTTTTTTATGCTATTGCCCCTGGATTTCATTATATATGCTTGTGCTTGGTTTAAACTTGGTTTGCCTTGGACATGAAAGGAAGAATGGTAAGTTGGTAAGTCTCGCCGTGTTACTCTTATATCGTACGGCGCACTACCACACGAGTTAGGCTTTTCATTATTTCGTGAAACTGATCTTATGGCAAGACTAGAAAGATAACTTAATAGATGGTGTACAAAATCTTTATAACGTGTTTGGATTTATCGAGCGAGCGAGAAGCCTCCCCACCAGTGCATTTATGTACTGATAACCCACCAGATTGCTTGCAGGGTGTGGAAGAATCTCGTTCGGTGCGGAAATCCTATTCATGAGTGCTAAGGCATAGAGTTCGCTCTGGAGCCTTGGAGCGTTATGTTCGGAACTGATGCACATATATAAGACATAATGATGGAACATCGCCTATGTATCATTCCATAAATTATATCCACTTGGCACGCTTTTATTGTTTCTAGAGAGAGGGCTTGAGCGGCTTGTAATCTCGGCCTAGCGCCGCTTGTAATATTTGTTCTATATCAATAAAGAGCTTGTTTTACTTCTATACTTGTGTTATTCAATGCTTCTGCTATTGACGACTCTGTGAACTTGTTACCAATCGCCTGTTTGTTTCTTATTCTGCTGCACTCAGACTATCTGTGCGACTCTGTGGCTTAGACATCTTACTTCCTGTTCAGATCATGGCCTTGCACGGGCGCAGCTTATGCTCGTAAAACATCACGTCCAAATGGAAAAGATAGTCCCGCGGGAGCGCTAGCGCGGTGATTCGTGGCTAGCGGGGACGTCCGATTACCTGTGAAAGATCGAGACATGACACTTGTGGGGTGTTACGATGATAGGAGTCTCAATCAAATATGTCCCCTTTGATATCTTGTTCATCTTTTTCGGTACCAATGCTTGAACTGTTAAAACTGCTTGCCTCCTTGATCCTTCCCTTCCAATTCTTGATGTTTCTTGTCCTTTTCTTTAGGGCTTCTTCAGTTGTTGGAGCATCAGACATGGCAGGACAAGATTTTTTTGGGCAACAATGGGTGGTAGCACCTGTTTAGTGTCAAATTCGATTAGAGCCAGTAGTTGAATAAGCTAGCACATTGGAACCAAAAGTTTGACATGTTTAGCAACCAGCCCCTGAGATCCCGTACCCCCAGAAGTACCGGCAGTACCAACGATACTTGACTGTTTCGGATAAAATAAACGAAAGTAAAAATACGAAAAACGACAAGGTTCTTTATTTTAAAGAAAACCCCGCTCTTCTTCGTCGGTGTTTACAAACAAGATTGTACAATTTTGATCCTATATGAGGAACATCGAAGTACAATTTATTTAATCTGGGTAAATATTGCTATAGGTGTCTGATCTGCAGTCGATCACTTTAGCCCTTGGACCACACGATGGTGAAGAAGTGCCGTGGAAGACAAAAAACAGCTTCGAGGGTTGCTAAAGAGGGTGGATGCCCGATGCCAAAGTCGTCGATCCCTTCTCTTTTCCTGAGCTCTGGATTCTTCTCTCTCTCTCTCTCGACCTTGGATCTGATACTGGATTCCTTGATCAATTTTCGATCGTTCGACCTTCAATTTTTCAACCCTCTTCCTCTGTTGATAGAGGTCTCTATTTATAGAGTTTTTAATGACAATGACCACTCAGTCGGCGTAGAAACCGAATAGTGGAAAGTACAACACCCTTTTACACGACGGTTTATAATAACCAATGCCTGCGTATAGATGACCTTTTGAGTGAGCATGTGACCCGTGTCCAACTAAGGGACAAACGCGTATATCTGCTGCGAAGATCACGACGTAGAAGCCACGTAGGTAGTTATCTCTTGTGTAGAAGAGGTTGGCGTAGAAGCCAATGACTGTCACCATGGCATAGAAGCCAAGTAGGCGTAGAAGCCGAGTAGGCATAGAAGCCGAGTGGTCATAGAGGCCGAGTGGGTGTAGAAGCTGAGCGGGCATAGAAGTCGAGTGGGCGTAGAAGCCGAGTGGGCATAGAAGTCGAGTGGACATAGAAGCCGAGCGATGTGGACATTTTAGCCAAAATTATGGCTCTTGGAGATATAATCAAATCTCTTGCATTAAATACAGAGATCTGTCCCCATCCTGCGCATTAAATGCAGAGGCTTTTCTTTAAGATTTGCCATCATTCTGCGCATTAAATGCAGATACGCGCCTCAAATCCTGTACGAAGAGTAACTGCTGATGTGGCGGTCTGTTTACCTTCTGCGGAGCGTAAGAAGCTCACGTCTGCCAGTGTAAAACTGGGCAGCGTATCCCTTTTGTATGCGTAAGAGCAGTTGGCACAAAGGGAATGTCACTAGACGATGGTTCGGTAACATTTAATCAAATCTCCTGCATTAAATGCAGAGATCCGCCATTATCTTGTTCATTAAATGCAAAGACGTGTTTTGAAGGTCTGCCACCCTTCTGTGCATTACATGCAGAGACGTGCCTCGGGCATCTGTCAGTATTCGACGCATTAAATGCAGAGACGTGCCTTGAGAACCTGTCACCGCCCTGCGCATTAAATGCAGAGATACGCCTCGAGCCCTGTACGAAGAGCAGCTTTTGACGTGGCAGGCTGTTTGTCTTCTGCGGAGCGTAAACAGCCCACATCTGCCTGTGTAAAACTAGGCGGCATATTCCTTTGTATGCGTGAAAGCGGTCTACGCCAAGGAAATGGCAGTAAATGACAGCCTGGGTTGCAGTACCGCGCCATCATTATAGCCGTTGCTTGGGTTGTCATGCAGTACTCTTTGTCAGGAGCCCAGACGTCAGGTTCATTGCATAATCTGACTGGTTCATTTTGAAGAATACGAAGCGTTCCTCGTACACTTCAATGCTGTATTGAAAACGGGTGAGTTTTACGCCATAAAGGCGATGTAGCACCCTTTTTACGCTGAAGCAGCTTGGATATACTGTATTACACAGATGGTCTTTGAGCCTATATTCTATGCTGTGCTCAGCGAAAAAGCTCTGTTGTACGTTTGATGGCTCCGAGGTCCTCTGTTTACGCTGCCCTGCATTAACATGCTGTGTAGAGCTATCCAGCGTATTTTTCATGCTTCTACAAGACCCCCTTCAAAGCTTTTAAATTCCTCGTAATTTGAAATGCTTTGAATGAAGCATGAACCGTTCCTCGGAATTTGAAACGCTCTGAATGGAGCCTGAAACGGTCAAGTCTGACACGTTCTTTCAAGGCTGACTTTATGGCGGAGTTATTGGGGATCGGTGTGATCTCTTTCGCCTAAAAAAAGGCTGAGGAGCTAACCTGTTCTTCCTACATTTCCTTTACCATACAGAGATGATGGCCGGAGTTCTTCGGATCGACTTGAGGAAGAAGGAGACCATGCTCTTACAGCATGTAAGGAGCCGAAAAAGATGGCATCTTCGAGCAAATATCCTCTGCAACGATGGATCATGGAAGGATATCATAGCCTCCCTTGCTCGGGATAATCAGCAACTTTGTATGGCGGTTCTTCGGGAAAGAGGAAGGGTTACAAGCGGTACCTTCTCCCGTTACCTGCGGACGAAAGCGGGCAAACTGGCTACTGTCCGAGATTGGGTTGGGTAAAATATCTCAACTCAATCTGTCACGGCGCTGGACGCAAGAAAGCAGATTTACCCTGCTTCTTCGTATTGGAGGATGGGTCTAGGCCCATTTTTGTATCCTCTTGCCGTTGATTATATGTCAGTCGTTTTGCGGTCACCGACTGACTGCTGGAGAAGATGGATAAAGAATTTTGCCCATGCGAGAACCTGGCAGAACAGATTCTGGGCGCGATCTTCAGACGACGATGAGGAAGTCCTTTGTAGACGGGATTTTCCTTATATGTAATCATGAAAATGAAGAAAAACCCTTGTAGACTGGATTTCCCTCATATGTAATCATGCTTTTAAATAAAATCGTCTTTCTTCTGTGTATATGATCATCTTTCCATATATTGTTGTGAAGTCTGAATATGTGTAGCTTCGATACATCTGATACTTTATGCCGACTCTGTTTAGAAAGAGTGCTAGGTCCTGTCCTGTCTTTTACGCAAAACTAAGGATGCGCAGAAAGCCGCTTTCGCAGTCGAGTGTTTGAACTATCCTGCTGTTAGGAATGAGGAACCACGTAGAATTCTGAACTATTTTTACTTCTGATAAACAGAATTTTTGTTCAGACCGTCATCTTCAAGAATAATTTCTCAAAAATCCCTTGGAACAGGACGAGAAATGGCTGTCAAAAAACTGAATCGCCATCTTGAACTGTGGACGAAATATTCAGACTAGATTCTGGATGAACTTTGAATCGACCCATGAAGAAGAGTAGCTTTCAATGTTTGAACTCTGTATGCCTTGGGTACTTTGGATATTTTGAGGTCAAGGAGGAGTATCTTCTGTGTTAACTCCTGCATTTGACAACTTTGAGAATTGTTCAGATGTACTGTACTGGCCTGTGCATTTTTCAGATATGTGGAAAGTCGTGGAGCATGAAATCATAAGTTTGTTGCCTCTGAGCGTAAAAAGCCATCGAGCGTGAGATCATAGATTCGTAGCTGCTGAGCGTGAAGTCGTAGGTTCGTAGCCTCTCGAGCATAAAAGCTACCGAGCATGAGAGCATCCAGGGCATAAAACCATAGACTCGTAGCCTGTGAGCGTAAAACCGTAGATCCGTAGTTGTCGAGTGTAGAAAGCTCCTTAGCGTAAAAACCGCGAATCTTCTTCACACGAAAACTTTTCGAATTCGCTGACTGTCCGCCTTCTCTGAGTAAATAGGCTGACGTAGTCCCCAATCATAACCAAATATTAAATGTGAGATTTGGTTCTGGATTCGAGGAGTCCATCCGAACTCTATATATACCCCAAGTTTCTGAGAGAAAAACTTTTCATCCGTCTTCTGCGACAGAAAGCTTTTGTCTGTTCGAGTTCTTCTTCGTTTCTTCTCCGAGTCTTCAAAGTCTCCAGTAATGGCCTCGAAACAAGTCTCATTCTCTAAGGGAAAGAAGGATGCTTCTTCTTCTCATTCTTCTGCTCAAGCGGGGGCGACTTTCGTCGGTCACGGCGAGCTTCATTCTGAACGAAGTATCCCGCCGACTAGCAGTGCACCTGGCCTTAAAGGTAGAGATTTTGGGACGAAAATGAACGACTGAAAATCTTTCGCACACGTTTTACGTGAACGCGCTAGGTCGTCTTCTGTGCTGATAGCCTCTTCGAGGAAGATGATGCACAGAGATATTTCATCTTTTACGCCCATATTTCTTATGTGTCAGCGCAAAAACTCCATATTTTTGCAGTCTGGCGTAAAAGCTTTGACTGTCGAAAGTTGGCGTATACTATATAATTTGAGTGTCACGCAGGGATGGAAATTCTGGCGTAATAACTCAAATTTTTGGCAGTCTGGCATAAAGCACAGACTGTCGAAAACTTTGCGTATACTGCCAGTCTTGATTTTTACGCCTTAGAATGGGATTCCAGCGTAATGATCAAGTTTTTACAGTCTTGGCGTAAAGCACAGACTGTTGATTTTTCTGCATATGCTGCAAGATTATAGAAACTGACTTGTCCTTCTTGCATTTTGCAGTTAACTTGCACGTGTCTCCGTTAGCCGATGTGATGGGTTCTGCCGTCGGGATGCTACACTCCAACTATCTGGAGGACCTGTCGCACGTGACATTTCCTATCTCCGGGCCCCAGTATCCTGAAGGAAAGGAAATTTTGATATTGGCTCAGGGCGAGCGAACCCTGCTGAACATGATCAACGGAGAGCCCCTGACGTACATAGATGGGGATCAATACATAAAGCCGGCTTTTCTCTTCGGGGACATGATTGACAAGCAGTCCCAGACGAAGCCCAAGAAAGAACTCTGGGTCTTCCCTGCCGGGAGCTTGGTTTTGTATCTTCCAAAGATACCGAGAGACTATCCCATATCGGCATTCTTCCATGCTACACATCCCAGGAGGATGTTGTGGACGTTGACTCCTGATCTTTATGGCAAGCCGGGGAAGATATTTCATCTGAAGGAGCGGACCAGGGGTCGTTTGTCAGCCACCCTACCGGTAATGTGACGATGTTCAGGGGACTGTACCCGTACAGTGTCCCGAGTGAAGACAGTTTAGTGATCCAACTGGTCCAATTATCGACTTTCTGTAATGATTTCATGGGGCGCGGAGGAGTATACCCTAAGGTGAACCCTCGGACAGGCGGGTGGATCACCCCCACAAATCTTCGATGGGCTCGCTTAGCTGATTGGGCCCTGAAGCATTTTCAGATCGAGCTGGAGAGCATTGGTCTGTTTGCAGCTGTGAGTGCCACCAGTGTTGGGTTGCCTCTCAACCCCAACCTGTTTCTGGCACTGATGGATCGATATCTCTCACTCACCGGGACTTTTGTCACTCCACTGGGGGAGTTGGGATTGGCCCTCTACGAGATGGCAGAGATCTCGAGACTGCCAATGGGGGATACTCCATATGAAGAGTATGTTCCCATGAACCGGGAGCTGGGGGATTCGGACCCTCGGGTAGTGGAAGTGTATCAAGAGCTGATGTGCCACTACCTCGCTTGTACCGCTTTTTATGACGAGCCTTCAGATTTGGCTCACATCAGTAAATGGACGTCCTACCTCTTCTTTCACCGGTCCAGGACTGCTAAGCCGGAGAAGGTATTGGAAGGCAAGGATCTGCCTTTGAATCCTCTGAGCGTGCTTAATGCTCAGGTAGTTGACGATCTCATGGAAGACGCTGGGGCTCCGGACTTGATCCTCGACGAAGGGATAAGGAAATATCCCGTAGGCACCAAGGCCTATAGTTATTTGAGACGCTGCCGCAGGCCTCTGTCCAGGGAAGCTCAACTGGCTGGCTTCCTCTCCATATGGCTTCGCAGACTGGCGGTACCCGACATCGCATCTGCGGACCGCATTCACCGCAACACGCTATGGCCTGCAGTGCGTCTGGTGTTCGGGGCAAGACTGGGCTTGCTCCCTGCCATGGTGTGCCACATTCAAGCTGGCCTGAGGGCCATGACTGACGGGCTGCTCGCGATGAAACTCGGCGTGATAGCTTTCCCAGGGTAGAATTACCATACCTGTATCTGATGGGATGGTTAATTCTTCATAACCCCAGGGTTATGTCTCCCGGCTCTGGCAGTAGTTCGGGGGCTAGTTTCTTGTTGAACTACCGGAAATCCTCCTGGAACATGACCACAGTTATAGACTGTCGGCGGGCGCTGAATCTTAGTCACAACTGGAAGCTCTTCTGCACTGTCCCCCTGTACATCTCAATTAGTAGGAGATCAAACTTTAGGACGTAGGCGACGGGAAGACCGTTCTTTCTCCCAAGTCTTTTAATTGGTTGGTCTGCATTAGACCTTCCCACCTACTGTACAGGAGTGAAGACCATTGTTTCTTCGAGCCCTACTTGCCTAGTCGGTTTGCCAGGCAATTCGGGTACGACCAGTTGCACGTGGACAATGTCGTCACCAGCTTCAGGTCCAGGGGTGGACTCATTGATGGAGCTAGAGGATGGCGATATTTCATCATGGGTTGCACTGAGGCAACTTTTACCGTGCCCGTCCTTTCACTCTCCAAGGAGCTGCGCATTCTCCACTCGTATGCCCAGTTCTATGTGGCAACCAACACCTTCCATCGCGATTTTGATATGCATGGAAGTTTTAGGGTGCCTTCTTCCAAGTCTAGGGGAAGAGTCAAAGTCCCCTCGGTTTCTTCTGACGAGGGTGAGGAGTCCGTCAATCCAGATGAGCCTCTGTTGGCGGTATCGAGGGATGAAGTACCTTTGCCTGCAGGGCCTTTGGTAATCTCTGGGAAGCGAAGGGCTCCTACTCCGAAGGAGACTTCCCCTCGCAAGAGGAAGAAGAAGACGGTTACTCGTCCTCTCCGGATTCCTGGTATTGAGGCTCCTAGAAATGAGCCTGCATCTTCCCATGTTGGGGATAATTCTTTGATTGGAGGTTCCTCGCTTTTTAGAGAGGGAACCTCGACAGTCCCGGCTGGCGGCGCCGAAGAATTCCTGCTGGAGGCTGCTGTCGCTTCTACCGCTTCAGGTAGTGGAACGAGATCACCTTCGGGGCCGAGCCAAATGAGGATATCTTTATCCGGATCAGCATCGGGAGAGACCCCTGCCGTGTCTGTAGGTGCATCCAGCGAGATTTCAGCCGATGAACCTCGAGGGGATCTCGGCGGAGATTCGGAAGAGTACTTGCCGATATTCGGAAGAGCACCCCCTTCTCCAGGTATGACAGCTTACCTAGCATCACTAAGAAGCAATTTAGCTGTACTGGCCGCGGACGCATCATATACACCATTGGCCATGGATAAATGTCGTCTTCTATGCCTCTTCTTTTAGGAAAATTAACATTATGCTGATATTAACTTCCTTTTGTCTTCTCTTCAGGGGAAGACATCTTCGGGGAGGGCAGTATAGATGCGCCCTTTGGCTCTGTGTCAGGTCCTGGTGGCGACACGGAGGTGCCTGATTTTGAAGAGGAAGCATCTTCGGGTGCCGGCTCGCCTGTCGAAGAGATTCCGATATCTCAAGAGGAGGACGAGCCTGTCGTTGCGACAATGCCTCCTTTGAGTACGCCGGTCACTTCGTCCGGTGTTGGCGCTTCTTCTTTTGTCGTACCTCCTGTTGAGGCGACGGCCGTGGCAACATCGTCTGCGATTGTTCTTGGAGGGGACTTGCTACTATCGTGGCCACTCCCAACGTCCATTCGGATCTAGCTGTGCTGACCGAGCAGTACACTGGTATCTTCTATGCCACCTTAAAAATATTAATATCAATGGTGTTGGAGAAGAATTTGGGCTTTGCGTCGCTGAGGAGGGCCTCCCGGGCCTCTATAGTGCCGATCCGAGAATTCAACGACACTGGGGTAGCTGACGCACTGGAGGAGATAGTTAATGGTTTGGAGCAACCCATTAACGAATACTTGCAGCTAGCTCGAGGCAACATTGACAGTCTCGTTCAAGCTAGGTACGACTCCCTGACTGCGCAGCTTGCTGAACAGATGGCATCTCTGAATAAGTCCATTGAGGCTCAACAGCGAAAGATGGACGAAGAACGTGTCCAATTGGGTTATGTTGTTCCCGACTTGACCCGGTGCGAAGCCGAATATGAGGAAGCGGCAGCGCAGGCCCGCATTTTGAAGGACGAGCTCGTTCGGGTAGAGGCGAAGGCTCTCTCTTTGTCGGCAGCCCGAGATGTGCTGAAGGAGCGACAGGCGACTGTTCAGCAGAATCTGGCGCGCGTGGGTGCTTTCTACTCAGGGTTTGTGCGGGCTCGGTCTGAGCTAGCTGCTTTGAACAACGATGCGGCAAGGTTGGAACGGGCTTGCGTCGACATCTTGAACTCCCGGGATGAGAGAATGGTTGCTCTGGCACAGCAGATTCGCGACCTGACCGCTCCCCCCAAATGATGTACTTTTTTGCTTTTCAATGAACTTTTGCTCTTTTTTGGGAATAATAAAGAGGCTTTCATCTGACTTTGTGGACCAATCATTTTGGAATATAAATGACAGGTTTGGGTGAAAGTGATATCAGAGGTAATATGGACGTGATATACTCTCGGTAAGTTTTAGCAGGACGCATCTATTCAGAGGTAATATGAACATGATAGAATACGATCCCACTAGTTTCGTTTTGGAAGTAGTTTTGTCAGAATGAGATTTTCGCCTATATTCCACTTGAGCAAAGTAGGTTAAGCATAGTACCTTTTCAGAAATTTGCCATTGATAGGAGCTATTAACAGCTATCCATTAGGCTTGGCTAACCTGTAAGCGCCGTTTGAGAACGTCGTCTCGATCACATAAGAGCCTTCCCATTTGGGCTGGAATTTGCCCTTACTCTTGTGAGTAAGAATCATCGGCCTTCTCACAGCTAAGACTAGCTCGCCGACTTTGAACACTCTTTCCTTTACTTTTTGATTAAAAGCTCTGGAAATACGTGCTTGGTAGAACACGATGCGCTGTTGAGCTTGGAGGCGTTTCTCATTTAATCCTTCTAGGTCTTGAAGCCTTAAAAGGTCGTTCTTTTCTTGAGTCAACTCATTAGCCACGACTATCCTGAGTGATAGAATCTGGATCTCGATGGGGAGGACTGCTTCGCTCCCGTAAACCAATGAGAATGGGGTATAACCTGTCGGTGCTCGTACCGTTGTGCGGTATGTCCAGAGACATTCTCCGAGCTTCTCATTCTAATCCCTCTTGTTCGAAGAGACGAACTTTTTCATGAGCTTGATAATGATTTTGTTGAAAGCCTCCGCCAAACCATTAGCAACTGGATTATATGCCGTAGAGGCCATATTTTGTATCCAATTTTTATCGCAAAATCGATGAAACGCTTGGCTGATGAATTGAGGCCCATTGTCATGAATTATTCTCTGGGGTATCCCAAAGCGATAAATGACGTGATGCTTGATGAAGCTGATCACATTAGATACCTTCACCTCAGCAAGAGGGATCACCTCTGCCCATTTGGAGAAATAATACGTGATGGCCAGTATGAACCGGTGACCCCTGGAAAAAGACGGGTGAATAGGACCAATGATATCCATACCCCATGCTTCGAAAGGCCAGGACGCAACCGTAGGATATAGATGTTCAGGAGGTTGATGGATAAAGTCTGCATGGACCTGACAGGCTCTGTACTGTCTTGCATACTTTATTGCATCTATGATCATAGTAGGCCAGTAATAGCCCATTCTCCTGATGCGATCCTGTAGCTTAGGCCCGGGTTGATGTGCTCCGCATACGCCGTCGTGAGCTTCACGGATGATCCGGTGTGCCTCATCATCTGAGAGACATCTCAATAGCAGTCCATCGTAGGTCCGGCGATATAGACACTGTGAGGATGCCTCGAAATAGAAGCGTAATGATCGTCTCTTGACGGATACTGCCTCTTTAGGGCCCTCCGGCAAGATTCTGTATGCCACGAAATCTATAAAGGGACTTCTTCAGTCTCTCCTGGGAGGATCTGTGTTCACAGCGTAGCTGTATTTCTATGTGAAAGTTGTTTTTCACACAGAATAAATCTCTGCTAAGAAGGATTACCGAATTCTGCCTTCTTATAGGAATAGCTAAATCTGCAGCTAGACTGGCTAGGGCATCATCTTCCAGATTATGAGATCGGGGCACATGTTCCAGGAAGAATCCTTTGAATGTCATGGCTACCTCGACCGTTGCTCGGTGATAGGGGATGAGGTATGTATTCCGGACTTCATATATTCCTCTGACTTGATTGACGATCAGCAGAAAGTCACCAAAAGCTTCCAGAGATTTGACGCCAAATTCTTTAGCGACTTGGAGCCCGATTAGTAGAGCGTTATACTCTGCCACATTGTTAGAACATGGCTCGCTAAAAGAATATGCTCGGTAGATGACGAGCTTATCAGGAGCAACCAGGACAATTCCTACTCCCGAAACCACGTTTCCCCTGGGACCAGTTCTGGAGGCACCATCGAAGAATAGTTGCCATGCATCACCTTCCATTGCGGAATTATACTCTGCAACTTCGTCGGGAATGTCCTCGTACAGTTTGGAGGCCTCCGGGATCGTATGAGCAGCTAAAAAATCAGCCAATGCTTGGCCTTTGACGGACTTCTGAGGGACGTACACCATGTCATACGGTGTTAATAACATCGCCCAAGTCGCAAGTCGAGAATTAAGAACGCTTGGCTTTTTCATCAGTACCCGAAGAGGATTGACCCTGGAGATGATGTGAATGGTTTGGCCTGTCACTACCACTTTTCCAAATAAGGGCATTTGTATAATTTCACTATTTTGAATAATTATGTATTAATTAAATTGCTGAGTTTCATAAACTAAATATATATTGTGAGTGATATTTGTTTTTAGGTCAAACCCTAGAACGCATCAGGACAAACCCTAATGAGTAAACCCTAATTTGTAAACCAAATTCTAGAGAACCCTAGAATTCAAATTTTAGGTTGGAAACCCCAGCCCTAGACTGACTAAACCTTAGTTAATTAGGTTTTGCATGACCTAACCTAGGGGTTTAACCTAAAACAATGCATTAGAAACCCTAGCTAGGTTTAATATAAAAGGGAAGCTTCTCACAAAGCCATCCTTCATGTAGAAAGGAGAAACCCTAGCCTCCATCAAGAGAAACTATCTCCCCACCCAATTTTCGAGATTTAACCCTAGGGCTTCCATCTTCCTCCTCCAAAGCAAGGAAAGCAAGGAACGTGGGTCAGGAAGCCTTGGAGAAGAAGAACCTCCATTGAAGAAGCCATCTCCCTAGGTAAAACCCTATTTCTATTCATTTTAATTCTGTTTTCTGTTGTTCATGCCCATTAGAAAACACCCTTGCTGTGTAGTTCGATTTTTAGGGTTTTGGATCGGGTTTTGGTGACCAACGTGGGATTTTCCCCAATTAGCAAGAACCCTAACCCTAGGTATTTGTATGTAGATTGATTTCATCACATATGGGTAGGTTGAACTCGATTCTTAGGGTTTGGATTGGGAATTTATGGGTTTGTATGTATATTGGTTTTTCTGCACTGCAATGTGTTTGATGAAATGTTTATTTAGGAGTTATCCATCTAGGTATTCGAATCTATGCATGTTTTGATTTATAAACCTATATACATCATATATTTGCCTGTGTTTTAACTATTTGTTGGTTTTTCTGTGCACTAGAAGAGGGTTCTGTGCACAGTCGGGTTCAGCTGTGTAGAACTCTGAGTATTGGGAGAAAGGGGGGAGAAATTATGTATCAGTGAACCTAGTTGATGACTGTGTGTACAGTACAGTCGGGCTTAGGAGAGATGTACTGTGTATGTGCAGAATTCTGTGCATTGGGGAGTTCTGGGCAGTGTAGGTTCGGGTTTGTGCTATGTGCACTGTGGAATCCTGAGCAGTCGAGTTGGGGGGGGGGCATTATGTGTGAACCTGGGTTTAAATGACAGTGATTGTGTGGGTAGGTGATACCTTGAGTGGATGACTGTGTTTTGAGTTAGGATAGGGTGTGCCTCAGTGTTTATATGTTGTGGGTGTCTCAATATGAGTATCAGATCTTCAGTGAGGAGAGGCAAACCTGTGTGTTCTCAGTAAAGGGTTAACTGTGTGTGTGTTTATTTCAGAACCTGTGAACTAAATTTCTGTGTGTATATGACAGTGCTTGAACCTATGTGTCTCTGTGTATTAGTATTCAACCTGTGTGTGTCTTTGTGTCAATGTATACCAGTGCCAGTACATGTCTGTGTCTGTGTGTTGAGGTTGGTAATTAGGGATTCTGTGTTAGATGTGTGAAATTAGTTGAAACCTGTGTAAGTATCTCAGAAATCAGTGTGTGGGTTTTAGTATCAGTGAGTAGGTATTCCCATGTTAAATTCTGTGTATCCCAATATCAAGGAGAGTGTCAGAATGAAGTGAGGAACCTGTGTAGATTCTGTGCAGTGTAGGTAATTAAATTTACTGTGTGTGTGTTTTCAGAATTAGTACAGTGTCTCCTTGATACAGTGAACCAATGTGAACCTGTGTCCAGACTTGTGTTTATCCTGTGTGTGTGTGTCAACCTGAGGGAACTTGAGAGTCTGTGTGTTCTCAGTTTAAATACCTACGTGTGTAGAAGTTGTGTGAGTGTGTGTCTTAGTGTTTCAGTGTCTGTGAGTAGGTGTGTATAGTAGTGTGTATTCCTACACTGTGCATGTGCCTGAGAGTGTAAACCAGTAGGTATCAGTGGGATTTGGGGGTTTCACTACAGTGGGTTGGTATTAAATGTTAATGTGTACTAGGCTAGAGTGTAGTGGGGATGTCAAGTTGGGGTTGAATATGGGTAAATGTTAAGATATAAGATATGTTAAGGTATAAATTGGTTAGTGTCAGTAATAATTTTTATAGGTAATATAGTTATGGTATTTATATAATAGTGTTATAGAAGTTCATATAGTGTATCAAGATGCCTAGTGTAGGTAAGCTGGTGGGTGCTACCAAGGTATTAGTATAATGTAATAGGGTAGGTATTAAGTCCTAGGTGAGATATTAGTTATAGCTTAATACAAGTATATTTATAAGTCATATATATAGTATTACGAGTCACTATATAGTCTATATAGCTATATGATACCTAGTAACTAGATACTCATGAGATGGACCTAGAAACCTAGTCACAACCTAGTATCAACTAGTATAGCCTGGAAATCAACCTAGAAACCTAGGTGTAGACTGATACTACCAAGAATTTACTATTTAGACCTAGTTAGACCTAGAAAACACTTACTTACATTTTTACCTAATTATCATTCAAGGACATTGCTTGACATTGATATCTTATTTAGGTCTTGGTGATCCCACTTTGGACATCAATCCTCACACCTTGCTCAGGACCCCAGGCGAGTACATTCTCTGACAGTTTTCATTGTTGATTATTTCTATAATGCAGTTGTATTACATACTCGATTCCGACACTATGGATACACGGGTTAGCACCCTAGATCCCCATCATGAGGAGTCATGATTGGAATCCATCGTGCTAGCTGGGGGATGGGGAACTATTAGTAGATTATGTGATCATATCTAAATCCTTTACATGCATCATAGCTCACCCCACTTCTCACGTTGGGTGCGGCCTGACCATCTTACATGCATCATAGCTGTTATATATGATTAACCTGACCACTACATGCATCATAGCTAATCATATGGTTAGCCTGACCTACAAGAATCATAGTTAATCATATATAACCAGCCTGATCAAGTCCCAAGCCGATCACATAATAAACTAATATTTCAAACACTTAGCTAGATGTCTATTTTATTCATATTCACCTGTTCCAGCATTCACTACTTATTGTCTAGCATTCACTATTTATTGTTCATTGCTAGATGCTCTATTGCCTATTTCCATTTTTCTCCAGTATTTACAATTCCAGCATTTATTTCTATCTTGTATTCCTTACACTGTTTATAGATTTTGTCAATTTAATGAAACTGCTGTTAGTGCTTGTGCTTCGCTCCAATCCTGACTGGATAACATTTTTCAGAGGACCTGGAGGATCTTTGCCCCACTCATTACGGCCCAAGATTATAGGGTAATTTTACTCCAGAAACCCCAGAGGAGTTGCCTAGCCTAGAGGAGAATTTACCTGGCTGTTCTTAGATTATTTTTTTGCATTTATTGTTTTAGACTGAGACTGAGATGTATTTATTATTTTGTGACTTTGTGAGGTCATTTAGACCCAGGATTTGAGTTGGATTATTGTGGTTGGTTTTATTAGAACTCTTTTCTATTCCCATCGTGCCATTATTTTTATAGCTTGTGATTGAGTATATTATAGAACTGTGGATTTTTATCATTGTCCTCCGTACGGAGTTGAGTCTATTGACAGGATATATTATGTTGAGACCTAGACAGCGTTCTACCGCCGATGCTGCGGCGTAGGCTGGACGTACCCACGACTCATGCCCAAATTCCGGGTGCGGGTCGTGACACGTTTTTAGTGGTGGCCCATGCAGGTCCAGTCCTAGGTTCGCATTAGAGCGATATCGTAGTGGTGCTCGCTTAGAGTATTACTACGAGCCTGTTTTAGGAAATAGGAATTAGGCCGAGGATATGCTCAATCACAATTAGGGAATTCTGAATTCTTATGACATTACTCTTAATGATTTTTTCCTTTAGAAATTTTATGTCCTTCCTTGATGATATCGTATCTATTGCCTAAATTTAATCTTTCGATCTGTCTTCAGGATGCCGCCAAGAAGGTCCCAGAACTCGGAGCAGCAGATTCAGAGAGGTCTGCCACCTCTCGCCCTGCCGGACAGACATCCGCAGCACCTCCTACATCTCCAGTACATGTGGGAGTGTCTGCAGCTTTCAGGGGTCCTCCACCACCTGTTCAGAGGGTTCCCGTAGCTACGACGGAGCTACCACCACAACCACCAGTTCAGCATCCAGGAGGTGTGCCCGTCGATGGGGCACATATGTTCGCTTTGATTCAGGGCATGGTCGATGCCCAGAGAACGTCGGCAGAGGCCCAGAGAGTGCAGGCTGAGGCACATCAGGCCCAGACAGAGATGATGAGGGTGAACATGGAGAATGCTCACCAAGTGGCCCTCCAGGCTGTGGAGAGGGTCACTCAGCAGCAGCAGCGTCCTGATCAGCACCATCAGAGGCCGGGCACTATTGTGGACTTCAAGAGGATGATGCCTCGGGAGTTCAAGGGAACAAAAGGGATACTCTACGCCGATGATTGGCTAGAGGATATCGAGAGGAACTTACGCTTGGCACAGCTTTCAGAGGCCCTCCAGATCGAGGCCGCTGGCAGCCAGATGTTCGACATTGCCTTGACGTGGTTTCGCACGGAGCCGAGACTCTTGCGCAGGGGACTCACTTGGAAAGCTTTCAAGGAGCTCTTCAAAGAAAAGTTCTTTCCTGATGTCGCCCTGGGAGCTTTGGAGAGTCAGTTCCATGACTTAGCCCAGGGGAGCTCGTCCATCGACGAGTATGTCGCGGAGTTTTCCCGCCTGAGCCGCTTCGCGCCGTCGATGATTAGAGATCCGGGGGACAGGGCTCCGAAGTTCAGAAAGGGGCTGGCAAGGGAGATCAAGTCTCGCACGTCGGGACGTCGCACCGCTACCTACGAGGGCATATTGATGGATGCCCAGATAGCCGAGGACGACTTGGACCTCAGGCCCAAGAGGGGACGCGATATTTCCGGAGGAGCAAATAGTAGTGCGGGACCAGGCAAGCGTCCACACTATCAGCAGCAGCAGAGACCCTTTCAGCAGCAGCACCAACAACACCAGGCACCAGCCCGAGGGCAGGTCCAGCAGCAGCAGCAGAGACAGACTCAGCCCGCCATCCAGTGTGCGTACTGCGGGAAGATGGGACATACTAGAGATATCTGCAGGAAGAGATTGGGCTCATGTCTATCCTGCGGATCGACGACACACCAGCTGAAGGATTGCCCTACCATTCGTTCAGGTCAGGGTGGAGCAGCCGCCCAGAGAGGACCAGACAGGGTACCTGCCGTACCAGGAGGCCAACAACAAAGGGGACCACTTCCACCGCAACATCAGAAGTTCGCCCAGCATCAGCAGCAGAGAGGTGCACCACAGGGGCGAGCATACGCCATGGCAGTCGAGGAGATCGAGCCAGCAGGAGACTTGATCACAGGTTCGGTTCTTCTTGATTGTATTCCCGCATTTACCTTATTCGACTCTGGCGCTTCCCATAGTTTTATGTCTGTATCTTATGCACTTCGACATCATTTAGACACAGAACCATTAGCTAGGACTTGCAAGATCATGACTGGTGGAGGTATTATCCTAGTCCGTGATCACTGCAAGGACCGGAGAGTGTCAGTAGGAGGCTGAGACTTGAGCGTGAGCTTACTCGTCATGCCACTTCCGGGGTACGATATTGTACTCGGAATGGACTGGTTGAGCAGGCATCATGCTACTATAGATTGTTATAGAGGCAGAGTATTATTTAGACCACCAGGAGAGCCAGAGTTTGAGGTCGTCAGAGGAACAGCGGAACAGAGCAGGGGCACATTTTGCGGAGTCAGGGCAGAAGAAGATGAGTTGCCACATCCTCTGATAGCGAAGTTCCTGGATGTATTTCCAGAGGAGTTGCCAGGCTTACCGCCAGACGGAGATGTTGAATTCTCTATAGACTTGGTTCTAGGAGCGGAGCCCATTTCACAACATGTCTATAGAGTCAACAACAGCGAGCTGGCAGAACTGAAGAAGCAAGTTGAGGAGCTGCAGGACAAAGGCTTTATCAAATCCAGTTCATCACCATGGGGAGCTCCGGTATTATTCGTACCGAAAAAGGACGGCACGGTGCACATGTGCATTGATTATAGAGCTTTGAACAATATCACTATCAAGAACAAGTACCCATTGCCGAGGATAGATGATCTTTTCGATCAGTTGAGCGGGGCGAGGGTGTTTTCAAAGATCGATTTGAGGTCAGGCTATCACCAGGTGAAGGTGAAGAAAGAAGACACGCCGAAGACAGCCTTTCAGACCAGATACGGCCAGTTTGAGTTCCTGGTGATGCCATTTGGTTTAACCAATGCACCGGCAGTATTCATGAACCTGATGAACAAGGTGTTCCACCAATATCTTGACAAGTTCGTGGTGGTATTCATTGACGATATTCTTGTGTATTCCAAGACCCCGGAGGAGAACGAAGAGCACCTAAGGTTGGTCTTAGAGACTCTCAGGAGGGAGAAGCTGTACGGGAAACTCTCTAAGTATGAATTCTTCCTTGACAAGGTCAAATTTCTTGGGCATGTGGTATCGGGTGACAGAATCTCGGTTAACCCACAGAAGATCGAGGCAGTAGAGTCGTGGGCTACCCCCAGTTCGGTAGCTGAGATCAGGAGTTTTCTTGGGCTAGCAGGATACTACAGGAGGTTTGTACAAGACTTCTCCAAGATTGCAGCGCCGATGACCAGACTGACTAGGAAGGATGTGGATTTTGTGTGGACGGAGGAGTGCCAGGCTGCATTTGATGAGCTGAAGAAGAGGTTGACGATAGCTCCCATTTTGACGTTGCCAGCAGGGACAGGTGGTTTCACCATCTACAGTGATACTTCAGGGAAGGATCTGGGATGTGTTCTTCAGCAGCACGGGAAGGTAATTGCCTATGCTTCCAGGCAGTTACGCCCTCATAAAAAGAACTACCCCACCCACGATTTAGAGTTGACAGCAGTTATCTTCGCTCTAAAGCTGTGGAAACATTACCTGTACGGAGAGCGTGTGGAGATCTTCACAGACCACAAGAGCTTGAAGTACGTGTTCACACAAAAGGAGCTGAACATGAGGCAGAGGAGGTGGTTGGAATTGATGAAGGACTTCGATATCTCATTGTAGTACCATCCAGGGAAGGCCAACGTAGTCGCCAATGCCTTGAGCAGGTATCCGATGGCTATGTACTTGACGACTGATAGACATTTGTTGGCGGATTTGGAGAGTTTGGAGATTGAGGTGTTAGTTCCCGATACTGAGATGCAGATATGGGGGTTGCAGATACAGTCCGAACTGATGGACAGGATCAGGGCTGCGCAGTACGAGGATGAGGCTCTGAGGAGTATCAGGGCACAGGTTCAGATAGGATTGTCGGACGACTTTACTATCGCAGATGATGGTTCTTTACGGCACGGCACGAGGATATGTGTGCCGAGCGGGGAGCTATGCGAGAAGGTTTTGCAGGAGGCACACCGCTCTCAGTACTCGATGCATCCCGGTACCAACAAGATGTATCGAGACTTGAGGGAGCACGTATGGTGGTATGGAATGAAGCACGAGGTAGCACGCTTCGTATCCCGGTGTCTAGTGTGCCAGCAGGTAAAGGCAGACCGGCAGAGGCCAGGTGGTTTGTTTCAACCTTTACCGATTCCAGAATGGAAATGGGAGCACTTAACCATGGATTTCGTTTCAGGGCTTCCACGTTCTCCAGGAGGAAAGGACGCGATTTGGGTCATCGTGGACAGGTTGACCAAATCAGCCCATTTCTTACCTTTCAAGGTGGGCACGTCGACAGAGAGGCTAGCAGAGATGTACGTGCGACAGATTGTTAGGCTTCATGGAGTTTCTGTGAGCATCATCTCAGATCGGGATAGTCGTTTCACTTCCCACTTCTGGAGGAGTCTGCAATCTAGCTTGGGCACTCAGCTCAAGTTCAGTACCGCATATCACCCCCAGACAGACGGGCAGTCTGAAAGGACTATTCAGACTCTCGAGGATATGCTACGCACTTGTGTTCTAGATCTCGGAGGTTCTTGGGAGGATCATCTGCACCTGGTAGAGTTCGCTTACAACAACAGCTACCAGGCCAGCATCGAGATGTCACCATTTGAGGCTCTTTATGGACGGAGGTGTCGTACACCGTTATCTTGGGACGACGTTGGAGAGAGAGCCTTGTTAGGACCAGAAATGGTCGTGGATGCAGTAGAAAAGGTGAAACTCATCAGAGACAGACTGCGAGTGGCGCAGGACAGACAGCGGCATTGGGCCGACAGCCACCGTAGACCCCTTGAGTTTCAGGTATAGATTGTTATTTTTTGGCTTGTGTTTGTTTGTTTAGACTGCGTGTTGAGACTGTTTTGTTTTAGGTTGGCGATCTAGTATTCCTACGGATTTCTCCGACGCGTGGAATGATTCGTTTTGGTAGAGGCAGGAAGCTTAGCCCACGCTACATCGGACCCTTCAGTATTCTTGCAAGGGTAGGTGCAGTGGCGTATAGATTAGACTTGCCGCCTGCATTGGAGGGAGTGCATGATGTGTTCCACGTGTCGCAGCTAAGGCGGTACGTGGCAGACCCTAGTCACGTACTGGATCACTCGGAGATTGAGGTTGGTCCGACGCTCAGCTACCCTGAGCAGCCCATAGAGATCTTGGACCGCAGAGAGAAGGTGTTGCGGAACCAAACTATTCCTTTGGTTCGTGTTGCATGGAGACATCACTCTCCAGGGGAGTCGACCTGGGAGAGAGAGGACGAGATGCGCGAGCTATACCCGTATCTCTTCTAGACTTGAGGTATATTTCCTTTTCTGATTTATTCCTGTTCTGTTCAGTCCAAATTTCGAGGACGAAATTTCTTTTAGGAGGGTAGACTTGTCACTACCACTTTTCCAAATAAGGGCATTTGTGTAATTTCACTATTTTGAATAATTATGTATTAATTAAATTGCTGAGTTTCATAAACTAAATATATATTGTGAGTGATATTTGTTTTTAGGTCAAACCCTAGAACGCATCAGGACAAACCCTAATGAGTAAACCCTAATTTGTAAACCAAATTCTAGAGAACCCTAGAATTCAAATTTTAGGTTGGAAACCCCAGCCCTAGACTGACTAAACCTTAGTTAATTAGGTTTTGCATGACCTAACCTAGGGGTTTAACCTAAAACAATGTATTAGAAACCCTAGCTAGGTTTAATATAAAAGGGAAGCTTCTCACAAAGCCATCCTTCATGTAGAAAGGAGAAACCCTAGCCTCCATCAAGAGAAACCATCTCCCCACCCAATTTTCGAGATTTAACCCTAGGGCTTCCATCTTCCTCCTCCAAATCAAGGAAAGCAAGGAACGTGGGTCAGGAAGCCTTGGAGAAGAAGAACCTCCATTGAAGAAGCCATCTTCCTAGGTAAAACCCTATTTCTATTCATTTTAATTCTGTTTTCTGTTGTTCATGCCCATTAGGAAACACCCTTGCTGTGTAGTTCGATTTTTAGTGTTTTGGATCGGGTTTTGGTGACCAACGTGGGATTTTCCCCAATTATCAAGAACCCTAACCCTAGGTATTTGTATGTAGATTGATTTCATCACATATGGGTAGGTTGAACTCAATTCTTAGGGTTTGGATTGGGAATTTATGGGTTTGTATGTATATTGGTTTTTCTGCATTGCAATGTGTTTGATAAAATATTCATTTAGGAGTTATCCATCTAGGTATTCGAATCTATGCATGTTTTGATTTATAAACCTATATACATCATATATTTGCCTGTGTTTTAACTATTTGTTGGTTTTCCTGTGCACTAGAAGAGGGTTCTGTGCACAGTCGGGTTCAGCTGTGTAGAACTCTGAGTATTGGGAGAAAGGGGGGAGAAATTATGTATCAGTGAACCTAGTTGATGACTGTGTGTACAGTGCGTCGGGCTTGGGAGAGATGTACTGTGTATGTGCAGAATTCTGTGCATTGGGGAGTTCTGGGCAGTGTAGGTTCGGGTTTGTGCTATGTGCACTGTGGAATCCTGAGCAGTCGAGTTGGGGGGGCATTATGTGTGAACCTGGGTTTAAATGACAGTGATTGTATGGGTAGGTGATACCTTGAGTGGATGACTGTGTTTTGAGTTAGGATAGGGTGTGCCTCAGTGTTTATGTGTTGTGGGTGTCTCAATATGAGTATCAGATCTTCAGTGAGGAGAGGCAAACCTGTGTGTTCTCAGTAAAGGGTTAACTGTGTGTGTGTTTATTTCAGAACCTGTGAACTAAATTTCTGTGTGTATATGACAGTGCTTGAACCTATGTGTCTCTGTGTATTAGTATTCAACCTGTGTGTGTCTTTGTGTCAATGTATACCAGTGCCAGTACATGTCTGTGTCTGTGTGTTGAGGTTGGTAATTAGGGATTCTGTGTTAGATGTGTGAAATTAGTTGAAACCTGTGTAAGTATCTCAGAAATCAGTGTGTGGGTTTTAGTATCAGTGAGTAGGTATTCCCATGTTAAATTCTGTGTATCCCAATATCAAGGAGAGTGTCAGAATGCAGTGAGGAACCTGTGTAGATTCTGTGCAGTGTAGGTAATTAAATTTACTGTGTGTGTGTTTTCAGAATTAGTGCAGTGCCTCCTTGATACAGTGAACCAATGTGAACCTGTGTCCAGACTTGTGTTTATCCTGTGTGTGTGTGTCAACCTGAGGGAACTTGAGAGTCTGTGTGTTCTCAGTTTAAATACCTACGTGTGTAGAAGTTGTGTGAGTGTGTGTCTTAGTGTTTCAGTGTCGGTGAGTAGGTGTGTATAGTAGTGTGTATTCCTACACTGTGCATGTGCCTGAGAGTGTAAACCAGTAGGTATCAGTGGGATTTGGGGGTTTCACTACAGTGGGTTGGTATTAAATGTTAATGTGTACTAGGCTAGAGTGTAGTGGGGATGTCAAGTTGGGGTTGAATATGGGTAAATGTTAAGATATAAGATATGTTAAGGTATAAATTGGTTAGTGTCAGTAATAATTTTTATAGGTAATATAGTTATGGTATTTATATAATAGTGTTATAGAAGTTCATATAGTGTATCAAGATGCCTAGTGTAGGTAAGCTGGTGGGTGCTACCAAGGTATTAGTATAATGTAATAGGGTAGGTATTAAGTCCTAGGTGAGATATTAGTTATAGCTTAATACAAGTATATTTATAAGTCATATATATAGTATTACGAGTCACTATATAGTCTATATAGCTATATGATACCTAGTAACTAGATACTCATGAGATGGACCTAGAAACCTAGTCACAACCTAGTATCAACTAGTATAGCCTGGAAATCAACCTAGAAACCTAGGTGTAGACTGATACTACCAAGAATTTACTATTTAGACCTAGTTAGACCTAGAAAACACTTACTTACATTTTTACCTAATTATCATTCAAGGACATTGTTTGACATTGATATCTTATTTAGGTCTTGGTGATCCCACTTTGGACATCGATCCTCACACCTTGCTCAGGACCCCAGGCGAGTACATTCTCTGACAGTTTTCATTGTTGATTATTTCTATAATGCAGTTGTATTACATACTCGATTCCGACACTATGGATACACGGGTTAGCACCCTAGATCTCCATCATGAGGAGTCGTGATTGGAATCCATCGTGCTAGCTGGGGGATGGGGAACTATTAGTAGATTATGTGATCATATCCAAATCCTTTACATGCATCATAGGTCACCCCACTTCTCACGTTGGGTGCGGCCTGACCATCTTACATGCATCATAGCTGTTATATATGATTAACCTGACCACTATATGCATCATAGCTAATCATATGGTTAGCCTGACCTACAAGAATCATAGTTAATCATATATAACCAGCCTGATCAAGTCCCAAGCCGATCACATAATAAACTAATATTTCAAACACTTAGCTAGATGTCTATTTTATTCAGATTTACCTGTTCCAGCATTCACTACTTATTGTCTAGCATTCACTATTTATTGTTCATTGCTAGATGCTCTATTGCCTATTTCCATTTTTCTCCAGTATTTATAATTCCAGCATTTATTTCTATCTTGTATTCCTTACACTGTTTATAGATTTTGTCAATTTAATGAAACTGCTGTTAGTGCTTGTGCTTCGCTCCAATCCTGACTGGATAACATTTTTCAGAGGACCTGGAGGATCTTTGCCCCACTCATTACGGCCCAGGATTAGAGGGTGATTTCACTCCAGAAACCCCAGAGGAGTTGCCTAGCCTAGAGGAGAATTTACCTGGCTGTTCTTAAATTATTTTTCTACATTTATTGTTTTAGACTGAGACTGAGATGTATTTATTATTTTGTGACTTTGTGAGGTCATTTAGACCCAGGATTTGAGTTAGATTATTGTGGTTGGTTTTATTAGAACTCTTTTCTATTCCTATCGTGCCATTATTTTTATAGCTTGTGATTGAGTATATTATAGAACTGTGGATTTTTATCATTGTCCTCCATACGGAGTTGAGTCTATTGACAGGATATATTATGTTGAGACCTAGACAGCGTTCTACCGCTGATGCTGCGGCGTAGGCTGGACGTACCCACGACTCATGCCCAAATTCTGGGTGCGGGTCGTGACTTGGCCTGTGTCATAGTGCCGTATTTTCTGGATAGCGAACATCAGAGCCAAGCATTCTTTCTCCACTGGGTTATACCGGTGTTCGGCTCCGACCATCATCCTGCTGAGGTAGTAGATAGCCTGCTCATGGCCCATATCGTTCTTTTGTGCGAGAAGAGCTCCCAGAGAATGATCCATTGCTCGAACATACAGCACGAATGGTCTTCCTATGACTGGAGGCACCAGAACTGGCGGGCTAGTGAGGTAGCGTTTGATGTCACCGAACGCTTGCTGACAGGCTTCTTCCCATACGAAGGATACACCTTTTTTTATGAGACGAGAAAAGGGCTGACATCTCCCAGAGAGGTTGGATATGAATCTCCGGATATAAGCCAGACGACCTTGAAATCCCCTGAGTTCTCTCAGATTACGGGGTGGTCGTATTTCTAAGATGGCCTTGACTTTATCAGGATCCACTTGAATGCCTTTGGCGGTAATGACAAATTTCAGGAATTTGCCACTAGATACCTCCAGGAAGGACTTTGTAGGATTCATTTTGAGTTGATGTTGGCGCATCAATTCAAATAATGTCTTCAAATCTTGGATGTGATTGTCCTTGTGGCGGCTTTTGACAGCTTCATCGTCCACGTAACACTCTACTGTCTTGCGCAAATGCTCATGGAATATGTTACTCATAGTCCGTTGGTACGTAGCTCCGGCGTTCTTCAATCCGAAGGGCATGACAGTATAGCAATATACCCCCAATGGTGTCCGGAAGGCAGTATGCTTCTCGTCCTCAGGATGCATCTTGATTTGGTTGTATCCTGAGAATCCGTCCATGAAAGACATACGTTCGAAGTCGCACGTATTGTCAATCATGACGTTTATGATGGGAAGAGGAAACTCATTCTTGGGACAGGCTGCATTCAAATCTCGGTAATCGATGCAGACACGTATTTTCCTATTTTTCTTCATGACCGGGACAACATTGGCGACCCAGTCGGGATGTTGTTCTTCTCGGATGAAGCCATAGGCTATCAACTTCTTGACTTCAGCTTTGCTGGAGTCCATCATATCCGGACGGAACCGGCGTTGTTGCTCTTCACAGACTTCGAATCGGGCAATATATTGAGCTTATGAGTAGCCACCTTTGGATCAAGGCCTAGCATGTCCTCATAATTCCACGCAAAGACGTCGATATATTCTTTTATCAGCTGGATAACTTCTTTATTTTCTGCTTCGGAAAGATTGTTACTGATAAATATCGGCTTTGGCGAAAGTTCATCCCCAACGTCAATCTGGATAACTTTATCTTCAGTGGGAGGTTCTCTCTGCTCGAAGCGGAACTCCCATTGTGTATCCATTTGCTGAGCCCAAGCGTCATTCTCAAACAGTTCAGATTCTTGTTCATCTGCTTCGAAAGAATCTGTCACTACCATATTTACTGGTAATGTTCGTTCGAGAGCATGAGATGAGTCGGAGGGCGCTGAGGAAAAGATATCCTCGTTTGACTCAGAAGTTGCAAGGGAGGTGGTATACCCTAACCCGAAACGAGTTCGTTGATATTAGGGATTGCCGTGCAGCGGAATTCGTCTGCCTTTCCCGAAGTTGAGACCTGGTTCCAGCTTCAAGTTATAACCCATACTTTGTATGATCTTCAAAGCTTGCGGGCTGTATCTGTGGATTTATATTCTGCCAGTTTCAGACTCACGAAATTCTTCCTGCATGATCGGGCTGCTCCGCATGCGTCCGAAGACTATTGGATGCTGGTCGTCGTGAGTTGGAGGAATAATAAAGATGGAATCTTCACGTGGTCCACCTGTCACGTCGATATTAGATGTTGATGCATCTTCCCATAAGATCTCCCCTCGTTTGACCGTTAGGGGAACTGAAGCCTGTTTATGACCCTCGTCTTTGTGTTTCTGGATCAGATAGTCACGCAGGTCAGGAGTCTTTACAAAAGAAGAAGGAGAAGAAAAGGGCTTGTTCCTTCTGTTCACATCAGTGGGCATGCGGATGTTGGGAACCATAGTTTTCCCTGTGCCTCCTGTATACAACAGGTTGGCCATCTGGGTGGCGGATAATCCCCGAGGAGGGTGTCTTTCCATAAATTGAGCCTTCTTTACGCTGAGGGGCTTCTCCTAGCATAATTTGGGGCTCTGCTCCGGTTGGCGTAAAGCTGAGGATGTCCTCAGTCGGCCGTCAGCCTCTCGCGTAATCCGGAGGGCTGGCAGATTCTTTCCTTGCTGGCATAAAGGCCGAGAAGTTGAGTAGTCCACTGCTTGCTTTCCCTTACGTAGATTACAGGGGTCATCTGCTTTTCCGCGGAAGGCAGATGCATTTTTACGTGCGGAGCGCGTTTGGAACTTCTGATTTGGCGCTAAGGCCTTGTCAAAAATTTTGTCTGTTCCGCCAGGGACGTGAGACTGGTTTCTACGCGCAGAGCGCGGTGTAAGCTTCTGGACTAGTGCTGAGGCATTGTCCGAAGTTTCGTCTTTTCCGCCAGGGACGAGAGACTGAATTTTATGCGCAGAGCGCGGAGTATACTTCTGGGTTAGCGCTGAGGCATTGCCAAAAGTTTTGTCTGCCCTGCCAGAGACAGGCGACTGAATTTTACGCGCAAGGCGCGGAGGGAGCAATGCTACAACCTCGTTGGTCGGAGAAATTGGAGAGGTCGGAGAGTCCACAGGAATGGTAGAGGATGTCTTGGGCATCCAGACCTTACGCAGCTTCCTATTGTCTTGGACTGAGAGAGAGTGAGAGCTAACCCCTGTTTGAAACATGTCTTCGTAGGCAGATTGGTCGAACTGGACGACCAGTGTCTTCTTCACGGATCCCACGGATACCGCATCGTGTTGAGCAATTGCTTCCTTGTCAGAAGAGAAAGATGTCCCCAGTAGAGTCGCCATCTTGTTTCGGATAAAATAAACGAAAGTAAAAATACGAGGAACGACAAGGTTCTTTATTTTAAAGAAAACCCCGCTCTTCTTCGTAGGTGTTTACAAACAAGATTGTACAATTTTGATCCTATACGAGGAACGTCGAAGTATAATTTATTTAATCTGGGTAAATATTGCTATAGGTGTCTGATCTGCAGTCGATCACTTTAGCCCTTGGACCACACGATGGTGAAGAAGTGCCGTGGAAGACAGAAAGCAGCTTCGAGGGTTGCTAAAGAGGGTGGATGCCCGATGCCAAAGTCGTCGATCCCTTCTCTTTGCCTGAGCTCTGGATTCCTCTCTCTTTCTCTCTCGACCTTGGATCTGATACTGGATTCCTTGACCAATTTCTGATCGTTCGACCTTCAATTTTTCGACCCTCTTCCTCTGTTGATAGAGTCTCTATTTATAGAGTTTTTAGTGACAGTGACCACTCAGTCGGCGTAGAAACCGAATAGTGGAAAGTATAACACCCTTTTATACGACGGTTTAAAATAACCAATGCCTGCGTATAGATAACCTTTTGAGTGAGCATGTGACGCGTGTCCAACTAAGGGACAAACGCGTATATCTGCTGCGAAGATCATGGCATAGAAGCCAAGTAGGTAGTTATCCCTTGTGTAGAAGAGGTTGGCATAGAAGCCAATGGCTGTCACCATGGCATAGAAGCCAAGTAGGCATAGAAGCCGAGTAGGCGTAGAAGTCGAGTGGTCATAGAAGCCGAGTGGTCATAGAGGCCGAGTGGGCGTAGAAGCCGAGTGGGAATAGAAGCCGAGTGGGCGTAGAAGCCGAGTGGGCATAGAAGCCGAGTGGGCATAGAAGCCGAGCGATGTGGACGTTTTAGCCAGAATTATGGCTCTTGGAGATATAATCAAATCTCCTGCATTAAATGCAGAGATCTGCCCCCATCCTGCACATTAAATGCAGAGGCTTGTCTTTAAGATTTGTCATTATTCTGCGCATTAAATGCAGATACGCGCCTCGAATCCTGTACGAAGAGTAACTGCTGATGTGGCGGTCTGTTTGCCTTCTGCGGAGCGTAAGAAGCTCACGTCTGCCAGTGTAAAACTGGGCAGCGTATCCCTTTTGTATGCGTAAGAGCAGTTGGCGCAAAGGGAATGTCACTAGACGACGGTTCGGTGACATTTAATTAAATCTCCTGCATTAAATACAGAGATCCGCCATTATCTTGTGCATTAAATGCAGAGGCGTATTTTGAAAGTCTTCCACCCTTCTGCGCATAAAATGCAGAGATGTGCCTCGGGCATCTGTCAGTATTCGGCGCATTAAATGCAGAGACGTGCCTTGAGAACCTGTCACCGTCTTACGCATTAAATGCAGAGATGCGCCTCAAGCCCTGTACGAAGAGCAGCTTTTGACGTGGCAGGCTATTTGTCTTCTGCGGAGCGTAAACAGCCCACATCTGCCTGTGTAAAACTAGGCGGCGTATTCCTTTGTATGCGTAAAAGTGGTCTACGCCAAGGAAATGACAGTAAATGACAGCCTGGGTTGCAGTACCGCGCCATCATTATAGCCGTCGCTTGGGTTGTCATGCAGTACTCTTTGTCAGGAGCCCAGACGTCAGGTTTATTGCATGATCTGACAGGTTCATTTCGAAGAATATGAAGCGTTCCTCGTACACTTCAATGCTGCATTGAAAGCGGGTAAGTTTTATGCCATAAAGGCGATGTAGTACCCTTTTTACGCTGAAGCAGCCTGGACATACTGTATTACGCGGATGGTCCTTGAGCCTATATTCTACGCTGTGCTCAGCGAAAAAGCTCTGTTGCACGTTTGATGGCTCCGAGGTCCTCTGTTTATGCTGCCCTGCATTAACATGCTGTGTAGAGCTATCCAGCATATTTTTCATGCTTCTACTGGAAAAAGGGCCAACTGAATCGAATATAAGCCACTCATAAGTTTGTTGGAAGGAAGATGGAAAGAGGTGCTTCAGGAGTCCGTTCGAGCGTTGCCTACTGCTGGTTCACCTGCATTGCCACGAACAACTGATCAATACCTCTTCCACTCATTTCCATTATCGGAATTGAAGTGCAGTTCAACGAACAAAAATAAGAAAATCTATTCAAATCATTCAAGAAAACTCAAGAAAATCCGAAAACCAACTCAAGGCATGAAAGCAATAAACGACAGCAAAAACTAGGCAATAAAAGATGCAGCGGAGAGGTCCCTCCTGACTCTGCCGCTAAGTCAATCCTGGGGGCACGGTCCACTGAATATGGGAATCGATTCCGAAGAAGCAAATCCATATAGAGGATGTGTTCTTGTTTCAATCTATCCCGATCGAACGATATCGTTTGTATTTCTTAGCCGCGCTCCCCGAATAGGGGAAACGGGGCACCACAACCGTTAGGTCGCCAAGGCAATTCTCGAACCAGAGGATTGCATCATGTCAAGTAAATATCAAGTAAATCAAGAATCACAGCTCATAGAGCAAGACTCATTCAAGTATTCAGAACCTTGGTAGCCTCTCTCGAGCGGGAGAGATGGTGTATGCACCCTTATTGCTATACACATCTTCGTCCAAGAGACTACGCATTATCCAATGGCTAAGTGAATCAAGAATTAACATGTTATGTCATGAATCCTGTGAATATGAAACCCAAGACTTGCATAGTCGTGGACAACTCGTTCACGAAGTATCATTGATTTCTCGGATGATCGCCGGGGCACCGGGATCGTGCCGACCTGGGAGAAATCATATAGGTACTCCTCGAGCTTTGGAGGGATGGTGTCTGTTCCTCAAGTTTTTAGCGCTATACTATCACCATCAAAAGAGTTCGGGTCTCTCCTGTTATGGCGGGATGGTGCGCGCCTCGAGTTTTTAGCGCTATACCCATCTCCGTCAAGAGACTCGTCCAAATGGCTTCTAGCGCCAGCGACCCTCCTATTCATATAGACTAAGTCATCCTTGCTTAGCAACAATCCGCGTGCGAGTTATTGCATCGCATCCAGTAATAATAAACACCTGAACGGATATGAGTATAACACACTTGTACATATTTGAACACTTAAACATCTTCTGCAACACTTCTGGATAATCTGTGTAACTTGTGCACCTGAAACAGAAACTCTCTCATGACACTTATGTTTTTTTATGTTGTTGCCCCTGGATTTCATTATATATGCTTGTGCTTGGTTTAAACTTGGTTTGCCTTGGACAGGAAAGGAAGAATGGTAAGTTGGTAAGTCTCGCCGTGTTACTCTTATATCGCACGACGCACTACCACACGAGTTAGGCTTTTCATTATTCCGTGAAACTGATCTTATGGCAAGACTAGAAAGATAACTTAATAGATGGTGCACGAAACCTTTATAACGTATTTGGATTTATCGAGCGAGCGAGAAGCCTCCCCACTAGTGCATTTATGTACTGATAACCCACCAGATTGCTTGCAGGGTGTGGGAGAACCTCGTTCGGTGCAAAAATCCCCTTCATGCGTGCTAAGGCATAGAGTTCGCTCTGGAGCCTTGGAGCGTTACGTCCGGAACTGATGCACATATATAAGACATAATGATGGAACATCGCCTATGTATCATTCCATAAATTGTATCCACTTGGCACGCTTTTATTGTTTCTAGAGAGAGGGCTTGAGCGACTTGTAATCTCGGCCTAGCGCCGCTTGTAATATTTGTTCAATATCAATAAAGAGCTTGTTTTACTTCTATACTTGTGTTATTCAATGCTTCTGCTATTGACGACTCTGTGAACTTGTTACCAATCGCCTGTTTGTTTCTTATTTTGCTGCACTCAGACTATCTGTACGACTCTGTGGCTTAGACATCTTACTTTCTATTCAGATTATGGCCTTGCACGGGTGCAACTTGTGCTCGTACAACATCACGTCCAAATGGAAAAGATAGTCCCGTGGGAGCGCTAGTGCGGTGATTCGTGGCTAGCGGGGACGTCCGATTACCTATGGAAGATCGAGACATGACACTTGTGGGGTGTTATGGTGATAGAAGTCTCAATCAAATATGTCCTCTTTGATATCTTGTTCATCTTTTTCGGTACCAATGCTTGAACTGTTAAAACTACTTGCCTCCTTGATCCTTTCCGTTCTATTCTTGATGTTTCTTGTCCTTTTCTTTATGGCTTCTTCAGTTGCTGGAGCATCAGACATAGCAGGACAAGATTTTTTTGGGCAATAATGGGAGGTAGCACCTGTTTAGTGTCGAATTCGATTAGAGCCAGTAGTTGAATAAGCTGGCACATTGGAACCAAAAGTTTGACATGTTTAGCAACCAGCCCCTGAGATCCCGTACCCCCAGAAGTACCGGCAATACCAACGGTACATGACACCCCGACATTACTGGAGATCATCCGGAGAATGATGGCTACACAACAATTCCAGATGGTGGTACAACAACATCAACAATTTCAATAACAAGAGCAAAATGTCTTGTTGAGTCAAGGATTACAAACGGCTCTAGAAAGAGACGGGAGGACTGATTCGGGGGCGTCGGTTAGATTTTGTCGACTTAACCCAAGGTACTTTAATGGCACGAAGGACACCTGTCACGCCCCGAACTCCCGCTGGAATCGGCCGTCCCCGCTAGGCACGAATCATCGCGCCAGCGCTCTCGCGGGACGATCATTTCCATCAGGACGTGATGCCGCGCGAGCCTGGAGTTGCGTCCGCGCAAGACAAATACCGAAACGGCCATTGATAACTAGTTCACTAAGTCGATATAACAAAAACATATAATAAACACAAGTATGAATACAAACAGCTCTTTATTGATATTGAATAAGGTTACAAGCGGTGCTAGGCCGAGATTACAAGTCGCTCAATCTCTCTCTCTCTATAAATAAAGACGTGCCAAACGGCTTACAACTTGGGATGATATATACGCAATGTTCCAACATTATGTCCTGTATATGTGCTTCAGTTCCGGATGCAATACTCAAAGGCTCCATAGTGAACTCTACGCCTTAGCGCGCACGAAGGTGGCATCCGCACCAACGAGGTTCTCCCGCACCCTGCAAGCAATCTGGTGGGTTATCAGTACATGAATGCACTGGTGGGGAGGCTTCTCGCCCGCTCGACAAATCCAACACGTTAATATTAGTTCCGTGAACCAACTATTAAGTGATCTTGCTATTCTTACCTAAGGATCAATTTTATGAATTAGATACAAAGCCTATCTCGTGTGGCAATGCGCCGTACGATATACAAGAAACACGCGATACTTACCAACTTATCATTTGTCCTTCCCCGCCCAAGTATAAAACTAAGTTAAACCCAGCACAAATATGGATATATAAAATCCCAAGATTGTACAACAAACACAAGCATGCTACGAGCGTGCTTCTAAACCAAGTGCACGATATACACTGTTTACAATACTCTTATCATTTGTGACTCAGGATGTACAAATTACTCAGATGTCTTATACTCATTTTACACGGGCATGCTACTCATATAGACATGTTTTACTCAGACTACTCAAATGTGTTTCAAACTTCAAGTTACTTTATATCTTTCAACTTTAAGTTACTTTGTATCTGATACTTGCCACAAGATCCTAACGAGCCCATACGCGGGTTGCCGCCACGTATGCAATATACTAAAGACAAACTTGGTCTTATGACCTGACGAGCCGCCATGGACAAGATATAGTCTCGGTACGGGAATTGAATGCAATGCAGGTAGCGAGCCTCGTTACACGCCTTCCCGTCGGAAGCAACGACTATCTGAAATAATCCTGACCGGTTCGGATCGGCCCCGGTGCGACCAGTGTACCGTCCGCAGGAACCTGAAGCCTGTGCATAGGTTAATCATGACCATTGACGATCAATTCTAAACTTTTATTATATTTAACACCTTAAGACCTTGAATGAATATAGCAACTTGACACAATATTTATATATTTTTGTCGTTCAGAGATCTCATGATCTGTTGTTTTCCATTCCATGCATTGTTTACGCTGCCGTCTTACTACTTATTGCAGTTCTCATTTTAGGAGTTGCCTTGGCGACCCAACGGTCCCGAAGAATTTTTATGTTTCTATTGTTTGTCTTGGAACGACTAATTTGATAGTCTTCTACCACATGTAAGTTAACCATAATCTATGTTGTGCTTCTGCACCAAGACCGTATCTTTGTGATGAGCATTTCAAGAACTTATGGAGCAATGAACTTCAAGAACATATAAGGAACAAAAGCATAATTATGAGCTAAAATTATAAGAACTGTAAAGCGAGCCTACCATTTCGTTCAACCTATCTACTTCCATGTTCTATATAAAGATACATAAGATGGGATTATTCCCTTAGCTAGATGTGTTATATTCTTATTAGCATGCAAGGGGTGATTCTTCTAGCGACTAGCAAATATCAACCGTATTTTAAGTGTGCTGGCTAAGCAAAGATAAGTTCATCGTAGCCACCCACCTTAGCGATGATTCGCCTCAGTCGAGCGATACTCCGAGCGAGCCTCTAAAAGTCTAAGTCTGAACTCCTGAAGGGCCAAGTCTAGAATTTCTTTGCCTCAAGCAAGTCTTCTCGTTGAGCAAAGCGGGTCGGGTCATTGCACTTGTGCCGTTTGAATCGGCTATCCGCATCGATGCGGAGCGGATCGTTACAATATACACCACTCAAAACAAGTCTCGTCCTCGAGACTTCCTGAGCGCAAATCGTTCTATCGCACACAATAGAATCTAACTCAAGCATATCAATCTGTATCATTAGATTCGTTCGAACATAATTTCCTACTCGCTTCTCATTCCGTGCTATGTGCGTGCGAGGTCTGCCTCATTGAATGACTCAATCATTCAATCCAACTTCTGACTCGGTCTGTACGGCGACTTAGCGCGGAACATATATCGTTTAATGCGGAGCATGTTATAATCCATCATAAATGATGATCTTGGGTTGAGGCAATATACTTCAGTTTCTATACTCATCTATGCGGATCCGATTATTTTTATTTGCAATTGCATTCGAGTTATGCATATCGCTAAGTCTGGATCATACCCATATTCAAGTCATCCCCCAAATATGTGTATTTCAACCAAGCTTAGTGACAGCAAAGTCGGACAAGCTACTCGTAAAAATCTTTCGAATCGTCGATATCTTCGCTACTCGAATATCAAACTCAGGTTCATTTTTTTAGTTGTCGTCTACTCAAATCTCACCCAATTTTAAGTATTGCATTACTAGCAACGCACCTCTTCTAAGTAATGATCTAACTTGTTATGCCAACTTATCTCAAAAATCACCAATTCCAATCCTAAAAGTTTTGTCCGACAATTCTCTAATATCGTCTTATTCCTCCCTGTCGTATAACTTATCCAACCAAATCAATTATCACTCAAGTCCTATATTCCATTGCGTTTGTTTCAACGCCAATGTCGCTAGCATACACTTCCAGTTCAAAGTCATAACTCTAAGTCTCGTTGTCCCAGTTCTAATGTTTTCCTGAACGATACTCTGTAGTCAGCCACTCCAGTTCAACTCAAGGCATAAGGTCGTTTGTCTATTTGCTAGGTCATCTCACAAGGTCATAGGTATATTTTAAGTTCACGATTCTTATCGAGCAATTTTGATGCATGATACTCGCCCTAAATTCCTAAGGTCAAACTATTATTCTTTTCTACGGGGTATTCTACCCAAGCTTGTTTCACTCAAATTTCTAAACATCGAGCATAGATTATTCTATCCACATCAACATGATTATTTGCACAATATCCATATTCGTTTGGCAAACCCATTCCTAAGACACGTTGGTTCAATCAAATCTACGACATATCCACGTCGCATGTCTAACCCATCGATTTGCATAGTCTATCTCCTCCATTACTTTTTAATATAATCCACCTATCCATTCTTTTCTAAGCCTGGACTACCAAATCATGATCCCATTCTAAACTATTGATGTATATCATAAACTCTAAGTCGTCCAACACGATCTACGTATTCGTTCATGAAACCATCCAACATATCTTACTGTACGTTCTAGACTAACTCCTCCTCAAAAATATGTAGATTCATTTGTATCCTGAACTTTGTCTTATCGCATCGAACCACAAGTCAAGAAGATCCTTTAATTATCACGCTCCGATCTCCCGAAAGTTCAATATCCCCGTTGGACGTGAGATCACCACGCCAACGCTCCCGCGGGATAACTGTCCTAATCCGGGCGTGACGCATGTACGAGCATAGAATTACGCTTGCACAAGACAAGAACGTCGTATAATATGGTTATCACCGAAATGATCGAGACACCTTATCATTTCACTTTGCTCCATCCAAGTTATATATACTTATCCATCAATTCATATCCGTTCATGTCATGATTATAATTCATTTAGCAACATCATCCAACTTTAACGTTTTCGTTTTTGATAAATGCATAGTCTACTTCTAGCATTCCTCAATTAACTAAGTTTTAAATCCCAAACCCAAGTCTATTCACTTTCGATATGTTCCATTCATCGAGTTCGTTTGGAAAATCTTCGAACATGTCCCTACGAGTTTGATCATCCCCGCTAGACGTGAAATCACCATGCCAGCGCTCCCGTGGTATAATTGATCTCGTCTGGGCCTGATGTCGAGTGTTACCTTTGAACTCTACTAAAGATCGTTCGTCCAAGTCAAGATAAAATCCGTTATCGCCCGCCTTAATCATTTGAACAAAGATTTTTCTAACTTGCATCAATCCAAGGTATCTTTCAACCATTGATATGATATAAGATCTCCCAAATTTGAAACCATAGCATTCATACTCAGACCAAACTTTATCGAATGATATCCTACTAAAATCTAAATTTTTCATGTGCACTATCATTCGTTCGCGCCATTATTTTCAATAGTACTAACTCTGATCACATCCCCGATTATTCTATCTCAACTCAAGTTTTAATTCGTTTGATTCAATTCAAAATCGCTCGTACGATCCACTATATTTTTCCAACCATAATATCATTTCCATGTACTCTTTATTTCTATTTGATGTAAGCCTTATCCCATGTTCGACTCATTCTAACTTGTTCGAATCAAATCATTCATGATTCCTACGAATTCGTTTACTTACTGGACATTATTTCTACTAAAGCTTCGCACAATTACGTCACTTGTTACAAGATCCATTTAATACTCCGAAATTTATGATTTGTTCGAACACTTCTAAGTCGACCAATACACCACTCAGGATTCTAGCTATATCTATGAATCTTTATAGCTTATCTTTATTCTCGCTTACTCGATCCTGAGACTATTGAATACACCACTCAGAAACTGAGTCATCTTAATAACTCCTGAATCATATTTGCGTTGTTTACTCATATATCTAATTCATTCCTTAGAACTCCAGCACAGACCCTATTCGCTGCCTTAACGATCTTAGCCTCATATGTACCTCTATCGATAGCCCTCCATACAAACTATATTTCGAATCATAACTTATCGATGCGAACAACCGTCTGAACTATACGTCGAAACCCAAGCATGACTCCACAAGATTCTCTTTAGCGATAGTTCGATCATATTTCTATCGATATCCTTCTAAGTCCAACTTTATTCTTATTCGAACGATATCCAAATCTCGTATTGCAACTCGATAGCATCAAGGGTCTTGGCGCACGATACTGAACACAACTTAGCCAAAAGGCTGTGTGCATAGGCAACTATCCGAATGATATTCTGTCTCGCACACTAACCCACTTGGTATTCTCGTATAGGCTTTCAGGTTTACAAATAACTTGCAAATTTAAACATAAGTCCATTCCCACAAGATCTGACACAGGTTGGCACAAAGGCCTATGCATCAAAATTCCGATCAAGCAATCATATAATTCACATGCACCTTTCGAAAATACTTAGACTCATTGTATGGAATATCCCGTTGGAACTTTGAGAGAGAGCGTCTGTAATATAACCCAAGAATGAGCTTTCAAAACTGAGAGAATTGATAAGAATTTCAAGGATGTAAAGCAATACTCTGATACCAATATGTCACGCTCTGATCTCCCGCTGGAATCGGCCGTCCCCGCTAGGCGCGTATCATCGCGCCAGTGCTCCTACGGGACGATCATTTCTATTGGGATGTGATGTTGCGCGAGTCTGGAGTTGCGCCCGCGCAAGGCAAATACCGAAACGGCCGTTGATAACTATTTTACCAAGTCGATATAGCGAAAACATATAATAAACACAAGTATGAATACAAACAGCTCGTTATTGATATTGAATAAGGTTACAAGCGGCGCTAGGCCGAGATTACAAGTCGCTCAAGCTCTTTCTCTCTATGAATAAAGACGTGGCAAATGGTTTACAACTTGGGATGATACATAGGAGATATTCCAATATTATATCCTTTATATGTGCTTCAGTTTCGGGCGCAATGCTCTAAGGCTCCAGAGTGAACTCTACACCTTAGTGCGCACGAAGGTGGCATATGCACCGAACAAGGTTCTCTCGCACCCTGTAAGCAATCTGGTGGATTATCAGTACATGAATGCACTGGTGGGGAGTCTTCTCGTCCGCTCGACAATCCAATACGTTAATATTAGTTCTGTGCACCAACTATTAAGTGATCTTGCTATTCTTGCCTAAGGATCAATTTTATGCATTAGGTACAAAGCCTATCTTATGTGGTAGTGCATCGTACGATATACAAGAAATACGGCGATACTTATCAATTTACCATTTGTCCTTCCCTTCCCAAGTATAAAACCAAGTTAAACCCAGCACGAATATGGATATATAAAATCCCAAGATCACATAACAAACACAAGTATGCTACGAGCGTGTTTCTAAACCAAGTGCACGATATACATAGTTTATAATACTCTTATGATTTGTGACTCAGGATGTGCAGATTACTCAGATGTCTTATACTTATTTTATACGGGCATGCTATACTCATATAGACATGTTTTACTCAGACTACTCAAATATGTTTCAAACTTCAAGTTACTTTATTTCTTTCAACTTCAAGTTACTTTATATCTGATACTTACCACAAGATCCTAATGCGCCCATATGCGGGTTGCCGCCACGTATGCAATATACTAAAGACAAACTTGGTCTTATGACCTGACGAGCCACCATGGACAAGGTATAGTCTCGGCACGGGAATTGAATGCAATGCAGGTAGCAAGTCTCGATACACGCCTTCCCGTCGGAAGCAACGACTATCTGAAATGTTCCTGACCGGTTCGGATCGGCCCCAGTGCGACCAACGTACCGTCCGCAGGAACCTGAAGCCTGTGCATAGGTTGTCCATGTCCATTGACGATCAACTCTAAACTTTTATTATATGCAACACCTTAAGACCTTGAATTAACATAGCTACTTGACACATTGTTTATACATTTTTCTCGTTCGGAGATCTCAAGATCTGTTATTTTCTATTTCATGCATTGTTTACGCTGCCGTCTTACTACTTATTGCAGTTCCCATTTTGGGAGTTGCCTTGGCGGCCCAACGGTCCCGAAGACTTTTCATGTTTCTATTATTTGGCTTGGAACGACTATTTTGATAGTCTTCTACCACAGGTAAGTTAACCAGTATCTATGTTGTGCTTCTGCACCAAGACCGTATCTATGTGATGAGCATTTCAAGAACTTATGGAGCAATGAACTTCAAGAACATATAAGGAACAAAAGCATAATTATGAGCTAAAATTATAAGAACTGTAAAGCAAGCCTACCATTCTGTTCAACTGATCTACTTCCATGTTCTATACAAAGATACATCAGATGGGATTATTCTCTTAGCTAGATGCGTTGTATTCTTATTAGCATACAATGGGTGATTCTTCTAGCGACTAGCAAATATCAACCGTATTTTAAGTGTGTTGGCTAAGCAAAGACAAGTTCATCGTAGCCACCCACCTTAGCGATGATTCGCCTCAATCGAACAATACTCTGAGCGAGCCTCGAAAAGTCTAAGTCTAAACTCCTGAAGGGCCAAGTCTGGAATTCCTTTGCCTCAAGCAAGTCTTCTTGTTGAGCAAAGTGGGTCGGATCATCGTACTTGTGTCGTTTGAATCGGCTATCCGTATCGATACGGAGCGGGTCATTACAACACTATCACAGCAGATGCCTGGTTGCAAGATAATGAGGTTATTCTGGCAGCAACAAGGGTTTCAGACAAGTTGATCAAGTTCGATTGCAGCTTCAAAACCTTGTCCATGACTGGTGGGTGTCAGTAGAGGTTGGCTTGAGGCGTCCTATCTCCTGGGATAGTTTCAGGGCTCAATTCTGGCCAAGTACTCTGGAGTCGTCGTACAGTATGAGCTCCAGCAGATGTTTATCGGTCTCAAGCAGGCCGGTAGGACTGTTGATGGATATGTAACCGAGTTTTGCAGGCTGAGTAGGTTCGATCCGACTATGGTGGCTACGGAGTCGGATAAAGCAATAAGGTTCTAGAAAGGACTTCATCTGGAGATAATACAACTGGTAGAGGGGATCGTCTACCAGACTTATGAAGAAGTACCGATAGCAGCTCGGAGGTACGAGCTTACCATGTAGAGGTTATCGGCAAGGACATAAGGCCAGATGAGGTCTCATGCTCAGAGCGGAGGAGGAGATGGAGGAGTACCTCAGACGTCAGTACCATCACCTGGCATTCGCATCCATGATTCAGCACCAAGGAGGGCGACAGTTTCGACGGTGACAGTACCGGCTCGGCAGCAGCCGAGACAGCAACACCAGCAACAGTGCCAGGGAGCACCGGTAGGTTACACTTATTATGGCAAGGGAGGACACACTAGAGATGTGTGTATTGCAGCCAATGGGTTGTGTATGAGGTATGGCAGTCCAGATCACCGGATTGCCAATTGTATGATGATGTATAGGCCAGGAGGGCCAGTCCAACAGTTACCATCACTGCCAGCCCCAGGGGCAGTCCAGCAGAGAGGGCCAGCAATAGAAGTAAGGCTATTAGCTCAGCGTCCGCTACTAATGTAAGCTCAAATGTACCAACAATAGCAGAATCAGCAGCAGGGCCAACAGAGGCCACAATAATGTGTCCAAGGGAGACAACAGCGAGGAGTCCAGCAGGACTAAGGGCAAGCTTTCACTTTATCTCTGGAGGAGGCTTTGGCATCTGGCAACATGGTGGCAGATAACATCTCTGGCGCATCTTATCCTACTGTAGCATTATTTGATTCAGGTGCATCTCATTTATTTGTATCTGCACGATTCGCCACATGCATTGGATTAGAGTTCGAGTCGTTGCCAAGGGAGACAACAACAAGGAGACAACAACGAGGAGACAATAACGTGGTGGCAAATGTGTCCAAGGGAGACAACAACGAGGAATCCAGCAGGACTAAGGGCAAGCTTTCACTTTATCTCTGGAGGAGGCTTTGGCATCTGGCAACGTGGTGGCAGATAACATCTCTGGCGCATCTTATCCTACAGTAGCATTGTTTGATTCAGGTGTATCTCATTAATTTATATCTGCATGATTTGCTATACGCATTGGATTAGAGTTTGAGTCATTGCCAGAGAGGTTGAATATACTCACTAGTAATGGGCTCGTAAGAATTAGTAGAGTAAGTATAGTGTGTCCGGTCATAGTGTGCGGGGTTCACTACCAGCACGGTTGATCGAGTTACCTATGGGTAACTTTGATATTATCTTAGGCATGGACTGGCTGAGAGACAGTCATGCTATGATAGATTGCCATAAGGGTAGGGTATTATTTAGTATCCCGGGCAAGAAAGGTTTCGCCTTTGAGAGATTTGTAGGAGATCGGCATGAAGGAAGAATCGCAGCAACAGTGATAGCAGAAGAACAACTTCCCGAGATAGTCAAGGAGTTCTTAGACGTCTTCCCAGAGGAACTTCCAGGATTTCCTCTAGTAAAAGATGTAGAATTTTGCATAGAGTTGATTCCTGGAGCATGACCAATATCTTGTAAAGTACACAAAATGGCACCACTAGAGCTAGATATACTGTACCAACATGTAGAAAAACTGAAGTCAAAGAAGTTTTTTCGAGCCAGTGGATCACCTTATGGAGCGCAATGGTTATAGTAAAGAAAAATGATGGGTCATCACGGTTATGTATCAACTACAGACAGTTGAACACAGTAATAGTGAAAAATAAGTATCCATTACCAAGGATCGATGATTTGTTTGATTAGCTTAGTAAAGCCAAAGTTTTCTCTAAGATCGATCTTTGATCAGGGTATCATCAAGTAAGAGTTCAGGAGCAAGACATACCCAAGACAATATTTAGTCACGATATGGACATTAAAAATTCTTAGTTATGCCATTCAGACTGACTAATGTTCCGACAATATTTATGGATTTGATGAACAACATCTTCATGCCGTATCTAGATCAATTTATGGTAGTTTTCAGAGATGATATTCTAGTCTACTCCAGTAGCGAAGAGGAGCACGAAGAGCATCTTCCGAAGGTCTTACAGATTTTGAGGGAACATCACTTATACGCAAAGCCCAGAAAGTATGAGTTTTGGTTGGATCATGTGTCATTCTTGGGTCACATCATCTCTGGAGCAGGAGTAGTAGTAGAACCGAAGAAGGTTCAGGCCGTAGAGAGATGGCCAGTTCCTAAGACAATAGCTGAAGTGCATAGTTTTCTGGGATTTACATAATACTACAGAAGGTTCGTGGCAGGCTTTGCAAGGATTTTAACACCGTTGACTCGATTGACGCACAAGGAAGCTAAGTTTGATTGGTCAGCAGAGTGCCAGACATCATTTGAATAATTAAAGAAGAGATTAACTTCAGCTCTGATTCTCACGCTTCTAGTAGGTTTTAGAGGTTTTACAGTGTATTACGACACATAAGGCAAAGGACTTGGGTGTGTATTGATGCAACATGAAAGGGTGATAGCTTATGCATTGCGGCAGATTCGAGATCACAAGAAGAATTATTCGACTCATGATTTGGAGTTAGTAGTGGTAGTATTTGCACTTAAGCTGTGTAGGCACTACTTGTATGGTGATGGGTGGAGATATTTACGGATCACAAGAGATTAAAGTATGTATTCACTCAGAAGGATTTGAACATGAGGCAGATGAGGTAGCTAGAATTGATAAAGGACTATGATGTGGAACTCCAGTACCATCCAGGTAAGGCAAATATGGTATCAGATGCTCTTAGCAGAAGAGGTAGTACATTTATGTTGACATTGCAGCGGCATATCTTAAACGATCTTTGAGAGATGGGCGTAGAGATATTACTTCTGCAGGACGTAGGAGTATTGGCTAGTTTAAAGATTCAGCCTACCTTGGTTAAGAAAATTAAGGAGGCTCAGACATAGGATCTGAAAGGTCAGAAGCTTCGGGCGGAATGTGAGTCTGGTCTCAGGAAAGAGTTGACGATTCATGAAGATGGAACTCTTAGGTTTGAAAATCGTCTATGTGTACCAAGTGAAGATATCCGACAAGAAGTAATGACTGCGGCGTACAGTTTTTAGTATTTAATTTGTCCATAAGGTACCAAGATGTATTAAGACATCAAGCAACATTTGTCACGACCCGCACCCGATTTAGGGGCACGAGTGCGTGGGTACGTCCAGCCTACGCCGCAGCATCGGCGGTAGAACGCTGTCTAGGTCAAGTGCTATCTAAATAATCTCACACAAGTATCCAACTCCATAAGGAGACGCGGATAACACTATAAAGATGAACAACATACTCAATCACAATTACAGCACGATAAGAATTTGAAGAACAAAAGAGTACAACACAAGACTAATGATAAAACAATCATACCTGTAATCAGTAACAACCAATCTCCAAGTGTCAGAACAAGTCCACTAAGGTCACAGTCTGGAAAAATATTTTCCAGTCAGGAAGGAGCAAAGTACATCTCTAAATAGCAGTTCTATATAAATGACATAAACTATGTAGCAGTTCTAGATGGAAACATACCAGATGCATGTATAGGTACGAGAAATGTACAAGAAAAGAAATATACTGGAAATACTGTAAGTAAATGCAGGAAGAAAAACAATATGTCCATGAGCAAGAAACCTATGACTAAGTGTGTGAGTACTAGCTTTGACATGTGATCGGCTTGGGACTAGTAAACTCATTACATGGGTTAGTAGGGCTAACCGATATAACAGTGAGGAGGCATGTAAACTCATTACATGGGTTAGTAGGGCTAACCGATGTAACAGGGAGGAGACATGTAAATGGTCAGGCCGCACCCGACGTGAGATGTGGGGTGAGCTATGGTGCATATAAAGTTGGGTATGATCACATATCTACACTAAAGTACTCCCCAAACCCCCGACTGGTATAGTAGATCCAATCATGGTACGCTATGGCACAGGATTCCCTAGGAAGGTAGCAAATCTCCCCGGGAATTAGTGTCTGTACATGCACAAGATATCAAGGAAACAAGTCTCGTACAAGCTACACCATGAATAAGGAATAACATCTCATGACGAGATCCGTGTATACCAATCCGTGTAACCATCGTGTCAAGATCATGGATATTTATACTAGATACAGTGAACATAGGAGATATCATAAATTAGAAACTAATCAGAGAATGTACTCGCCTTGGGTCCTTAGCTGGTAATTATTGATGTCCTGTTCCAGAGTATCCCCTGGGTAAACCAACAGTCCTATAAACATATCACAAGCAAAACCACATTTGCATCAGATGCTACACTAACACATCACAAATACATGGACTCAGGGCTCTGCCAGGCAGGGCACTAGTCAACTAGGGTCATCTAGTAGGGGCACGTATATAATATACATTTACACTCAAAGTATACCAATACAACGTATATAATATATATACAAGTGTCTCTTAGTAATTGTACAAAATACGTATTTGTGTATATACACTAATAGTTGTATATAATATATATTTATGCCAAAATACATATTTAAAAATATATATATCAATCAAATATATTTATACATATTTGACTAACCAGAGAATGTTTATCATGCCACACTTCTCAAGGTGATCCCAAATGAAGTAGCAGTTAGTTCCAATGGGTCCAGAGCAGTCCAATTAGCTAGAAACTATATAAAGAAGTCCAAGATCGGAGCTCGGCACGAAAATCGAGATAGGGATACCGAGTCCTTAATACATAGAGAAATTCACCGGGGTTTAGCTAAGGTTAAGATTTACAAGTTAGCTAATAAGAGAAAAGGTCGATTGTTCGTAATCAAGGTAACTCCTTAATTTATGAAAAATCATTTGGAAATCATTTTGAACAATAATTGTTAAAACTTCCCTTTTGAACAAAATTAGAATTTAAAGGTTTATTTATAGAAATCTAGAATTTCCGTAAAAGCCAATATATTTTCATTTATGGTAAAATCGGTCACCGATCTAAATAACTAATTTTGAACTCATTTTATTATTGGAACTATATTTTTAATAATCAAAAACCTTTTTATTATAACTAAATAAACTAATTACATAAAATTAGCTAATTACATATGCTAAAGCAATTACATTTATTTACTACATCAATTACAAATTAACTAAACTAATTATAAGAAAATACCAAACTGATTAATTAATAATTACTGATTAATAAATTAATTAACTGATAAAAACTAACTGATTAAAATTAATTAACTAATTACTAATTATTAATAATTAACTAATCAAATCATATATTAACTAAACTAATTAATTAATAATAAATTAACTGATTAAGAATTGATTAATAATAATTAAACTGATTAAGAATTTAATCAAATGATTAAGAGGTTAATTACTGTTTATTAAGAATTAACTAATCTAATCATTAACTAAACTAATTACACTTAATTAAACTAATTATAATAATTAAACTAATTATTAATTAATTAAAATAATTAACATATCCCTAATTATTAACTAAACCAAATCACAGAAGAAGAAGAAGAAAGGGCGGAGGCTCACGATGGGGTTTTCCCGTCGCCGGCGCGGGGAAGTCCGCCGGGGACTCGGCGGCGGCGGTGGATCTGGCGATTGTCGGCTCCGGTGAGGGAAGCAGCATCTCGACGGAGAAGAGGAGTGGCCGGCCGCTGTGCTTCGAGGAAAGGTGGATCTGGTCGAGGCGGCTGCGGGTCGACGCTGAGGGGAGGCGGCGGCGGCTTCGACTCGGCGAGGCGGCGCTCGGTTCAGCGGCGGCTTCGAGGCGGGGCTGGGCTTCAACGGCGGCGCTCAGCGCTCGAGGACGGCTGCGCTTGGATCGAGGGGGCGGTTGCAGGCGGTTCTCTGGAGCAGCGGCGGTCGACGACTCAGCGGCGGTGGTCGACACCGAGGGGCGGCGGCGTGGCAGCGGCTCCAGATCCGAGGCGGTCGACGTCTTCCTCGGCGGATCTGGGCGGCATCCGGCGACGGCTACCGGCTTCAGCGGCCACGGCTCGACGCGGCCACGGTTAGGTTTAGGGTTAGGTTCTGTGTCGGGGTTTGGGTACGTGTCCGGTCTGGACACGAGGGTAGCTGTACTGTGGACGTGTCCGGGTCTGCCGGACACGGGGATGAGGTTGTACAGTGGAGGATGTGGATGTGTCCGGGTGTGTCGGACACGGAAAAATCCGTTTGTAATATTGTAACTGGACACAGGAATGAATGGATACGGGTGACACCCGGGGTCGGACCCGAGGCCATCACGGCTGACACGGTGATGCTGGACACACGGACACGAGCACACAAAAATGGTGGTGGCTCTGGTTTGAGGGAATTTGTGGAGCTAGCCAATGAATTGAAGATTAGGGTTTCTAGGGAAATGTGAGAATGAGAACCTAAATAGGGAGAGATGGTGTGGGATAAAGGGTTGCGGGTTGGCCCAATAATGAATGGCCCAGAATTAATCAAACGGGTTTTACATGTGGGAAAAATGAGGGTGCATAGGGGAGACAGTAACTGGTAAATTTAAATAGAAAAGAAATTTAAGAAAATGTTTTTAAGAGGCTTTCAAAGGCTGTCTGATTAAATTAGCTACGAATTAACTTCATTTTGCAAAACCCTAGAAAATATGTAATTTGTTTATTTACTATTCCAAAATGGATATGAAATTTTATTATGAAAACAACTAGTCCTATAATAATTTCATCAATAACTAATTTTATTATTGCAAGCCAATAAACATTTGAAACTAGAAAATATATTATTATTTATTTATTTATTTTGTAATACATCGACATTTAGAAAAATGATTTTTATAAAAGATTTTTAAATTACATTCTAAAATCAAACATCGTTCAAAATAAAATAAAAACTTCAAGGAGAAATATATATATATATATATTTTTTTTTAAAACTTGATATTTTAAAATAATTAAAAATCTAATTATTTTTGGAAATTGGAAATCGGAGGTTACAAGTCTATCCACCTTAGAAAAATTTCGTCCTCGAAATTTTAGGGATGACTAGGATAGAAGAAAAATAATTTGTTGTTCATAATGATGAATATATCATTGAAGAAAATATTTCTATGAGGAAAATATTTACCAAACAGAAGGAAACATGAAGAAAAGAAAATATGGTTTAAGACAGGAATAACTTGAAGGAATTATGGCTCGGCCTTGAATCCTCTAGAAGGTTTAGGTTTTGGGAAGTAGACACGATCACAAAAACAGATAATTGGAATAATGCACGTTACCTTTTCAAAGTAACTAAACCAAGGAAGACCCAGCATAAAGAATGATATAGACATGAAAGTTATAGCTAATTCGAAGATACGGTCGACAGTTTGATTTAAGAAACTTAAATACATCCTTCAGAATGTAATCAAGAGACATCTAATCGCCTTTCTTAATTTCTAGGAAAAAATAGTCTTTACCACCATCTGAAAATAATCCTTTCTTTCTCCTCGTTTATTTTACTTTTCTCAATCTTGTGATTCATCATTAACTAATATCTATAAAAGTTTAAATTCCACAAACTTTATTAGATTAGATCTTCGAATTTCTGAATCAAAAGCCTTATCATCAAATTCGAGTTTGTTTATCTTAACATCAACTATACCTCGATTATTTTCTTCGATTTCAATGTTACTGTCATGGTCAAGATTTTAATTTAATTCACAACCTCGATATACCATGATCTTACCTTACGACCTTCAATCATATGATCCCATAATCAATTATATTATAATCTTCTTTACCATGAGCTTCATTTCATTCCATATTTCTTTATCCGTATGTATAATGTTTTCGAATTTTGAACCAATCTTTTTTTTTTTTTTCATCCTCTGAATTTATTATCCCAATGTAAAATTTTTACTACTCAATCCTCAATATTTTAATTGAATTCCAGTCATATCATAATCTCCTCAAATTTTGAGTAAATAACTAAATACAAAATTTACTATCCAATCCTTCAATTGAAACCCAATCAATGCATATTTATAAAACTTAAAAATCTGTATCCCAAAATTTAAAAAAAAAAATTTAAACACTCATCAATCATCTTACTCCTCTAACTCAAATTCAATTGATGCTTATTCCAAACTAACTCCTCATCCCAAGAATTTAATTCGACACTATTCCATTTACGATTTTATTTTTCTGATTTTCGTTTTCCTCAAATATTCAACGATGCGATGCTTCCAGAATCTTCAATGCAACATTCATACAATATAAAATTTCTATCTTGCAATCAAATAGATAAAATGATAATCTTTCAAATTTTTAATAATCAATTCAATCATATCAAGACCTCCTTAAAATTAATAAATCCTCAAATTTTTGGCTCTGTGAATTTCTTAATTCTCCCTTTAAGTAAATGTTTGTCCTCGAATTTCATTCATACCTCGATTTTCATCAATGATCCATCAATTCCGTTATAACAACCCCTAAATTCTTTATTTAATTTAATGCTCATCCACAAATTTAATCCTCTTGTCTCTTTTTGTCAGTCATAACCTCGTCATAGATCCTTGCTATGGTCAACCCAATGATCATGGTTTAAGAAAACTCTACCTACAGCCATGCAATTTAAGAAAATATAGGTCATGTGTCTTGTCATGGTATTTCAGTCTCTGCTAGGGGGTACTACTAATTATATTCTAACAAGAAAATCATGCATGTGAACCACAGTACTAGGAAAATCAATCAATCAATCGAAAGGCGAAAGAAAAGGAACATTAGGAAAGAAAAGAAAGAACCTGCTAACATATTACTTGCGGTATCTGCTATCAACCACTTAACTCTAGCACATTCACTAACAAATTCCTATTCATGTACACTGGTACCCATATCAACTAATCATATATTAATATTCATATCTCTCATCTACCAAAAATTAATCCTCAAAATAATCGTCAAGGTTTAACTTCCCGATCAACTTAAAATAAAATGCATATACCTCCTCAAAATTAGATACTTCACATCGAAATAAAATTTAATCACTTCTAAAATCTTTGTAGCCTTAACTATGTTTAGTGAATCAAATTTAAATCCTCAATATCTTAACACATAAAATCTCAACTCCTTAAAAATTCTGAAAATTTAAAATTCATTTCCACCTTTTTATTTATAACTCCTCAATGTACATATTAGTGCTCACGGTCTCTGATACTCAAGGTGCACTCAATACCTCTATTGTCTAGAACTGTGTACTAATTTGTACTGCCCGAATCACTTGCACTATTACCTCCAATGATCAAAGTCATCATCAACGGTATTTCTTTCATGATTTCAATTTATGTCAATTGGTATATCATCTAATTATCAACACACAGAGTGCTTACTGTTATTAACGTCATCCTTGACTAATCCTCGATATAGAATCATTAGCACTCTTGGTATGATATCGCGAGCTTCATTATTGGATCATCTCCTCAAACTTATTAGAACTCATGATCACCTGTATCCTCTATAACACTCATGTCTCTTTACTCTCATGGGTATGTGTATGGTTCCTCATCTCGATGGTTGTATATGTATTTCCTTCAATCCTTTAAAGCCTATTAAACTAATCCGTGATACGCTTCACAACTTCCATTACTAATCCTGATATTTCTCTACTTATGACATCTCATTAAACCCTTTATACATATACATTTCTTTACCTTTAACATTTCCGATATCAATCATCAAATTGGACATCATGCTCCATAAATCCTTAACACAATTCCCGGACACTTAATCGTTTACATAGATCACTCAATTACATTATCATGATTATCCAGGACGGGTAATTGGCTCTGATACTAACTCTGAGAACTATCACTGATACTCTATACTCTCCTTAACTCTCAATCTCTAATGACACTACTCCTAGAATCATTGGTACAAGGTACTATGCTAAGGCTAACTCTAGATTAAAGCCTACTGCTCACATGTCCAACTAAGAAACACTTACAACTCACTAGCAACACAGTCAATACTAATACAAGACACAACAAAATTACAAGCCACTATTTATCATACTTAACAAGAAATCCTCTAGGAATAGGAGCTCAAAGACTGAATTGAGGCCAGAAGGTATCTTTACTGCTAGTAAAGAAAGAAGCGGTGGAACAAAGTCCTGGAATAACAGAAATAGATAAGTCTTGAGATGATATTTTAAGAACCAATTTAGGATACAACCTGATAATCATACACGTCTGTCTGAAATCATGACACTCAGAATCCTCGCCACGCCAGTAAGCATAGATGCGATAAACGATAGGTTTCGTAACTAAGGTATGCACTCTATAATCATGTCGTCTAGAATCTTCGCCACGCCAACCGGTATGGCTGCGAAAGACTCTAAGCTTCATAACTATAGTATGTACATCCAAGTCAGGTCCCTACGTTCTCGTCACCACAGCTAATATGGCTGCGATAAATTCTAGGTTCCATAACCAAAGTAGACATTTTACCTTCCTCACTGTCCTCATCAATATATGTCATCAGATGATACCATAAATCCTAGTCCGTAAAAATTCATCTCAATTTGAAATCAACTTAACAACGATACGAAGAATTAAAGTTAACAACTGGTCAACAAGAATCAAACTCAACAATGATACCAAGAATTTAATTTAATAGCTGCTCAACAAGAATCAAGTTCAGTGACAACAAGCGAGAGCGGACGGAAACAAGGAAAGATTTAAATTGAAAATAAGATTCTCATGGGGTCATCCCAGGAAATCTTTCAAGAATTTGTGATTGAGTATCCTCTCTCATCCTAGTATCCTATGTCCTATGTCCTATAGCAGGCACGCAATAGTGTAACAAAGATGCCACACTACTACGACATCGCTCTAAATGCGAAGTCTGACCTGCATGGGCCACCACTAAAAACGTGTCACGACCCGCACCCGGTTTAGGGGCACGAGTGCGTGGGTACGTCCAGCCTACGCCGCAGCATCGGCGGTAGAACGCTGTCTAGGTCAAGTGCTATCTAAATAATCTCACACTAGTATCCAACTCCATAAGGAGACGCGGATAACACTATAAAGATGAACAACATACTCAATCACAATTACAGCACGATAAGAATTTGAAGAACAAAAGAGTACAACACAAGACTAATGATAAAACAATCATACCTGTAATCAGTAACAACCAATCTCCAAGTGTCAGAACAAGTCCACTAAGGTCACAGTCTGGAAAAATATTTTCCAGTCAGGAAGGAGCAAAGTACATCTCTAAATAGCAGTTCTATATAAATAACATAAACTATGTAGCAGTTCTAGATGGAAACATACCAGATGCATGTATAGGTACGAGAAATGTACAAGAAAAGAAATATACTGGAAATACTGTAAGTAAATGCAGGAAGAAAAACAATATGTCCATGAGCAAGAAACCTATGACTAAGTGTGTGAGTACTAGCTTTGACATGTGATCGGCTTGGGACTAGTAAACTCATTACATGGGTTAGTAGGGCTAACCGATATAACAGTGAGGAGGCATGTAAACTCATTACATGGGTTAGTAGGGCTAACCGATGTAACAGGGAGGAGACATGTAAATGGTCAGGCCGCACCCGACGTGAGATGTGGGGTGAGCTATGGTGCATATAAAGTTGGGTATGATCACATATCTACACTAAAGTACTCCCCAAACCCCCGACTGGTATAGTAGATCCAATCATGGTACGCTATGGCACAGGATTCCCTAGGAAGGTAGCAAATCTCCCCGGGAATTAGTGTCTGTACATGCACAAGATATCAAGGAAACAAGTCTCGTACAAGCTACACCATGAATAAGGAATAACATCTCATGACGAGATCCGTGTATACCAATCCGTGTAACCATCGTGTCAAGATCATGGATATTTATACTAGATACAGTGAACATAGGAGATATCATAAATTAGAAACTAATCAGAGAATGTACTCGCCTTGGGTCCTTAGCTGGTAATTATTGATGTCCTGTTCCAGAGTATCCCCTGGGTAAACCAACAGTCCTATAAACATATCACAAGCAAAACCACATTTGCATCAGATGCTACACTAACACATCACAAATACATGGACTCAGGGCTCTGCCAGGCAGGGCACTAGTCAACTAGGGTCATCTAGTAGGGGCACGTATATAATATACATTTACACTCAAAGTATACCAATACAACGTATATAATATATATACAAGTGTCTCTTAGTAATTGTACAAAATACGTATTTGTGTATATACACTAATAGTTGTATATAATATATATTTATGCCAAAATACATATTTAAAAATATATATATCAATCAAATATATTTATACATATTTGACTAACCAGAGAATGTTCATCATGCCACACTTCTCAAGGTGATCCCAAATGAAGTAGCAGTTAGTTCCAATGGGTCCAGAGCAGTCCAATTAGCTAGAAACTATATAAAGAAGTCCAAGATCGGAGCTCGGCACGAAAATCGAGATAGGGATACCGAGTCCTTAATACATAGAGAAATTCACCGGGGTTTAGCTAAGGTTAAGATTTACAAGTTAGCTAATAAGAGAAAAGGTCGATTGTTCGTAATCAAGGTAACTCCTTAATTTATGAAAAATCATTTGGAAATTATTTTGAACAATAATTGTTAAAACTTTCCTTTTGAACAAAATTAGAATTTAAAGGTTTATTTATAGAAATCTAGAATTTCCGTAAAAGCCAATATATTTTCATTTATGGTAAAATCGGTCACCGATCTAAATAACTAATTTTGAACTCATTTTATTATTGGAACTATATTTTTAATAATCAAAAACCTTTTTATTATAACTAAATAAACTAATTACATAAAATTAGCTAATTACATATGCTAAAGCAATTACATTTATTTACTACATCAATTACAAATTAACTAAACTAATTATAAGAAAATACCAAACTGATTAATTAATAATTACTGATTAATGAATTAATTAACTGATAAAAACTAACTGATTAAAATTAATTAACTAATTACTAATTATTAATAATTAACTAATCAAATCATATATTAACTAAACTAATTAATTAATAATAAATTAACTGATTAAGAATTGATTAATAATAATTAAACTGATTAAGAATTTAATCAAATGATTAAGAGGTTAATTACTGTTTATTAAGAATTAACTAATCTAATCATTAACTAAACTAATTACACTTAATTAAACTAATTATAAGTTAATTAAACTAATTATTAATTAATTAAAATAATTAACATATCCCTAATTATTAACTAAACCAAATCACAGAAGAAGAAGAAGAAAGGGCGGAGGCTCACGATGGGGTTTTCCCGTCGCCGGCGCGGGGAAGTCCGCCGGGGACTCGGCGGCGGCGGTGGATCTGGCGATTGTCGGCTCCGGTGAGGGAAGCAGCATCTCGACGGAGAAGAGGAGTGGCCGGCCGCTGTGCTTCGAGGAAAGGTGGATCTGGTCGAGGCGGCTGCGGGTCGACGCTGAGGGGAGGCGGCGGCGGCTTCGACTCGGCGAGGCGGCGCTCGGTTCAGCGGCGGCTTCGAGGCGGGGCTGGGCTTCAACGGCGGCGCTCAGCGCTCGAGGACGGCTGCGCTTGGATCGAGGGGGCGATTGTAGGCGGTTCTCTGGAGCAGCGACGGTCGACGACTCAGCGGCGGTGGTCGACACCGAGGGGCGGCGGCGTGGCAGCGGCTCCAGATCCGAGGCGGTCGACGTCTTCCTCGGCGGATCTGGGCGGCGTCCGGCGACGGCTACCGGCTTCAGCGGCCACGGCTCGACGCGGCCACGGTTAGGTTTAGGGTTAGGTTCTGTGTCGGGGTTTGGGTACGTGTCCGGTCTGGACACGAGGGTAGCTGTACTGTGGACGTGTCCGGGTCTGCCGGACACGGGGATGAGGTTGTACAGTGGAGGATGTGGATGTGTCCGGGTGTGTCGGACACGGAAAAATCTGTTTGTAATATTGTAACTGGACACAGGAATGAATGGATACGGGTGACACCCGGGGTCGGACCCGAGGCCATCACGGCTGACACGGTGATGCTGGACACACGGACACGAGCACACAAAAATGGTGGTGGCTCTGGTTTGAGGGAATTTGTGGAGGCTAGCCAATGAATTGAAGATTAGGGTTTCTAGGGAAATGTGAGAATGAGAACCTAAATAGGGAGAGATGGTGTGGGATAAAGGGTTGCGGGTTGGCCCAATAATGAATGGCCCAGAATTAATCAAACGGGTTTTACATGTGGGAAAAATGAGGGTGCATAGGGGAGACAGTAACTGGTAAATTTAAATAGAAAAGAAATTTAAGAAAATGTTTTTAAGAGGCTTTCAAAGGCTGTCTGATTAAATTAGCTACGAATTAACTTCATTTTGCAAAACCCTAGAAAATATGTAATTTGTTTATTTACTATTCCAAAATGGATATGAAATTTTATTATGAAAACAACTAGTCCTATAATAATTTCATCAATAACTAATTTTATTATTGCAAGCCAATAAACATTTGAAACTAGAAAATATATTATTATTTATTTATTTATTTTATAATACATCGACATTTAGAAAAATGATTTTTATAAAAGATTTTTAAATTACATTCTAAAATCAAACATCGTTCAAAATAAAATAAAAACTTCAAGGAGAAATATTTTTTTTTTTTTTTTTTTAAAACTTGATATTTTAAAATAATTAAAAATCTAATTATTTTTGGAAATTGGAAATCGGAGGTTACAACATTTCTGGTGGAAAGGAAGATGAAAATGGAGATAGCATAATTAGTTTTTGGTGTTTGGTATGTTAGCAAGTGAAGGCCGACCAGTAAAGACCGACAGGATTATTACATCTGTTTTCTATTTTGGAGTGAAAGTGGAAACATATCACGTTGGACTTTGTGACAGGTTTACCTAGATCCCCGAATGGTTGTAATAAAGTTGGGGTAATAGTAGATCGTCTTACAAAAGTAGCTTACTTTCTTTCTTTCCGAGTAGGGCAATCCATAGAGAATTTAGCTGAGATATACATGCGACTGATAGTAAGATAATACGGCGTCCAGTGAGTATCGTATCAGATCGAAACACTTGGTACACTTTAAATTTTTGGAAGAGCTTACACTAGAGTTTGGGCACTAAGTTGAGATTCAGTACTGCCTGCCATCCTCAAACGGACGGACAATCGGAGAGAACCATCCAGACCTTGGAAGATATGCTGTGAGCTTGTACTTTAGATTTTGGAAGGTCTTAGGAAGATCACCTTCATCTCGTTGAGTTCTCATACAACAATAGTTATCAAGCAAGTATTTAGATGGCACCATTCGAAGCGTTAAATGGGAGGAAGTGCAGGTCACCATTGGCATGGGATGATATAGGTGAGCGAAAGATGTTAGGCCCAGAGATGATCACGCAGACAATAGAAGTTGTCAAGAAGATCAAAGAGCGACTTCAGATTGTACAAGATAGGCATCAGCGTGGGACAGATCAGCATCGTAGGCCTTTAGAATTTTGTGTCGGCAACCATGTGTTCTTGCAAATTTTGCCAACCCGTGGAGTCATTAGATTTGGGGTTCGAGGAAAGCTTAGTCCATGATACGTCGGTCTGTTCGATATGCTCGAGCGGGTAGGCGATGTTGCTTATCGTCTTGCCCTTCCGCCTTTGCTACGTGGGGTGCACGATATATTTCATGTGTCTCAATTGCGTAGGTAAGTCCCGAATCTGAGTCATATTCTTGACCATTCTGAACTAGTCGTTGGTACCAACTTGTCTTACGAGGAACAAGCCGTATCCATTTTGGACCGAAGAAAAAAGGTGCTCAAGAATCGGACTATTCATCTTGTCCGAGTTGCTTGGGGTCATCACCCTTTGGGAGAGTCGACGTGGGAATGCAATGATGATATCCGGTCTTGGTATCCGTACCTATTCGACTCGGAAGGTATATTCATTCTTATGCCTTCGTATCTCAATGCCTTCGTATCTCGAATCTCGTAATTCGTTTACCCATGCTATATGATACTACTTTTCTTCATTTATACTTGAATTCGATTGCATGTGTATATGAGCTTGTAGTTAGCGTAGTGCTTGTTCTGATTACTCTAGCTAGCCTTGGGTTTGAATTTCGAGGATGGAATTTTTCTAAGGTGGGTAGAGATGTCACTTCCCATTTTCGATATACATATTTGGAACATACTAGTTTTCCTGCTTATATTATTTGTTGCTTGTATGTTAATTAGGTTGCATGTCATGGAGACTAGACCCATCCTTTGGTTCAATTAGACTCATGGTTTAATTGTTGGGTTGGTTTGTTCATGAGTGAAACCGTGGTCTAAACCTCTACCCTAGCATATAGAAGTTAACTTCTTTCTCTCTCTTCACTCATTCTCTCATTTTTTTCTTCCTTCTTTAGGCAAGTACACCTTGCACTACATGGAAAAATCTCTTGATTTTTGATTTTTTTCTCTTTTCTTGCATTTTATTAGTCTAATTTGTGTACATTACGATTCTAAACACTTTTAGTACTTGGAATTTTTGGTTTTAATGGGTGGATTTGAGTAGATCTACATTTAAAGTTTAGAGTTTTCATGGGTTTCTTGAGTTTTTGGTGGTTTTGATCTATTAAAATATAGTATTTTAGAAAACCAATTTTTGGGGATGATGGAGGACTTCATTTCGAGCATTTTGGCTTTTGATTCACTCAATTCGGGATTAAAATAAGGTTTTAATGAAGAAAATAATTTTCGGGAATTTTGGAGTTTTTGCCATGACCGAACCTGCTGCTTGGAGAAGGCGAAGTCTTCAAACGGCCAGTGTAAACACCCTCACCCAAATTTAGGCCTACTTGGCATAGATAGCAAAACTAGGGCTAATTAAATCCAATTAGAATTAGAACACGGCATTTTAATTAAATATACAAGATTTATATCACATAGTGCACCTTAGCGTTACTTCGATAATAAGAGCACCTCACTAGCAATGCCTTCCTATAAATTTCACATACTTATCCTAGACGTGCCCGCCTTCTATTCTGATATTTGTGTAACTTATAATTATGCTCTCTTGTGCTACATTTTAGTCGCACAACATTCGTCGCAGACGTTTATATTTAATTCTAAATAATTCCAACTTTGTATTCTTGTGCGTTCCAATCGAAATTGGAGATACAATCTTGACCCGTTTTGTGCAACCCAATTTAAGATAATATTCTACTCTGAGCCCCCTATATCCATGACACTTGTGTCCCACCTAATTTTAGCCCCATGTACTTCTAATTAATTCAAGAATACCTTCTGCATTAATTTTAATTAATTTAAACCCAATTTCCACCTTTGTGCAATTTTTTAATTGTTGGGCGCTTTTATGCAAAAGTATATTGAGATGTCCACACCATTGGACATGCCATATGAAGAAACCTATTTTTCGTTCATGTGAATTTTTTCCATAATTTTTGGAATGTGCAACGCACAACATCGCCCCCATTTAATTCTAGTATTGCATTTTAAACAATGTAATTATAGCCCTCCAAACATCCCCATGTCAACCCAAGGCCCACACCAAAGAGATGTTGACCAAGCCCTAATTCTAGGTCAACCCAATACATTATACCTATATAAATAGTCTTCTTTACTCTTTCTTTTCTTTTTCAAACCCATCCCTAAACCAACCAGCCGAATCCCTATTTATTTTCATCCCCTTCCTTCAAACCCCCGACCGAAACCCCACCCTCGCCGGAGAAGCCAGTACCCGACCCCTCGCCGGAGTTCACTCCTTCCACGACCACCGTCCCTTACGTCGAGCAGCCAACTTCCCCTCAGCCGTGGAACCCGCTGCTCGCCAACCCCAGTCATCTCCTTCCTCCATATCCCGACCTCCTGCTCTCTTCTCCATCTCCTTCCTTTCGACCCCGCTGAGCCGACCGGACATCCATGACATAACCCCGTCGAACCACACCCACAGCACAGCCGCACCACCCTCTTCCTCTCCGGCCATCCCGACAACCACGATCTCCCTGTTCTCCACCGCTGGAGTAGTGAGCAGCACCGTCCCCGAGCGACTCGTCGGACCTCCCCTCCCCGCCTGAACGCACACCCCGACCTGTCCTCCACCTTCTTCTCCGGACCACCACCACCATTGTCTCCACCTCGCCAACCCGTTCTCCTCCCATCCCGTCGAACACATCCCTGCACCTGACTCCCTGGACCACCTCCTCCTCCCTGCTCCCTGTCTTCTCCTCGACTCGCCGGACCTTCCCCTGGCCGGACTCCGGCAGCCTTCATAACCACAATCATTATCATCATCATCATCATCTCCAATCATCAACAACATCATCACCCCATCATCTCATCATCATCATCTCATTATCTCATCATCATCCTCATCTCATCATCATCTCATCATCATCATCATCATTGTCACGCCCCAGTCCCAAAAGAATACGGAACCAGGCCACGTGGCAATAGCCAGCTGACACGTCTTCGAGGATATCCCAATTTAATGGTTCCATGAAGAGTGCTACGCTATCCTATACTAACTGGTGCAATATCAGTCAATAAGAGGTAATCTAATCTCATCCACAATATACAGAGCAAGAAGTACTACATAAACTGCTGGAAGATAAACACCAGTCTAAAATAACATAGTACAAATTCAGATGTCCGGTGGGAACAAACCCACTACTATTACGAACTAAAGTACTGAAATGAGATATAAAAGATAATGACTAGGCATCGGCTCTAGATAATGATGCACCCAATCTAGGCTGAAGGCCTACCAACTGGTCATGAAAACTCTGACGGCTGCACCTCTAACTCCTCGGCTGTAGCGAATCTCGTCTCCTGTCCGGGGCCGTATACTGTCGGGTAGAAAGCCTCGTCTAAATTTGGAAAGGAACCAGGTCCTCAGAGGGACGTAACAAGATACATAGAAGCATGCTATATATAAATACTGAATAAGATAAAATACAATAAAGGGTGTGCTAGCCATCTAAGTGAATGCAATGTGAGAACAACTGTGAGTATATGAGAGGGTGTAGGCTAGACATATGCTGACGTAATTCACCAGTCGTGACAACCGGCTAGTATATGCCACACATGCCCCCTATAACACGGGCGCATGAATACAGTAACGTCCAATATTCTATAGAGTGTGGTATCTACAATGTCATTAAGTAACGTCCCACACTCTACAGAATGTGGTATTAGTAATTTATATATATACGTCCGTATCACTCCGTCGAGTGCGGTATCAGTGTAAAGGAATGGGGTATCCCATATGCCTACCAGTCGTCCTCCCTTATCTAAATGCCAAGTCTCTAAACTGAAATAGTTCTAAATTGCTTGCTAACCGTGATGCACGTCATACGCGGCGATAGTTAGTCGATCACGCGAACACGCATCCCAATATAAGATTTATCACTATGAATACGTGTAAAAGTGTCAGGTCTTGGAAGAATACAGGATGTCCTCCCATAGGGTGAGTCTACTAATGACTAAGTCAATGTATACCAATTTTTGACATACCCGTCGAAAGCACCCGAGACAATCTCGGACGCGCACAGTTGTATAAGACAGAACAACAAGCATACAGTACAACATTTGCATAATTTAAATTAGACAACAAAATATAGCAAGGTATCTTGCCTGAGTCTTCAAGAGATAAATGCCAAAAGCCTTTTCCGGTAGCATCTCCTGGCTGATCGAAAGACACTAGACAACCAACATAACACAATAATACAAGCATCAGACACTACACAATAACTATATACGACTAAGATGCTATACTTGAATACTGTTGCGAGTTTCCTGCTGCTTGAGTATAACATCACGTGCGCACTTAGCTAGGGTGTACACGAGTGTTGTCTTCGGTTAACAGGCGTCTCGAGGCAATAATTATCCAGTTACGGTTATCCATGATTTCTGTTCTATACGAACACCTGTCTTTGGTTTCTATGCTCATTGCACGTGGTTTATGTCCAGACGTTCAAATAACTAAGGTCCTTGACGACAGGTATCGTGGTTAAGGAATTTTCTATTTAATAATTTCTTAATCTGGTTAATTATTACCATCATTTAATTAATTAGGGTTAGAAGGGTTGTTTTCCAACTATGTTCTCGATACTAAGACACAACAATTATGCATGGACACGATACGAAGGGATATGATTGGGACACAAGAAAGGAACTGCTGGAGGACGAGTACCTGATCAACAGGACGAGGGGGCATCTCCTCCTTCGACGAGGGTGGCTCCGGCAGCGTGGCGGATCTGTCCAGTGGTGAAGGGCAGTCGGGATCGGCAGTACTCCGGTTGGGGAACGGTCGGGCTATGGGGTACACCGATCGAGGAAGCGGCTGGGGGTGTGCAGCCGGTCGGGGAAGCGGCTGGGAGGTGCAGCCGGTCGGGGAAGCGAGAGCGGGCCGGAGCAGTCGGTCGGGGCTGGCTGGAGCAGTCGGCGCGGGCGGCTATAGGGGGGTCGGTCGGGTGAGGTGGTCGGGAGCGGGCTGGCCGGAGCAATCGACGAGGGGTAGTCGGGGTTGAGGGGTCCGGCCAACGGGGAGCTTGGTTTGGATGGGGTTAGGCTAGGGTTTGGAGAGGGTGGTGTTGGTTTCGGGTTTCATGGAGGAACTTCATATATATACATATGTGGGGAAGTTGTGGGCTAGCCTCGGCTTGGGCCTGTCTGGTCTCATTGAGATGGGCTGGTCTAATGAGAAAGAGTATAGGTGGGCTGGTTTAAGTGTTGCTTGAGGTGAAATTAGCCTTAATTAAAATTAAACTAACAACTTAACGAGGTAATTCATAATGTATTTAAAACATTAGGAACTAGATTGTGAGTGGTACACAGGAGTTGTGGCATAACAGGTTTGGGGTAGACTGATACCCTAATTTGGGTACTTGGGATTTGGGTTGTGGTTGTTTTCAAGTTAAGATAATCAATTAAATCCTTCATTTAAGATGAGGGGGTTTACAATCTACCCTCCTTAGAGCATTTCGTCCTCGAAATTAAACATACGTATGGGTAAGAACTAAAGACTAAAGAAAATACTGAAATATACCTAGTCCTTCAAAGAGGTGAGGATAACGTTGTCTAATGTCCTCCTCGCATTCCCAGGTCGACTCGCCTGGTTCATGATGTTTCCATGCGACACGAACTAAGGGGATGGTCTGCCCTCGCAATGCCTTCTCACTTCTGTCTAGAATCTCCACAGGCTCTTCTTCATATGATAGACTCGGGCCGACTGTGATCTCTGAGTGGTCAAGCACGTGACTAGGATCCGGTATATACCTCCTCAATTGAGATACATGGAAGACGTCGTGAACTCCTTCCAAGGTCTGCGGTAATGCTAATCTGTAAGCAACCTCTCCGACGCGTTCTAATATGTCGAATGGCCCGATGTACCTCGGACTCAGCTTCCCTCTGCCTCCGAATCTGATAGTTCCTTGAGTAGGCGAGATTTTTAGAAATATGTGATCTCTAACCTGAAACTCTAAGGGTCTACGATGCGCATTCACCCAATGCCTCTGTCTGTCTTGTGCTGCTCTGAGGTGCCCTTGGATCTTCTTTACTTCTTCTACCGTACGAACAACCAACTCTGGTCCGAGAATCTGTCGCTCGCCTATATCACTCCAGCATATTGGAGAACGACATTTCCTTCCATACAACGCTTCATAGGGAGCCATCTGGATGCTCGCTTGATAGCTATTGTTGTTGAAAAACTCGACCATATGCAAATGGTCCTCCCATGATCCTCCGAAGTCAAGCATGGATGCTCTCAACATGTCTTCTAGTGTCTGAATAGTATATTTCGACTGGCCATCTGTCTGTAGGTGATACGCTGTGCTAAACTTTAGGCTAGTACCAAGACTCTCCTGCATACTCTGCCAAAAGTAGGACGTGAACCTCGTATCCCTGTCAGACACGATGCTAACCGGCACTCCATGTAGGCGCACAATCTCTCTCATGTACATATCTGCTAAGGCCTCCGTCGATTGCCCAACTCTGAAGGGTAAGAAGTGTGCGAACTTGGTGAGTCTATCCACGATTATCCATACTGTATTGCGCCCACTAGGACTTCTCGGGAAGCCCGTAACGAAGTCCATAGTGATGTGCTCCTATTTTCACTCTGGTATAGGTAGTGGTTGAAGCAATCCTGCAGATCTCTGATGCTCAGCCTTGACTTGCTGACACACCAGGCACTTGGCCATAAAGCGTGCTATCTCTCTCTTCATTCTGTGCCACCAGTAGTACTGTTTCAAGTCTCTGTACATCTTTGTACCTCCTGGATGAATAGAGTAGGTCGAACTGTGTGCCTCTGTTATCAACTCCTGACGAAGTTCTCCATTTGGAACATAGAGACGATCTCCGCATCTCAAAGTTCCGTCTTCATGTATACGCAGTCCGGTCTGCATTCCAGCCTCCGTCCTCTGTCTAAGCCTCTGAAATCTGGCGTCTGTCAGCAAAATGGCCTTGATTCTCTCCACTAATGTTGATTGCAACTGGAAGCTCGACAACTGTCCATCTACTCCAGGTATAATGACCTCTATACCCATCTGCTCTAGCTCTCTTAACAGGTGTGGTTGGGTGGTCATGAAGAATGCCATGGGTCTTCTGCTCAACGCGTCAGCTACTACGTTGGCCTTTCCCGGGTGGTACTGTAGCTCGATCTCGAAGTCTGTCATCACCTCGAGCCATCGTCTCTGCCTCTGATTCAGATCCTTCTGGGTGTAGACGTACTTTAGGCTCTTATGATCAGTAAATATCTCTACTTTATCTCTATATAGATAGTGTCTCCAAAGCTTCAAGGTAAAGATTACCGCTGCAAGCTCTAAATCATGAGTGGGATAGTTCTTCTCATATGTCCTCAACTGTCTATAAGCATAAGCTACAACCTTTCCATGCTGCATCAAGACACATCCTAATCCTTTCCCGGATGCATCGCTATAGATCACGAATCCTCCGGGTCCAGAAGGTATGGTCAAGATAGGTGCTATAGTCAAACGCTTTATCAGTTCATCGAATGCCTTCTGACACCTCCGTCCAGGTGAACTCCTGCTCCTTACGGGTCAAGCTGGTCATTGGCTCTGCGATCTTCGCGAAGTTTTCTATGAACCTCCGATAATATCCGGCAAGTCCTAGGAAACTCCTGACCTCCGAGACATTGGAAGGGGTTGGCCATGTCTCTACTGATAAAATCTTTGCCGGATCTACTGAGATGCCATATCCTGAGATAACGTGTCCAAGGAAAGCGACACGATCTAGGAGAAACTCACATTTGCTCAGCTTGGCGTAAAACCTCTCTCTCCTTAGTGTCTCTAACACTAGTCTCAGATGCTCTTCGTGCTCCTCGTGGCTCTTTGAATACACCAAAATGTCGTCGATGAAGACTACCACTAACTGGTCTAAATATTGGTGGAATACTCTGTTCATCAAGTTCATAAATACAGCTGGCGCATTCGTCAGGCCAAATGGCATTACTAATAACTCGTAGTGACCATAACGAGTCCTGAATGCTGTCTTCTGAATGTCCTCTCTTCGTACTTTTACTTGATGATAACCCGATCTCAAGTCAATCTTGGTGAACACTACTGCTCCTGTCAACTCGTCGAATAAATCATCAATCCTGGGCAGGGGTACTTGTTTTTGATAGTTAGAGTATTAAGAGCTCTGTAATCAATGCACATGCATACTGTTCCATCCTTCTTGGGTACGAACAACACTGGTGCTCCCCATGGTGATGCACTAGGATGGATAAACCCCTTACTCTGCAACTCCTCTAATTGTAACTTCAGCTCATCTAGTTCCTTCTTTGCCAATCGGTATACATTAGAAGATACCGGTGCTGCTCCGGGTACTAGTTCGATGGTGAACTCCACGTCTCTATCTCGCGGTAAGCCTGGCAGTTCTTCGGGGAATACATCTTCAAATTCTGCAACTATTGGCGGGGGTACAATCTCCATAGATATACAAGTTCCCGCTATCTGTCCTACTCCTTGTTCGACGGTCCCTCGTATGTACTCGAACTCTGGTTGATTTGGCGGTTTAAAGGTGACGCTACCCTTCTGGCAGTTCAGTACACCATTATACTGGCTTAGCCAGTCCATGCCTAACACAACATCAAAGTACGGCATAGGCAATACCAAGAATCGTGCTCTTATCTCTCTACCACATACAACTACCGAGCACGTTCTGATAGTACTGGTAACCGGCATGATACCTCCTCCAGTAAGAATCTTCCAACTCTTAGGTAAGGGGGAAGTCGCTACTATATGCATTGCTACAAATCTACTAGATATAAATGACAATGTAGCTCCAAAATCAAACAAAACAGTTGCAGGTAATGATGCAACTAAATGGTACCTGTGATAGCTTGTCCTTCTGTTTCTTCTTCCGTAACTGCTAATGCAAAGGCTTGTCCCTGCCTCTGTCCTCCGGTCTGTTGATGAGCTCGCTTAAACTGTGCCTGCTATGGGGCCAAGGGTGGTCCCCTCTGAAATCCTCCGGGGGCTGGTGGACGCTATCCTCCTGGTGGGGGTAGTAGCCTCTGGCCTGTCTATAGTACTGCTTCTCTGTGCTGCTGGCAATCTTTGACAAGGTGCTGACTTGACCCACATATCATGCACAATCCCAACTTCTTTCGACAATCCTTAATGACGTGTCCCTTCTTGCCACAATGGTGATAAGTCGGAAGCTCCTGCTGTGGATATGGCACTGCCCTCTGCTGTGTCTGTGCTCCTGGACGATGGATAGGTCCTCCTGCTCTGGGTTGTGCTTTGGCAGGTGCTATCGTGCTGGTACGTCTAGCTCCTCTGACGATGGCCTCTTGGATTCTTGCCTCTGCGAGAACCTCTTCATAAGAAATCCTCGCCTGTGTAGTGGTATACCTCTGTAGCTCGAAATTTAGGCAGTGATGAAATCTCTGGGCTTTCTCGAGATCGGTGGGTATCAGAACTGTACCAAATCTACTAAGGCGGCTGAACTCCGCGTCATAGGCGTCAACAGTCATATTTCCCTGTTCTAGATGTAGGAACTGAAAGTACAGGGCATTTCTGACTGTAGTTGGGAAATACTTCGCGTTGAAATATTCTAGGAACTGATCCTAAGTCTGGTTCTTCCCTACACTGCGCTCAATGGAATCCCACCAGTGGTGGGCATTGCCTTTCAGCTGGGCCCTCACTGCGGTCATCCAAAGGTCGGGGTGCAGTTGTGAAGCCTCTAATAGCATCTCCGTGTTGGCGACCCAATCGGAGATCTGTTCTGCAGTCTCATTGCCTGAGAAAGTATCTAGCCCCATCTGTCGGAACCATCTAACAGTGCCACCTGTTTGGGCTGGTGGAGGTGCTGGTGCTAGTACGGGGACATGTGTCCTCTCTAGTACTGCCATCAAACTCTGTCTCAATATCTCTGTCTGATGCCACTGTGCTTGCATCATTGCCTGGAAGAACTGAAGCATCTGTGGTTGTCCATCTGGCTGTGGCATCTTGGGTGGATAAGGTGGAGGCGGTGGTAGTAGCATCTCTGGCTGTGCAGTAGGCGTCTCCTCAGATGTCGGCCTCGCAGTCTGCGGCATCGGTGTAGCTCCTGAAGTCTGGCCCTCACAATATTGCGTGGGGATTGTCTGGGAAGTCTGACCCTCAGGATGCGGTATAGGATCGCCCTAGATATCTCGTGCCAATGTATCAGCGGGGTCTATAGCAGGGTTTGCCCTTGGGGTACCTCCTCTCCTTGATTAGTGTTATCTGGCACCGCGGCACGGGGTGCTCCTCGTCCACTGCACAAATTTATTTTGCTGCAAAAGATGGATTTCATTAAAAGAGTACGAGAACAAACAAACATGATGCAGGTATTTAGAAGCAAATATGAAGGAAGTTCAAAGGCGAATCAGAAAGTGGATGAGACCTAGTAATTTCTATCCTATTGCAGGCTCACTGGACATGTTACCATACAACAAGCGAAAAGAAAGACCTGCATGGGCCACCACTAAAACTATGTCACGTCCCAGTCCCAAAAGTACACGGGACTAGGCCACATGGCAATACCCAGCTGACACGTCTTCGAGGATATCCCAATTTAATGGTTCCACGAAGAGTGCTACGCTGTCCTATAATACTAACAGGTGCAATATCAGTCAATAATAGGTAATCTAATCTCATCCACAATATAAACAGCAAGAAGTACTACATAAACTGCTGGAAGATAAACACCAGTCTGAAATAACATAGTACAAATCCAGATGTCCGGTGGGAACAAACCCACTACTATGACGAACTAAAGTACTGAAATGAGATATAAAAGATAATGACTAGGCATCAGCTCTAGATAATGATGCACCCAATCTAGGCTGAAGGCCTACCAACTGGTCACGGAAACTTTGACGGCCGCACCTCTAACTCCTCGGCTGTAGTGAATCTCGTCTCCTGTCCGGGGCCGTATATTGTCAGGTAGAAAGCCTCGTCTAAATCTGGAAAGGAACCAGGTCCTCAGAGGGACGTAACAAGATACATAGAAGCATGCTATATATAAATACTGAATAAGATAAAATGCAATAAAGGGTGTGCTAGCCATCTAAGTGAATGCAATATGAGAACAACTGTGAGTATATGAGAAGGTGTAGGCTAGACATATGCTAACGTAACTCACCAGTCGTGACAACCGACTAGTATATACCACACATGCCCCTTATAACACGGGTACAGGAATATAGTAACGTCCAACATTCTATAGAGTGTGGTATCTGCAATGTCATCAAGTAATGTCCCACACTCTACAGAATGTGGTATCAGTAATATATATACGTCCGTATCACTCCGTCGAGTGCGGTATCAGTATAAAGGAATGGGGTGTCCCATATGCCTACCAGTCGTTCTCCTCTCCTAATGTAGATATACCCGTCAAATAATCGACACGCATATCCCTTATCTAAATGCCAAGTCTCTAAACTGAAATAGATCTAAATTGCTTGCTAACCGTGATGCACGTCACACGCGACGATAGCTAGTCGATCACGCGAACACGTATCCCAACATGAGATTTATCACTACGAATACGTATAAAAGTGTCAGGTCTTGGAAGAATACAGGATGTCCTCCCATAGGGTGAGTCTACTAATGACTAAGTCAATGTATACCAATTTTTGACATACCCGTCGAAAGCACCCGAGACAATCTCGGACGCGCACAGTTGTATAAGACAGAACAACAAGCATACAATATAGCATTTGCATAATTTAAATTAGACAACAAAATATAGCAAGGTATCTTGCCTGAGTCGTCAAGAGATAAATGCTAAAAGCCTGTTCCGGTAGCATCTCCTGGCTGATCCAAAGACCCTAGACAACCAATATAACACAATAATACAGGCATCAGACACTACACAATAACTACATACGACTAAGACGCTATACTTGAATACTGTTGCGAGTTTCCTGCTGCTTGAGTACAACATCACGTGCGCACTTAGCTAGGGTGTACAAGAGTGTTGTCTTCGGTTAACAGGCGTCTCGAGGCAATAATTATCCAGTTACGGTTATCCATGATTTCTGTTCTATACGAACACCTGTCTTTGGTTTTTATGCTCATTGCACGTGGTTTATGTCCAGACGTTCAAATAACTAAGGTCCTTGACGACAGGTATCGTGGTTAAGGAATTTTCTATTTAATAATTTCTTAATCTGGTTAATCATTACCATCATTTAATTAATTAGGGTTAGAAGGGTTATTTTCCAACTATGATTCTCGATACTAAGACACAACAATCATGTATGGACACAATATGAGGGGATATGATTGGGACACAAGAAAGGAACTGCTGGAGGACGAGTACCTGATCAATAGGACGAGGGGGCGTCTCCTCCTTCGACGAGGGTGGCTCCGGCAGCATGGCGGATCTGTCCAGCGGTGAAGGGCAGTCGGGATCGGCAGTACTCCGGTCGGGGAACGATCGGGCTGTGGGGTGCACAGATCGGGGAAGCGGCTGGGGGTGTACAGCCGGTCGGGGAAGCGGTTGGGGGTGTGCAGCCGGTCGGGGAAGCAGATAGGGGGTGCAGCCGGTCGGGGAAGCGAGAGCGGACTGGAGTAGTCGGTCGGGGCTGGCTAGAGCAGTCGGCCTGGGCGGCTATAGGGGCGTCGGTCGGGTGAGGTAGTCGGGAGCGGGCTGGCCGGAGCAAGCAGCGAGGGGTAGCCGGGGTTGAGGGGTCCGGCCGACGGGGAGCTTGGTTTGGATGGGGGTCAGCTAGGGTTTAGAGAGAGTGGTGTTGGTTTAGGGTTTCAAGTAGGAACTTCATATATATACATATGTGTGGAAGTTATGGGCTAGCCTCGGCTTGGGCCTGTCTGGTCTCATTGAGATGGGCTGGTCTAATGAGAAAGAGTATAGGTGGGCTGGTTTAAGTGTTGCTTGAGGTGAAATTAGCCTTAATTAAAATTAAACTAACAACTTAACTAGGTAATTCATAATGTATTTAAAAGATTAGGAACTAGATTATGAGTGGTACACAGGAGTCGTGGCATAACAGGTTTGGGGTAGACTGATACCCTAATTTGGGTACTTGGGATTTGGGTTGTGGTTGTTTTCAAGTTAAGCTAATCAATTAAATCCTACATTTAAGACGAGGGGGTTTACAATCATCATCCTCATCATTATCATCATCGTCGTCATCGTCGTCATCGTCATCATCGTCAACCTCATCATCATCAATGTCGTTCCCGTGCGTATACCCCGAGGTTCGAACCTGTCCCTCTTCTCATTTTTATGTGTGCTTGTGTATGCTACTATGACATTAGTATTGCTTTATGACTGTTAGTTGACATCAGACCCTGAGTCAGTGAACCCAAACTCGTATACATATACGAACGCGTACATGTATATTATTCAGCTTGGTATATATATATATATATATATATATATATATATATATATATATATATATATATATATAGTATATGTATTCAAATGGGTATGTATATAATTTATTGATTATATTGTTATATAAATATATATATATATATATATATATATATATATATATATATATATATAAGCAGGTAATTAAATGCTAAATAATAATTATGACTATATATGTGTACGACCCTAGGACACCGTAGATTTTGCCCGCATATTTACCTTGACTTTGTGACCTGAACCTTAGGGAAGTGTATGCCTTGTGTACACCGACGTACTGGCTAGACAAGTGTTAGTTGACTGTCTAATTGTGCGCAGTATTTGAAGATGCGACCCCCGCGTAATTAGATGTGCAATTGACCATGTTAGTTGACCCGTGTCACCCCTAGCGTACCCCTGAGTCCAGTGTATATATGGTTGTGTATGTGCTAGTGTAATGACTGATATTGTATTGTATTATATTATATGTATATAGGACCTATTGGATTTATCTGCGCGACTTCTAGAGAAGGTTATTGGTACTACGTAGCTTCTTGCCAGGCAAGTATACCTTGCCATTGTACTGTTATTTATATCCCATATGTTGCATACATCTTTATTTTCTGTTATTAGTTCATATATTTAACTGCTATATAAAATGAGCGTCCAAGGAAACTTGGGTGCAACGACGGTGTCGTCGTGATTTGTTTTTATTATGTATATGCATTGACCTTGTTTATGAGACCGCCCCATTTTATAAGGCATCATTAGGTTTTATTGGCCGTGGCACAGCTACTACACGAGTGTGAGTCTCATATAGGACAAGGACTACGTGACAGGTCTGGCCTCCTGTACGTATGGGCCGTGCGTTAGGAATAACTGCTGTTAGAAACTTTGTATGCTAGTAGACTTGGCAGTTATTAGAGGTATTATCATGTCATAAATGTAACATGCTTAGAGCATGGGGTGGGGAGAACAACAAGTACGACATTTGGGCTCCTTTGCACTTTCCTTTCTGTAACCCGGACGCTCCACCGGAGATACGGACGGTGATGACCCCTATATATTATCAGACGGCCTCTGCCGTTCAAAAGATGACATGCTTTGTAGGCCCCTGATTCTCCAAGAGAATCATGCCAATCCTATTTTATGGCTAGGTAGCCCACTTGAAAGAAAGTTGTTCTCAACGTGCATTCACATAGATAGTTAGGCGACCCATTGGATATTTATTTATGTATCTTGTTACATCCCTTTGAGGACCTGATCCCTTTCCAGGTGTAGATGTTTATGAGTATTCGCAGGAGCGCAGATCTGGACTGGTTACTTATATTTTTGAGGAGGTCTTCTCTTTGAGTCTCTGTGTTTGTTAGTTGTTGTACTTATATTGTGTTTGCTTTTATATTCTAGTTCGGCAGTGGATTTATTTCCATCCGACTGTCATCTTTTGATACTTCATATTGAGACCTAGTTGTATAGATATTGATTATTTATTTATGTTTTCTGTGGATGAGATTTAGATTATGCCCTGTGACTTGTGATAGTCTTTACCACTTGTGAATTATTATTCTTGATACAGCGTACGCATATGTTATGGTTTTCATATATTGGAGTTGCCAAATACATACGACTGGTATGCTTACGTGTCCTAGTCCTACGTATTTTGGGACTGGGGTGTGACAGCCAGCGAGTTATGCGGCCGAGAGTGCTATGTGACCTGAGCTCGTTGCCGTATACTGACCAACATGCGTCCATCTTGTTGGATGCATGACTGCCATTACACAAGTATTCTATAGCTAATCCGTGAACTCTTTGTGTTTCACTCGTTGAACGAATGAGAAATTCGCTAAGTCCAAAAGAGCATATGCAGCCGTGTGTCCTATACGGCATGGAGAGTATGCGGCCACCATTCCTTGGACGCATGACGCTTAACCATAGGCACAAATTTCTAGGATTTTTGTCTTTCTCTTTGACACTTTATGACTTGTCACATCTATCACTTTAATCACTTCTCTGGCACATATTTGCACGTCACTCAACACTTGTCCCAAGGAGTGGACTTTGCCCTGTCCCATGCAGCACTGACCCATATGCGACTGAGGCTTCCCATACGGCACTGAGTCCATGCAGCACCGACCCATATGTGACCGACTTCCTATGCGGTACCTGTCCTATGCGGTACTGACTCTATGCTTCCCTGATCCTCATTCGGCCTATATACACGTTTTATTGATTTGCTTGGTTTTAATGCTTTATGAAATTTTTGTGACTCCATGTGTGATTTTAATGATTGATAATATATGTGAGCTACGTGACCACGTGTCAGAACTGACTATGTGCTAGAACCCATGTGATTTGCCAATGATTGGTAACTTGACTCGACTATTGGTATCCGTGCTGATACACTTACTACGGGCTATGGGTTCCTATGTGCTAAGTGTTTATACGTAATTATGTTACATGTTTCACACCGAGGTGTGCCTACGTGCTAAGCGACATATGATATAATAAATTCCTCCAGCATGGACATGATAATTGGTCAATAACTAAGCGTGGCTAGGATTTGTTTGACTATTGCATCACGCTGGGGTGAATCCAAATTGAACTACAAAGTGACAAAGTGGATTCGTATCTAGTATGCCCGTATTAAGGTATGACATGTAAGGGGAGTAACATGTGACCACACCATGTGATTCCAGCTAACCATAGGGTTAACTCGGCAACTAAAATATATAGAGCATTGGGAGGGACAGAATTTTGAGATACTGCTTAACTATCCACCCTTAATTATTATATGGAGAGTGAAGGCTGGCCTCCATGGATATTATTTAAATCTTTATTAGTGGATGCCAATATCCGACTATCATATTATACTATGCATTCTATGCAATCTTAGCATGGTATCCTTACGAGGGACCACTGCATACTACTATGTGCTATGCGATAATTCATGGCTCGGCTAGCCCCTGCTAGAATATGGTTTGATCTGAGGATTCCTATTATATGGATAATACCTCTGGGATAACCCAGACTCCATTTAGTAAGTCGAACAAGTGATTGGCCGATTTTGTAACTAAGCTTGATTGTGATTGTACCTTCAGTTAAATAGTTTAGGGACGTGGACTATCATGGTGCGATGGTCTAACCCTTGTCCTTGTTTGATTGTAGGGTTAGATTATTGTATCACGGTAGGCTATGAACCAAAACTACGAGACATAACTATATATATATATATATATATATATATATATATATTTCATAACCTGGTTGTGTTTCTTTATTCATGCTTCTTTTGTGGTACTTGCTTTTTGGGGTATAATCCCACTGGTTTTGTATGGCCAAGTTTAGAGCTAGCACCCGAGGATCAAGCGTACTTTCCCCTGAACAATGACGCAAACCAGACGGATGGCCACTGAGAGAAACAAGTGGTTTTTTTTTCCTGCTCGTTAATGTATATTTTACTCATTTTGGGCGTTTAGCCACCGGCACTTGTTAGCTGTAAATCTAGACATTTAGTTTTCTTACATTATTGTAATTAATCAGACTGCACATCATCATGGTCATGTACTTTTGCTACTCTGCCAGCTTTCTTATTTTTGCATAACTGGTTTACTGAATATTGTGGCGGGCGTTGGAATGCCTTACTTCCTTGTCATATATGTTCTTTTTTTACTGTTCTTACTTGACTGATTGAGACAATAGATGTATTGTGTGACCCTAAGTTACTTGCTCGTAGTTTGTACCCCCTTGTCTAGTTACATCCGTGACCGCCATATGACGTTCTATACCTTGTATGTAGGAGCTGGCCATGTTCGTGTTCGTATTCTGGTACTGGGGAAGGACAATGTCAGAAGCCATTATTACAACTGAACTACGACATGCAGACCTAGGTTGTCATTTTTGGGCCAGTACGAATCAACTTCTTCAAAGTGCATCGTAAGGCTAACTTCTTCAAAAGTGCCGCGTAAGGACTTCTTCTTCAAAAGTGCATCGTAAGGACTTCTTCTTCAAAAGTGCATCGTTAGGCCAACTTCTTCAAAAGTGCGCCATAAAGGCTACTTTCTCAAAAGTGCGCCATCACGGCCAAATTTCTCAAAAGTGCGCCATCATGGCTACTTTCTCAAAAGTATGCCGTAAGGCTACTTCTTCAAAAGTGCTCCCATATGAAAAACTTTATCAAGGTGCGTTAATCTCCAGACCACTTCTAAAGTGCGCCTACGATCCTAATTGAAAAAGAGAAGTTACGGTTATGTTTCATACATGCCATATTCCTCATGAAACATGCACAAATAACTATTCCATGACCTACGCTTTCCTCGTATAGGAAGCCACGGGTCAAGCAGGCAGCAAGTTGGGCACCCACTCACTAGATCGTAGGATATCATCCCATCAAAAGCTCGTGTACAGTATGGGTTGTCCAAAGTGCACGCACACTGTCATAACTTCTCCAAAATCCTATAAATATAGGATCATTGTGTACGTTACAGAGGCTGGAATTTTAAGTCTTTGAAGTTTAAGAACAGAAGGAGAGAAATAGAATATTGTCGTGTCGTTGTTGCCAAACCTTTCTTATTGTCCAACTCTTCAAGTTGTTCACAACATCCTTGCATTTCTTCATCGCCGTGTGGTCCAAGGAGTAAAGTGATCGTCTGCAGATTAGATCTCTACAACTATATTTTTCCAGAATCAATTATACTTAGATTCTTGATCATTTGTACTTTTCTTTCTTTTAATAGTTTGTAATACAAAGTTCATATAACCTTTGTTCATCGCAAACAAAGATGGCATCTCTGCTGGGGAAGACTTTCTCCTCTGATGAGAAAGTGGTAGCTTAATGCGATGCTGCGTCAGTTGGCTCAATGCAGAAGACCTTGGTCATGAAGTTAGACTAACATGCATACGAAGAAATGCTCCATTATGGGGGGTAGTGATTGTAATACCCCATTCCGTTCAAGCGGGCTGCCAATTCAAATGGCAAAAGTGCAATATCCCGACCCACTTTGCTCAGCGAGAATACTCGTTTGAGGAAAATGATATCTAGACTTGTCCCTTCAGGAGTTCGGCTTAGGCTTTCAGAGGCTCGCTCGGAGTATCGCTCAACCAAGGCGAATCATCGCTAAGGTGGGTGGCTACGGTGAACTGGTCTTTGCTTAGATATGGAACGATACATGCCAGTCGCTAGGTGAATCACCCCCTGCATGCTAATAAGAATCCAACGCACCTAGCTAAGGGAATAATCCTAACTTGTATTGCTTGTGCTAGAATATGAAAATGAAACACTGCTTATATTCAGACCCTCGCATCCTACCTTTGCCTTGTGCAAACGAGACCCCGCTTTGCCGCGAGCAGAAGGATATATATAATTTTAGTAGTGCAGTGTTCACTCCCTACAATGCACGACCCTGGATTTTGTCACTCGGTAGTTTTCCTTACGGTTTTACTTCTCAGCTTACCTTCGAGCCTGAGCCAACATGAATGTTTAAGTTTTTAATATGAATGCATGCTTGCCTGCTTAGTGTAGTTTGTACACATTACCTCGTTGAATGTTTGCTATATGAAATACCATGCCACAATCAAGAAATACCATGCCACAATCAAGAATACTATCGTGTATTATGCATGCATCGAGTCAGCCAGAAGACTATCGAATAGTCCTTTTGTGTAATATGAACCTGCAAGTATCCGGGACCGTTCGGTCGTTAAGGCAATCCCCGCACCAGGGGAATGCATCAAGGCAAGTTTATATCTGAACAAAAATTATGTCAAGCTTACATCTGAATGATAATCATACCAAGTTACCTCTGAACGAGAATCCGTTAAGTAAAGAAACAATCCCAACTCATGGAGCTAATGCTCGGTTCAGAATAAGAATCATGGATTATCATATCAAGTTATGGATTTGGAAGACCCTGACCTGCATGTCGCGAACAACTTGTGCACAAGGATTATGTGGTTTCCACGGTCGGTTGCTAAGGCACTGGGACTGGTCTGATCCGGACGAAAACATATGTATAGTCGTATGTTATGGACGGAGTATTATGTAGCAAGGCTCGCCTCCTACGTTGCATATACTTTTAGTCTCGAGACTATAAAACCGTCCTTTATGGCTATGCCAGCGACCTTTGTCATATAGATAAGTCATCCTCACTTAGCGGCTATTCGCGTGCGAGCCACTGCATCGCAACAATAATTTGAATCAGCTAAGCGATATGAACATGAAACATTCATACGTATATAATACTTTATCATCATGTACAACACACCTGATATTATGAGTAACTCGTGCACCAAAATGAATCTCGTACTGAATACTTATGGTTGCATATGTTAATGCCCTGAATGTTATATATGCTCGTACTTGAGTTAACTTGATTGCCTTGGACAGGGAAGAACAAATGGTAAGTCGGTAAGTCTTGTCGTGTTTGCTCTTATATCGCACAACGCACTGCCTCACGGGTTAGGCTATTCAATCCTTGCCATAAAACTGATCCTAAGGCAATACTAGAAAGGCAATCAAATAGTTGGTGCATGGAACCTATGTTATGTGATTGGATTTGTCGAGCGGGCAAGTAGCCTCCCCACTAGTGCATTCAATGTACTGATAATCCACCAAATTATTTGTAGGGTGCGGAAGAACCTTGTTCGGTACAGATGCCTCCTTCGTGCGTGCTAAGGCGTGGACTTCACTTCGGAGCCTTGGAGCATTGCGTCTAGAACTGAAGCACATATACAAGACATAATATTGGAATATTGCCTGAACATCGTATGTACATCATTCCACAAATATAGCCACTTGGCACGCTTTTACTGTTTCAGAGAGAGAGATCCGAGCGAATTATAATCTCAGCCAAACGCCACCTGTAACACTTATTTATATCAATAAAGAGCTTGTTCACATCAACTTGTGTTATTCAATGCTTTCGCTATTGTCGACTCAGTGAACTTGTTACCGATCACCTATGCGTTCATAATTTTGCTGCACTCGGACAATCTGTTCGACTCTGTGGCTTAAAACTCTTACCGTCACCCAATAAACCACGGCCTTGCACGGACGTGGCTCACGCTCGTGCGGCATCACGCCTGAATGGGTCAAGCGATCCTCCTGCGGGAGCGCTGGCATGGTCATTCTCGCCTAGCGGGGACAGCCGATTTAGCCTGCGAGAGATCGAAACGTGACAGATTGGTATCATAGCAGGATCAATTTCTTGGCCCAAAATCCCTTGTAATGACTCTGAGATTTAATCGATATGGTATTGCAATAGAGCGTTCCATACAATAAGTCTATAGATATTCTCAAAGTGTAAAATGTTTAGTGGACTTGAATTGCTTGATTGTTTCGATTGAGTACGGCGAGGGATGGCACTATCGCTACTCGAAATATCGAAAAGTTTATCCTTGAAGTTTCAAGGACGAAACTTTTTGTTGGTGGGGGATGGCAAATCAGAGAACTTCGTTCTGCATCATAAAGTTTATTTGATAGTGTTTCATGCATTCACATCGGTCGGACAATGGCTATTGGTGGAGAGCTGAACTGCATGTGTCACGGCTGCTACTGAGATAGTGGAAAGCAACCATGAGTCACAGCTGCCAATAGCATCAGATAAATAAGTCATTGGTATGCTGGTCCAACAGCTGCCGATCCTGAGATACTCGGGGACTGCCCTGCATATAGCTAGTTCATCGTGTTGGCTTGGATAGAGGAATGCCCCTAAGATGTGCATTGTGTATCTAGCTATGCATTTGTCCCTAGAGTCGCATGAGACACGCTGTGCACACCCTAAAACGGAACGAACGGCTTGTCTTGCTTAATATAGCATATGAAACTCTATTTTTAAAGATGTTTCCACACAATGTAATATGACTCTGCTATCGAACTGCATGAAATAAAAATAGGTAAAACTAGAAAGATCACATTCTATCAAAACATGTTTAGAGGGATAGACTATGCAAACCACTAGGCTTATCCTACAACTTGGACATAATATGGATTTTACTTAACAAACTCGAACCCCCGTACAAACGAATGTGTTATTAAGAGTAGAAAAAATCTGTGCTCGATGTTTAGAAATCTGAGTGAAACGAGCTTGGGTAGAATACCCTGTGCAAATGAACAATAGTTTGACCATAGAAATTGGGATGAGCATCGTGCAACAAAATTGCATGATGTATCGTATGCTTGAACCTGTACCTATGACCTTGGAAGCTGACCTAGTAATTAGGCAGACGATCTTACGCCGAGTGAATGAACCTATGTTACCGACTTTACCATATTGCTTGTATAAAGCATCACAACTAGGATAGCAAGACTTAGGGTTAGACTTAGGAATGATAACGTGTAGTAAGTTGACCCGAATGAATGGACGCTAGTCGGTATCGGATTGATCGTGCTTAACGGTAGTGCAAATGCTTGAGATTGAGTTGGAATAGAAATGATATGGAATTGATTGACCCTGTTGGAAGTGTCTTGGTAATTCATAAGGAAAACCCTTGAGATTTTCGCAAGTAGCTTGTCCGATTTCACTATCTCTAAGTTTGGTTGAAAGCATATGTTTGAGGGATGCCTTGAACGTGTGCACGATCCAAGACTAAGGGATATGTGAAACTCGAGTGCTAAGACTCCGCTATTGCTAAGTTGGTTGACATGCATATGTTTGAAGGACACTTCAAATCCGTGCACGATCCAGACTCACGATATGCCGATCTCAATGCTAGTGCAAGTGAATATCCACCTGAACAAGTATAACGACTTGTATAAGTTTGCCTCAGCCTTAGATCATTAATCCAGATCGATTGAAACATACTCTGCGTTAAGAAACATGTCATGCGCTAAGGCACAAATGAGACTGACTCGGCATACACGCAACATGGCGTAAGGAGCGAGTAGGAGATTGTGTTCAAATGGATTTAGTGGTACCGATTTCTACGCTTGGGATAGATTACATAATGCGATAGTATGGCTTGCCCTCAGTAAGTCTCGAGGACGAGACTTTTTTTGAGTGGTGTATGATGTAATACCCCGTTCCGTTCAAGTGGGCTGCCGATTCAAACGACAAAAGTGCAATATCCTGACCCACTTTGCTCAGGCGAGAATACTCGTTTGAGGCAAAGGATATCTAGCCTTGTCCCTTCAGGAGTTCGGCTTAGGCTTTCAGAGGCTCGCCCAGAGTATCGCTCAACCAAGGCGAATCATCGCTAAGGTGGGTGGCTATGGTAAACTTGTCTTTCTTAGCCATCACACTTAAAATATGGAACGATACATGCTAGTCGCTAGGTGAATCACCCCCTGCATGCTAATAAGAATCCAACGCACCTAGCTAAGGGAATAATCCCAACTTGTATTGCTTGTGCTAGAACATGGAAATAAAATACTGCTTATATTCAGACCCTCGCATGCTACCTTTGCCTTGTGCAAACGAGACCCCGCTTTGCCTCCAGCAGAATGATATATGTAATTTCAGTAGTGCACTGTTCACTCCCTACACTGCAAGACCCTGGATTATGTCGCTCGGTAGTTTTCCTTACGGTTTAACTTCTCGGCTTCTAGTAAACATTTTGCACTTTGAGAATATCTATGGACTTATTGTATGGAACGCTTTATTGCAATACCATATCGATTAAATCTCAGAGTCATAGCAACAAATTTTGGGCCAAGAAATCGATCCCGTTCTGATACCATTAATGTCACGCCCCGACCCCGCGAGGGACCGCCCGGACCATCACCTCTCCTCCGTCGGACCGGACGCGAACCACCGCGCCTCGGTGCACTGGACGCGAATTACCGTACCTCGGCGCCTTCCCGACGGGGTAGGGAATGGCCCGTTCGATACCGGAACGTGATACCGTGTGAGCCTGGGATTTCGCCCGCACAAGGCTTCATCATTTAAGTTGGATTTGGCTATCATTGCATTAATCGAGTAAGCAGCGAAAAGGGATATTGTTGTAATACAATGCATTTAGCCAACTGACTATTCGGGGCAAATCGAGGGACTTGGGTTCTCTTAGCAAAGGCATCGTTCCATACATTATGCCCCCTTATACGATAGCAACTCGGGGCAATCAAAATAATCAAAATTCCGTATCTTGGGGATTGAGGCACGCCTATCGCTCCCTCGGCCGATCCAGTACCTGCAAGCAAGTAAACTGTTGGTGGGTCAGCACTTTTATAAGTACTGGTGAGATAAAATAACTGAATAGAAGCAAGCATTCACTAAAACCAACACTAAGTAATCATGTTATAAAATATTGCATTACTAGTGATCTTTCTAGTTTTACCTATGTTCATTTCATGTAGTTCGATAGCAGAGTCATATTACATTGTTTGGAAAAAATCTTTAAAAACAGAGTTTCATATGCTATATTAAGCAAGACAAGCTGTTCGTTCCATTTTAGGGTGTGCGCAGTGTGTCTCGTGAGACTCTAGGGACAAATGCATAGCTAGACACATAATGCACATCTTAGGGGCAGTCCTCTATCCAAGCCAACACGATGAACTAGCTATATACAGGGCGGTCCCCGAGTATCTCAGGATCGGCAGCTGTTAGACCAGCATACCAATGACTTATTTATCTGATGCTATTGGCAGCTGTGACTCATGGTTGCTTTCTACTATCTCTGTAGCAGCCGTGATACATGCAGTTTATCTCTCCACCAATAGCCATTGTCCGACCGATGCGAATGCATGAAACACTATCAAATAAACTTTAGGATACAAACGAGATGAACCATCTGACTACAATCTTGTTGTGGGGGCAAGCCGCCTTATCATTAAACGCATTCAGGCACACGATATGGTTCTTTCGGAGCATAGACGATAGTGAACATGTTTATGCACTCTTAGACAAGCGTTCGTTAAGCAAACATGATCGTTTCAAAGACAATCTAGGTGAGTTCGTTCATTAACATGCAAGGCAGGTTCTATCATTCTCTTATGAAAATATTGCAAGCAAAAACTCAGATTATTATTAAGGCGTGCAAGAATCAGAGAAAGAAGTTCTGCCTACTTACATGATATATAATGCCGACGCAGAGCGGGGCATTACATACTTACCCACCAACAAAAAGTTTCTTCCTCGAAACTTTAAGGATAAACTTCTCGATATTCCGAGCAGCGATAGTGCCATCCCTCGCCATACTCAATCGAAACAATCAAGCAATTCAAGTATAGTAAATATTTTACACTTTGAAAATATCTATGGACTTATTGTATGGAACGTTCTATTGCAATACCATATCGATTAAATCTTAGAGTCATAGCAACGGATTTTGGGAAAAGAAATCGATCCCGCTCTGATACCATTAATGTCACGCCCCGGCCCTGCGAGGGGCCGCCTTGACCATCGCCTCTCCCCCGCTGGACTGGACTCGAACCACTGCGCCTCGGCGCACCGGACACGAACCACTGCGCCTCGACGCCTTCCCGAAGGGGCAGGGAATGGCCCGTTCGATACCGGGACGTGATGCCGTGCGAGCCTGGGATTGCGCCCGCACAAGGCTTCATCATTTAAGTTGTGTTTGGCTATCATCGCATCAATCGAGTAAGCAGCAAAAAGGGGCATTGTTGCAATGTAAAACAATTAGCCAACTGAGTATTCGGGGCAAATCGTGGGACTTGGGTTCTCTTAGCAAAGACATCATTCTATACATTATCCCCCTTTATACGATAGCAACTCGGGGCAATCGAAACAATCAAAATTCCGGGTCTTGGGGATTGAGGTACGCCTATCGCTCCCTCAACCGATCCAGTACTTGCAAGCAAGTAAACTGTTGGTGGGTCAACACTTTTATAAGTACTGGTGAGATAAAACAACTGAACAGAAGCAACCATTCACTAAAACCAACACTAAGTAATCATGTTATAAAACATTATATTACTAGTGATCTTTCTAGTTTTATTTATGTTCATTTCATGCAGTTCGATAGCAGAGTCATATTATACTATTTGGAAACATCTTTAAAAACAGAGTTTCATATGCTATATTAAGCAAGACAAGCCGTTCATTCCGTTTTAGGGTATGCACAGCGTGTCTCGTGAGACTCTAGGGACAAATGCATAGCTAGACACACAATGCACATCTTAGGGGCAGTCCTCTGTCCAAGCCAATACGTTGAACTAGCTATATGCAGGGCGGTCCCCGAGTATCTTAGGATCGGCAGCTGTTGGACCAGCATACCAATGACTCATTTATCTGATGCTATTGGCAGTTGTGACTCATGGTTGCTTTCCACTATCTCTGTAGCAACCGTGACACATGCAGTTCAGCTCTCCACCAATATCCATTGTCCGACCTATGCGAATGCGTGAAACATTATCAAATAAACTTTAGGATGCAGACGAGACAAACCATCAGACTACAATCTTGTTGCGGGGGCAAGCCGCCTTATCATTGAACACATTCAGGCACACGATATGGTTCTCTCGGAGCATAGGCGGTAGTGAACATATTCATGCACTCTTAGACAAGCGTTCGTTAAGCAGACATAATCGTTTCAAAGACAAGCTAGGTGAGTTCGTTCATTAACATGCAAGGCAGGTTCTATCATTCTCTTACGAAAACATTGCAAGCAAAAACTCAGATTATTATTAAGGCATGCAAGAATTAGAGAACGAATTTCTACCCACTCACCTGATACATAATGCCGACGCAGAGCAGGGCATTACAGTGATCACCCCTCATCCATACTCAAGTCAAGAAAGACCCATAAAGTGTGGGTGCCCAAGCCTTATCATGCATATCCCAAAGTTGCTGTCAATAAGAAAAAAAAATTCTGATTGACGAGAACTTCCTTGTCAATTTTGTCAACCAAGTTCAGATCAATGACTATGTGGACAACACCCTTGTGTTAAACAAGGGATACAAATTGTGCAACTCGCACAATATCAAGCAAAGGGTAATCCACACCCAAGCTTCTGAGTCCCTTGCGTTAAACAATGGATATAAATCGCGCAACTCGCGCAATATCAAACAAATGGTGATCCACACCCAAGCTTATGAACATGCGCATATTCGTTATAATGTGCAGGGCAAACAAGATATGGACATTGCTGTCCAAGCCAATCTCTCTACATGTGCGCTCTTCAAAGAGAAACAAAAGTTTCTCCAGAATCCATGCCAGTAGAAGAAAAACTACAGGCATACTAATGAAGCATTAGTCAGGAAAAATCATTCCCCTAACATCATGATCATGTATACAATAAAGGAAAAGTTATGTGCTACTCGTCAGAAGCATACTATTAGTGCTATAGGGCAAGACCTTCGTACAAAATTAAATGCACATAGGCAAACTCCGCCAACTCTGTCTGTGCCCCAGAAAGTGCACCAAGCAGGGTCAACCTCTTCACAACATGTTGTTTGTGTACGTGTACATAAGAAGACTGCTAGGGACAATTTTCTCTCATCCGTGAAGAACAAAAGCTTGAGAAATGATGAATCACTCGCCAATCAAGCCAGCACCTTGCTCTATACACAGGAGACCAAAAATGTGCATAGAAGATTCAATGTATCTCATGTAAAGAGGTAGAGTCTATCATCTTCCTTCTCTACTCTTTCCTCTTCTGATTTACGTGATCTTATTGTACAAAAGCGTAAGGAGAGAGAGAGAGAGAGAGAGAGAGATCCTATTGACTTTGCAACGATGTTCCCTAATGAACATTGTTGCAATTGTCATAAGGTTGTAATCAAATATTATTGTGCATCAACAAAACTGTCTGTGTTTGACCAATTGACTTATACTATGTCTTCCAAACCTCGACATAAAAAGAAAGCTGACAACGAGGAGTATGATGATAAACCGCTCTTTGCTCCAGCATACATGGCTTTGCATCTTCCTCATGGAGGGAGACAATCAAAACGAAGTTCTTCAAGAACACCCAGCCATAGGAGATTTGACCAACTCGTCAACTCCTTTGAAGGAGTATACCAAAAATACCTGTTCTCAAAGATGGGAGCTCATTCTTCAGTGGAATCCCCATTCCTCAGAATCTGAGGCTGGGGGTAGCAATCCCCCTAATTCTGAAACTGACTGTGTAGATTCCAACTACACGGTTCTTTCTACTAATCCCTCTATTGTACACAGAGATGTTAACGTCTATGCCATTAGTAACGAACATGACATTCCTTCATCAGGAAGCACTGAACAACGCCTCAACTCATTAGAGGCCGCTCTCAGGGACATGCACACCATGATGCAAAATATGCATCAAATGATGATTGCCCAACATTCTGTTACACTAGCTCCTATCCAAGTGGATCCATTCATATCTACACATCCTACTCCTAGAATAACACCCTAAAGGATAACACAAATCCAGAAGAAGTCCCAAACCAAGAGTCAGTAGCCCCAACTCTTAATCCTCCCAATATTGGAAGTGGACCTCCGCCGGTGGTAATACATGTTCAACCAGGATCATACCAGTCACCAGCACCACTCCAGCCAGAAGATCCTCTCAAAGTCATTCTGGAGTTGCGTGCATATGTCGATATTTTAAAGAACAAAGACCAGCTCCGCAAGCTGGGGGTGAAACAGCCTTATCCTCCTTATTTGGATAATGTTCCCTTCCCTCCTAAATACAAAGCCCAATCAATAGTCTTCTTTGAAGGTTAGACATCGTCGAGCCAATATATTAACTTCTTCAATATGATGAAGGCTCGCCTGCAGAAAGAGGATGCTGCCACTCTCACATTTTTATATGTGATATTTTATATAATATATGTATGTATATGATTAAGTGTATTTGTGTGTGTCTATATATGTTGGTATTATATATATATGTGTATTAGTGTTTGCATGTATATATGCATGTGTGTGTTTGTGTTTATGTGTGAGAGTATATATATATATATATATATATATATATATATATATATATATATATATATATATATATATATATATATATATATATATATATGTGTGTGTGTGTGTGTGAGGGTTTATACATATATTAATAGAGTATATATATATGTGTATATATAGATTAACATAGATTGGTGAGTGTATATGTATTTATGTAGGTGTGAGGGTGTGCTATGTCGTAAGTGTGTTTGTGTGAGTATGTGTGAGAGCATGCAAAGAGCAGTCCTATTGCAGAGTATCAACAGAAGAGTATCAGCAGAAGCATTAAGCCATTCACAAGTGCAACAGGGAGCTCGGGCAGGAGGCAGTACTCGTACACTGGGAGCATCGAGCAGTCAGCAATACACAGTTGCTGAGCAGCAATGCATAACCAGTGCATGCTACAACAGAAAGTAAGTTATGCGGGCCCCAGAAAGTAGTTCAGTTCAACTGGAGGGGGGACTCGGGGTAGCTGTAGTTCAGCAGGAAGAAGAGCTACTGCAGCTCAGCAAGAAAGTCGAATAGTGTGCAGTACATGAGGGAGATGCTAGGCTCGGGCAGCAGCCAACTGCTCGGGTAAGCTCAGCAGAGCACTGCACTCTGTAGTAGCAGTCAACAGAAGGAGATGCAAGCTACTGAAGAGGCAGCAAGGGGGACTTGGGGTGCAGTGCATATCCATACTACCTGTAGTAATATCTGCAGTTCAGTAATGCAGTGGCATTTCAGCATGTTGTGGTGGCAGCAATGCCAAGTATCAGCAATGGGTGCCTTCAGATTCAACACAGAGGGGAGAAGCTTTCAGTACCAGTAAAGTTCAGTTTGTGTATCAGTGAGGTTAGCATATTATGATGGGTAGTCTAGTGTTAAGTTATTATAGCTAGATAACTAGTTGTATACTTGTTTAGTAAATAAGTGTTATATATATATATATATATATATATATATTTTGACTAGTAGTCTAGTTAGTTGTGGTATTGTATGCTAGTAAGTACATATGGTTATAGTTAGCATATAATAGTTAAGTAGTTAGTTATGTATACTATTGGTATTATATGTTAGTAGTATAGATATATTATATAGTTGGTATATTAGTTTAGGGTTTTATATTTGTGTATTAGCTATATGTTAGAGTTTTGGATTACCTCGGGATACCAAGGTAATAATACCAAGGTAATACCAAGGTATTGGGTCGATACCCAAAGTATTGAGTTTGGGTATCGAAATAAGTGTGATACGCATTGGTGCAAGGCCAAGGTATCCAAATTTTATTATTTTGTTATAGTATTATAATTATTGACTTGAATATATAACTAAAGTACTATTTTCATATAATTAAACTTTTGTATCTTAGGATACGACCTTTTGAGTGTCTTTTAGTTTCTTAGATTAGCTTGTATAGTTTAGTTTCATAGTGCTTTGACTTAGTGTTGTAGTGTTAGACTCTGGCAACTAAGATTTAATCGGTTTGACCTAGAAATGACTTATTGACTTAGAATTGCTTCATATTAACTTATTTTTATTCTTGAACCTAGTATTGATGCAACATACCATATATAGGTCTGTGTGACACCAGCTTGGGCATCGAGAGACACACCTTGCTCAGGACTTCAGGTGAGTACATTTCTCTGATAGTTTTTAATTTATAATAGATTATATATGCATGTTCTAGAATTATATACTTGATTTTGAGACAGTGATTTTACGGACTTGTGCTACATGGATCCCGTCAGGAGATGTTATCTCCTACCGTATTCATCGGGTACTCATGTACATGTATTTCATCGTGTATATTGGGTATTGATTTATATTTTTTTTGTATCATGTCGTGATTGGATCCATTGGTATTATTTGGGGATGAGAGAGTACGAGTTGATTATGGGAACAAAGCCCTATTATTACATCGTGTACATTCTGGTTACATACCTCACTTGTAATCGTCTTACCTGATCATGTTCACCCAAACCGATCACATAATGAACTTGTATTCTGAGGCACATTAGTTTAGATTGCAGTTATTTTATCATATTGCAGATATTCATATTGTTGATCTATATTCTCGTACATTACCTGTATACCTATTGTTCATTCATTCATATATTTAGTGATCTTGTATTTCATTTCTATTATCTGTTTTATATGCTCGATTATGTTATTGAAACTGCTTTCAGAGGTATGTACTTCGCTCCAATCCTAACTGGATATATTTTTCCAGATGATTAGCTTATAGAGCAGTGTCTCACATTCTACGGGGCGCAGGATGGCGTACCTATAGAGGATACTCCTATAGACTAGGAGGACTTAATTGCATAGCCCGAGGAGGTCTAGTTATTTGTGTTGGCTTGTGTTAGACTATTATATTTGTGGAGATTCACAGTTTGTATTATTATTTCAGATTATGGATTGTATCTTATTCTTTCCTTCGCTATTCCATTCATGCATTATCTTCCTTAGTTTGTTCTGTGATTGAGATTAGTCATACTTGTGAGATACCATATTGTTCCTCCGTTTGGAGTTGAGATGATTGACAGGTACCATATTATATTGTTAAGATGTTAGATTGTTAGAAATAACCCAAACAACGTTCTACCATCAATTCTGCGGGGTAGGTTGGACGTAACCACGTACTCATACCCGATTATCCGGGTGCGAGTCGTGACACATTTTTAGTAGTGGCCCATGCAGGTTTTGATTCGTAATTAATGCGATTTCGTAGTTGTGCTCGTCTAGAGTATTGCTACTTGCTTGCTTTAGAAAATAGGATTTAAGCTGAGAGTTTACTCAATCACAGCTAGGAAACGTTCCAAAATCTGTTTTGCAAATCCCTATCTATTGAATAATGCTTTTACTTTGAATAAGTTATGTCCTTATTTGATGATATCGTATCGTATTCAATATTGATTCCTTATTTCAATCTATCTTCAGGATGCCGCCGAAGATGCATTCCCAGCGCTCAGGTGCCGCGACAACACGATCTGTCACTTTATCACCCTTGAGGGCAGCACCCTCAGACGATGGTCCAACACCTATATTCAGAAGGTTAGCTTCACCGGTCCAGGTGGGCGTATCAGCAACAACTTTCGAAGGTGCTCCACCTCCAGTACCGAGGATATGACAGACAGTTTCCGAGGATATTCCACTCCCACCACCGGCAGTTGATCAGATGCAGATGTTCACGCTCTTCCAATAGATAATGGAGGCATAACAACGTCGGTCGGAGGTCCTGCGATAGAGAGTGGAGAATGCTTACCAGATCGTACTTGCAGCAGTTGAGAGAGCTACTACAGTCCAGCCACAGACGGTGCCACCTTAGTTTATTCTTTAACTGTCGAGGCCGGGTGCCATCATAGACTTTAAGAGGATGGGCCCGAAGGACTTCAAAGACAAACATGGAATTTTTTATGCGGATGATTAGATCGAGGACATCGAGCGGAACTTGCGGCTGGCGCAGATTTTAGAGGTGCTACAGATAGAGGCAGCGGGGTGCATGATGTTCGATATTACTTTGACATGGTTTTGGATAGACCCCAAGATTGCAGTACGATGACTCATTTGGGAAGCCTTCAAAGAGCTTTTCAAGGAAAAGTTCTTCCCATACATGGCTCTTACATCTTTGGAGAGCCAGTTCCAGTATCTCCTCCAGGGAGGTATATCAGTGGACGAGTATGCGACGGAGTATTGCTGACTAGGTCGCTTCGTGGAGGGGCAAAACCCTAGAGGCAGAGCCAGGAAGTTCAGGAAGGGCCTGAACCGGGAGGTCAAATCCCACACCAACGAAGATCCTACCGCTACCTTCGAGAAGATTCTCAAACAGGCACAGAGAGCGGAGGATGACTTAGAGCTTAGCTCTAAGAGGCCGAGGGACACAAGAGGATCCAGCACCAACATGGGTCTACCATAGAGGCCTTATTTCCAGCAGCAGCACCAGAGACATTACCAACACCAGAGGCAGCAGTATCACGGGCCAGCTAGAGCGCCGGTACAACAGATGCATCAGATCCAGAGGGCAGCACTTCCTTACACTTTCTATAAGAAGCAAGGACACGGATGGGACGCATGCAGGATGAGGCTAGGCCAATACTTATTCTGCGGTTCGGGAGATTATCAATTTAGGGCTTGTCCTTAAGTCCCAACTCGTCTAGTTCAGGGCGGAGGTCTGGCACAGAGAGCACCCGTTAGGCCACCAGCGGGGCAGCAGAGAGGACCTCTACCACCGTAGAAGAAGCAGTTTGCCCAGCATCAGCCGCAGAGAAGAGCGCAGCGACAGGGGCAAGATTTTGCCTTGACTGTCAAGGAGGAGGAGCCGGTTGGCGATGTCATCTCAGGTTCAGTTTATCTCAATTCCTTTCCAGTTCATATTTTATTCGATTTTGGTGCTTCTTATAGCTTTGTATCTGTATCTTTTGCTTTGAGGCATCATCTTGAGTCTGAACCGTTGGCGAGGACTTGCAAGATCACTACCGGGGGTGGCATTATCCTGGTCAGTGATATTTGCAAGAATAAAAGAGTTTATTTGGGAGGCCAAGAGTTGAGCGTATGTTTACTCGTAATGCCACTTTCAAGTTACGATATAGTACTCGAGATGGATTGGTTGAGTAGACATCACGCTAGTATCGATTGTCGTAGAGACAGGGTTTTATTTCAGACGCCAGAAGAGCCAGAGTTTGAGTTTGTCCGAGGAGCAGAGCAGAGCGAAGGTGATTTCTGTGAAGCTTTGGTAGAAGAGTAGAAGCCGCCATATCCTTTGATTGCAGAGTTCATAGATGTCTTTCAAGAGAAGTTGTCGGGGTTGCCGTCGAACAAAGATGTGGAGTTATCTATAGATTTGGTGCCAGGCGCAGAGCTAATATATCACCACGTCTATAGAGTAAACAACAACAAAATGGCGGAGTTGAAGAAGCAGGTGGATGAGTTGCAAGACAAGGGCTTTATCCATTCCAGTTCATCACCTTGGGGTGCTCTGGTACTTTTTGTACCAAAGAAGGATGGGTCAGTACGTATGTGTATCGACTACATAGCACTTAACAACCTCACTATTAAGAACAAATACCCGTTGTCGCTGATTGATGACTTGTTTGACTAGTTGAGCGGAGCGAAGGTATTCTCGAAGATAGACTTGAGGTCAGGGTACCACCAGGTGAAAGTAAAGAGGAAAGACATCCCAAAGACAGCTTTTGGGACTCATTATGGGTAGTTTAAGTTTTTGGTGATGCCGTTTGGGTTGACCAATGTCCCGACAGTATTCATGAACCTGATGAATAAGGTGTTTCATCAGTACCTGGATCAGTTTGTTGTAGTCTTCATTGATGATATTCTGATATATTCGAAGACCCCAGAGGAGCATGAGTAGCACTTGAGGATAGTTCTGGAGACCTTCAGGAAGGAGAAGCTGTATGGCAAGTTATCAAAGTATGAGTTCTTCCTTGATAAGGTTGAATTCCTCGGGTATGTTATTACAGGAGATGGAATCTCAGTGGACTGGAAGAAGATTTCAGCAGTTGAATCATGGTCTACCCCAAGTTCAGTAGCAGAGATCAGGAGTTTCCTTGGATTGGAGGGCTACTACCGGAGGTTTGTTCAAACTTTTCTAGACTTGCAGAGCCGATGACTAGACTAACCAGGAAGGACATAGGATTCGTCTGGTCTGAGGATTGTTAGTCAGCATTTGAAGAGCTGAAGAGAAGGTTGACTACAACTCCAATCTTGACATTTCCATCAAGAGCAGGAGGATTTTCTATTTACAGTGATGCATCGGAAAAGGGTCTGGGTTGTGTGTTGCAGCAGCATGGAAAGGTGATTCCCTGTGCTTCCAGGCAATTACGTTCGCATAAGAAGAACTACCCTACCCATGACTTGGAGTTGGCAGCGGTTATCTTTGCTCTCAAATTATGGAAATACTACTTGTATGGAGAGAGAGTGGAGATCTTCACAGACCATAAGAGGTTGAAGTATGTGTTTACCCAAAAAGAGCTCAACATAAGGTAGCGGCGATAGTTGGAGCTGATGAAAGACTTTGGCATTTCCTTGCAGTACCATCCAGGGAAGGCCAACGTAGTCGCGGATGCTTTGAGAAGGTATCCAGTGACTATGTGCTTGACGATAGTCATACATTTATTGGTCGATCTTAAAAGTTTGGACATTGAGGTATTGGTTCCTGGAGTCACAGCACAGATGTAGGGACTTTAGGTACAGTCAGAGCTGTGGACCGGGTCAATCCGGACAGTATGAGGATGAGTCTATGAGGAGCATCAAAGAACAGGTTCAGATGGGACTGGCAGAGGACTTCATCGTCGCAGATGATGGATCATTGTGGCACGGTAACAGATTATGTATACCGAGAGGAGCATTGTGCGAGAAGATTATGCAGTAGGCACATCGATCTCAGTACTCTATGCATTCAGGTGCCAACAAGATGTATAGAGACATAAGAGAGCATGTATGGTGGTATGGCATGAAACGGGAGGTAGCTAGCTTCGTGTCCAGATGGTTAGTTTGCCAGCAGGTAAAGGCGGAGAGATAGAGGCCAGATGGATTACTTCAGTCTTTACCCATTTCGGAGTGGAAATAAGATTATGTGACCATGAATTTTGTATCAGGACTTTCGCGTTCTCCAGGTGGTAAAGATACGATTTGGGTAATCATGGACAGGTTGACCAAATCAGCCACTTTCTGTCATTCAAAGTGGGTACATCTACGGAGAAGCTCGCAGAGATGTATGTGCGTCAGATTTTTAGATTGGACGGTATTTCGGTAAGCATAGTCTCGGATCGGGATAGTCGCTTCACGTCCCACTTCTGGAGGAGTTTGTACGCTAGCTTAGGCGCTCAGCTCAAGTTCAGTATCGTATATCACCCTCAGACTGTCGGACAGTCGGAGAGGACTATTCAGACTCTCAAGGATATGCTACGTACCTGTGTTTTGGATCTTGGAGGTTCTTGGGAGGATCACCTTCACTTGGTAGATTTTTTATACAACAACAGCTACCAAGCCAGCATTGAGATGTCACAATTTGAGGGGTTGTATGGACGGAGATGCCGCACTTAATTATCCTAGGATGATATTGGTGAGAGAGCTTTATTGGGACCAGAGATGGTAGTGGATGCAGCAGAGAAGGTGAAGCTTATCAAGGACAAGCTTCGGGTGGCGCAGGACAGGCAGCGGCATTGGGCCAATAGCCACCGGAGACCTTTGGAGTTTGAGGTATAGATTATTGTTTTGTATTGCTTGTGTTTGATTGTTTGTTTTGTTAGAGTGCTAATGTTGTGTTTTGTGCTAAGTTGGTGTTCTAGTTTTCTTGAGGATTTCTCCGACACATGACACAATTCATTTCGGTGGAGGCAAAAAGCTTAGTCCGCGATTCATCGGATCTTTCAGTATTTTTGAGAGAGTCGGTACAGTTGCATATAGACTAAACTTACCACCTGTATTGGAAGGAGTGCACAACATATTTCACGTGTCACAGTTGAGATGGTATGTGGCAGATCCCATTCATGTGTTGGATCACTCGAAGATAGAGGTGGGCCCTACTCTTAGCTATCCAAAACAGCCAGTAGAGATTCTGGATCGGAGAGAGAAGGTGCTGAGGAACCAGATGATTCCTTTGGTGCGCGTCGCGTGGAGGTATCACTCGCCAGGAGAGAGTACCTGGGAGCGAGAGGCTGAGATGCGCAAGCGATATCCATATCTGTTCGAGCCGTGAGGTATAATTCTTTCTTGTATTGTATTGTTTGCTTTTGTTAGTTAGTTTCTTCCTTAATTTCGAGGACACAATTTTTTTAAGGTGGGTAGGATTGTCACCCTAATATTTTTAATCAAGGGTAGTTTGGTAATTGACAAGGGTATTTTAAATTTAGGATTTATTTCTATTTAAATATTGTGCATGCATGATTAATTATTTATTATATTATTTATTGATTGCTAGTTGTAGATTTATTTTAGACTTATGTAGTGGACCTAACCTATTTAATTAGATGCATGAACTAATATTTCAAATGAGTTTAGATTAAGCCCATGAATTAGGCCTATGGATTATGAGGTTGTATTAATTAGTGAAACCATTAGATTAGAAACTTCCCTCCCAAATTAATTTCTTCATGAGAGGCCCCAAGGGGTAAATAAGAAATTTTATATCGCTTGGAAGAGGGTATATGGCCGGCCACCCATAGGAGGAGAGAGTGCCTCATTTTATTTTATTTCTAATTCTATTAGATCTAGTTTTTCCCTCTTTCAATTTTCTTCATTTTCTCATCAATTCTCCACCAATTTCTTCACAAATTTCTTTCCTATTTTTTATTAGAGGCTTCTACATCAAGGATCTACAAGAAGGAAGCAAGGAGCAACAAGGAGGAGGCTAAGATCTAGAAGGAGAGGAGCTACTTTCCATTTTGGGACTTTTTATTGGGAATCCATCTCTTAATAGGTACATTTCAATTTTTCTTCTTCTAGTAGAATCTAAATCTAAGATTTTACCATGAGAAATTAACCCACATGCAAGGCTACCCATAGGAATTAGTTTTAGGTTCATAGGAGACCTACGGTGGAAGTTATGTGCATTTTGGTATCAATTTTAGGAAATTTCAAGATTGACACATATGGTATTTGTCATTTGGTCAAATAGATCAATATGACACATGATTTATTGTTTGTGACTAGTGTCGTATCCACAATTGGGTACGTGTAGGCCGTATCTCGTCGATTTGACAAAACGGGTTAATTTTGGGGGTTTTTCTCTGACACGGGGACTTGTGCATATCATATTGTGACACGAATACGTAGTTGATCTAATTATTATACGTATTGCTCATATTTAGTGTATTAGACTTGCTCGTGTCCTCCGAAATACGTTTGGTTGTGTGGTGGAGCCGTATCGCAAGCGTATCATAGAGTTAGTGTAATATGGGTGCGGTACACTCCACGTGTTTGGTGTTTTGCTCTTAAATATATATATATATATATGATATTTTGTATAATATATGTATGTATATGAGTATGTAGATGATTAAGTGTATTTGTGTGTGTCTATATGTGTTGGTATATATATATATATATATATATATATATATATATATATATATATATATATATATATATATATATATATATATATATATGTATATGTGTGTGTGTGTGTGTGTGTGTGTGTGTGTGTGTGTATTAGTGTTTACATGTATATATGCATGCGCGTGTTTGTGTTTATGTGTGAGAGTATATATATATATATATATATATATATATATATAGTTTGAGCTACAAATAGTGAGATACTTTGATATATATCTATATGTATATATATATGAGGGTTGATACATATATTAGTTGAGTGTATATATATGTGTATATATAGATTAATATAGATAAGTGAGTGTATATGTATTTGTGTATGTGTGAGAGTGTGCTATGTCGTAAGTGTGTGTTTATGTGAGTGTGTGTGAGAGCATGCAGAGAGCAGTCCTACTGCAAAGTATCAACAAAAGAGTATCAGCAGAAGCATCGAGCCATTCACCAGTGCAACAGGGAGCTCAGGCAGGAGGCTGTGCTCGTGCACTGGGAGCACCGAGTAGGCAGCAATACACAGTTGCTGAGCAGCAATGCATAGCTAGTGCATGCTACAACAACAAGTAAGTTATGCAGGCTACAACAAGTAGTTCAGTTCAACTGGAGGGGGGACTCGGGGTAGCTGTAGCTCAGCAGGAAGAAGAGCTGCTGCAGCTCAGCAAGGAAATCGAGCAGTGTTTAGTGCAGGAGGGAGATGCTAGGCTCGGGCTGCAGCCAACTGCTCGGGTAAGCTCAGCAGAGCACTGCACTCTGCAGGAGCAGTCAACTGAAGGAGATGCAAGCTACTGCAGAGGCAACAAGGGGGACTCGGGGTGCAGTGCACAGCCATACTACCTGTAGTAGTATCTTCAGTTCAGCAATGCAATAGCATTTCAGCATGTTGCAGTGGCAGCAATGCCAAGTATCAGCAATGGGTGCCTTCAAATTCAGCACGGAGGGGAGCAGCTTTCAGTATCAGTGAAGTTCAGTTTGTGTATCAGAAAGGTTAGCATATTATGATGGGTAGTCTAGTATTAAGTTAGTATAGCTAGATAACTAGTTGTATACTTGTTTAGTAAATAAATTAGCTACATATATATATATATATATATATATATATATATATATATATATATATATATATATATATATATATATATATATATATATATATGACTAGTAGTCTAGTTAGTTGTGGTATTGTATGCTAGTAAGTACATATGTTATAGTTAGCATATAATAGTTAAGTAGTTAGTTATGTATACTATTGCTATTATATGTTAGTAGTTTAGATACATTATATATTAGTATATTAGTTTGGGGGTTTTATATTTGTGTATTAGCTATATGTTAGAGTTTTGGATTACCTCGGGATACCAAGGTAATACCAAGGTATTGGGTCGATACCCAAGGTATTGAGTTTGGGTATCGAGATAAGTGTGATATGCATTGGTGCAAGGCCAAGGTATCCAAATTTTATTATTTTGTTATAGTATTATAATTATTGACTTGAATATATAACTAAAGTATTATTTTCGTATAATTAAACTTGCGTATCTTAGGATACAGCTTTTTGAGTGTCTTTTAGTTTCTTAGATTAGCTTGTATAGTTTAGTTTCATAGTGCTTTGACTTAGTGTCGTAGTGTTAGACTCTGGCAACCAAGATTTAATCGGTTTGACCTAGAAATGGCTTATTGACTTAGAATTGCATCATATTAACTTATTTTCATTCTTGAACCTAGTATTGATGCAACATACCATATATAGATCTGTGTGACACCAGCTTGGGCATCGAGAGATATACCTTGCCCAGGAATTCAGGCGAGTACATTTCTCTGGTAGTTTTTAATTCATAACAGTGTATATATGCATGTTCTAGAATTGTATACTTAATTCCGACACAGTAATTTTACGGACTTATACTACATAGATTATGTCAGGAGATGTTATCCCCTACCGTGTTCAGCGGGTACTCGTGTACATGTATTTCATCGTGTATATTGGGTATTGATTTACATTTTGTGTTCACACACTGCTCATGTTTAGTGTGCTTATTCGTGTATACCCACTGCTCGTGTTCAGTGGTTATGATATTCGTGTACACCCACTGCTCGTATTCAGTGGTCATATTTCATGTTCGTAGCATGTGGTGATTGGATCCATTGGTATTAATTGGGGATGGTAGAGTAGGAGTTGATTATGTGATCAAAGTCCCATTGTTACATCGTGTACATTCTGGTTACATACCTCACCATTAATCGTCTTACCTGATCATGTTCACCTAAACCGATCACATAATGAACTTGTATTCTGAGGCACATTAGTTTAGATTGCAGTTATTTTATCATATTGTAGATATTCATATTATTGATCTATATTCTCGTACATTACCTGTATACCTATTGTTCATTCATTCATATGTTTAGTGATCTTGTATTTTATTTTTATTATTTGTTTTATATGCTCGATTATGTTATTGAAACTGCTTTCAGAGGTATGTAATTCGCTCTAATCCTGTCTGGATATTTTTTTTTAGATGATTGGCTTATAGCACAATGTCCCATATTTTACGGCCCGTAGGACGACATACCTATAAAGAAACTCCTATAGACCAGGAGGACTTAGTTGCAGAGCCCGAGGAGGTCTAGTTATTTGTGTTGGCTTGTATTAGACTATTATGTTTGTGGAGATTCACAGTTTGTATTATTATTTCTGATTGTAGATTGTATCTTGTTGTTTCCTTCGCTATTCCATTCGTTTATTATCTTTCTTAGTTTGTTTTGTGATTGAGATTAGTCATACTTGTGAGATACCATATTGTTCCTCCCTTTGGAGTTGAGATGATTGACAGGTACCATATTATATTGTTGAGATGTTAGATAGTTAGAAATGACCCAGACAACATTCTACCACCGATTCTGCAGCGTAGGCTGGGCGTAACCACGTACTCGTGCCCGATTATCTGGGTGCGGGTCGTGACTGATGCTCTCCTTACCAGATTGTTCGTGGGATGCTTGGCCGACTTAGCCTACGATTGGTATCATAGTTTATCTGATAATTGCATATCCTCGTTTGATGACATGAAGTATATTTTTCTCTCACGATTCTACGAGGGAGGCATGGATATGACGATGTCTTCGCTCATCGATATCAAACAGAAGGAGAAAAATCCGCTCACAAATTTAAATGTTTCAGGCAAGCAACTATGAAGTTTTCTTCCGGTATTCCTGATTCCGCATTTATCCCTACTTGCCAATAGAATCTACTGCCTATAGTAGGGCTCTGGATGGGTCCAACTCAATTTCAAGACTGGACGACATTCATCATAAGGGCCAAAGCTACTGAAGGTAACGTGAAGATGGCACATAACTTGGGGATATAAAAGACCAATGCAGAAGGAAAGCGCTCCTCCTCCAACAACAACAATACGAATAATCGCAACAACAAAGAAAATAAAGCCTTAGCAATAAATTTGGAAAAGAAATCCACCTCTCCTCTAGCACAAAAGCCTCCAGAATCTTCCAGACCTAAGGAGTAATATTCCTTTGACGAGAGCGACATCCACAATATTTTTGACTGTCTGATGAAGAGCAACGTATTATAGTTGACCGATATCAAACGACCGGAGGAGGCCGGTAAAACATGTGACCCAAAATACTGCTTATACCATCGGTATGTACATCATCCTACCAAGGCTTGTTATGTCTTGAAAAGAAAAATATAATAGTTGATAGATGCCAAAGCTATCACCCTTCACAATGAGGAGAAGACGATCACCGCCAATATGGTATCTCTTCAATTTGGTAATTTTTTGGCATAAGAAGTCCCTAACGGCGTTATTCCAATACCTCGAGTTATAATGGAAGTGGTAAATCTTCTGCCTCCTCAAAGTCAAACAGAGAGATTGGTGCCTCTTACCACAGATCATGACAAGATTATGTAGATTCATCCCGATCTGTTGCCAGATTGGGACCAGGGAGCAACATCTTCCAATTCAAAATCCATGAGGGACAAGGAATATAAACCATGCAATATGATTTCTTTGGATTATCACTTAGACAGAATGCAAGATCAACCTCAAAAAGATATACCTTTCGAGATCAGAATTCAAAATCTGAACATTGCTCCACCAAGATCTACTCGCAAGCTTCGCTTGACACACCGACAATGGTGTATGATTGGAAGTGTTTCACTTAATAGGGCACAATAAATCTTCATTGCTTATGAAGGTGTTCCTATACAAATTCTCTCTCCTTCTTCTACAATTAGAGCATCAACCTCAACTAGTGTAGCTGAAGGGTAGCGTCCCCAATTTTATTAATACAACCAATAATCTGTACGCTTGATGTAAAACATGGGATATGATTTCCAGAAAGTTGAAGGTTTGAACTTTGGCAAGAGACAACGTATTCCTCTACAACTCCAAGGAAAGTCTAACAAATCCTGTAGTGGATTGGGTTACGATCAAATTAGCCCACAAACTCATTCCAAAAAGAGGCATGACAAAATGAAACTCAAGTCTTGTAACATTGTACTTTTTTCTCCGATGCCCGAAGAAAAAATTATGACTGGTACCAGATCCGAAAAAGATTATCATAAAACATATGAGTTTGTCCCAAAAGATGCTCCTGATGCTTCTTCTACTTTATCAACTCCAATTGATCCAGTACACCCGAACCTGGTCCTTCGAAGCCTACTACGATAGAGAAAGGGAAGCAAAATAAAGTATGCTTTGACAAATCCCTAAAGAAGAATGTACATCAAGGACTTGAAAAGCCCTACAATTTTGATATATTGGCACAACTTGCCAATACTCTAGCCCGACTTCCTATATTCAAGTTACTTCGTTTGTCGAAGGAGACTCATGAAGCTTTGAGCGAAGCTCTGATACATGCAGACTCATGCTTAGCTCAACTCAAGACTTCTGATGAAGATCCACTAGCGTGCCCTCAATGCCATAATATGATTGAGAAGATTCCTAACATCACCTTCACGCAATATGACATGCTACTCAAGGATAACCAACATGACAGGCCTCTGTATTATACCGGTTATATCGAATCTATTAATGTGAACCGGATTCACATCGACCCTAGTTCTTTACTCAGTATAATTCCTAAAAGCCTAATGAAAGAATTGAAGATACCAATGCACAACCTGTCTGTCACTAGCATTACCATTCTAGGCTTCAATATTGGAAGAAGTAAACCGCCCGGGAAAGATACGCCTAAAAATTCAGATAGGCAATATACGTACTATAGTCACGTGCTATGTGATCGACTTTGACGTATCTTATAACATTTTACTGGGACATACATGGATACGTGAGAATAAAATTGTACCCTCCACCCTGCACCAATGCTTCAAATATGTAGACAGTCAAGGAGAAGTCAAAACAGAGGTAGTTGACCTCAACCCATTCAAAGGTGTCAAAGCCTATTTCTTTGACTCTGTACTCTATACACCGGAGTATATGAAAGAAGAAGCTAATCAAAATGGTGATGAAGCTGAGAACACCCCAAAGGAAGAGTATTTGATGATCCAAGTCAAAGGATGTACTACTCGTCCAACTCCTTTGAAGCCTCTCGGCATCGACCTTGTCACTACCTCATTTCCAGGGCAGAGTATTTTTTATTTTAATTTGGTAAATTATGTATTGATCATAAATAATTGTATTTATATTTAATTAGTTGGTTGTATTATATTTTATTGGTTGTTTTAGGGTTTTGGCTAGTCTGGACCCATGTCAGACCCTAGTGGACCCATGTCAGACCCAACCAACACCCTTGTCAGACTTATTTATTGGTGTAGAATAGTTATTTATAATTTTAATTAGTTAGTTGGAGTGATTAGGGATTAATTAGAGTGCTTTTGGAAACCCCAAACCCAAACCCTATTAGCATGACTTAAGAGAGGGATATTTTGGTCTTTGTACTAAACACAAACCCTAACCCTAAACCTATTTCTATACATGGCCGACCCTTTCCCCCCTCTATTTCATTTCTTCTTCTTCTTCATTCTCCTCTCCACTCTCTTTCTTCACTTCTTCCATTTTTTACTTCAATTCCAAGTAAGTTTCTCACCATTCCTTCTCTTCCTTCATTTGTTTCTCTCTTTAATGTTAACTCTAACCCATCACTTTTCCCTAACCTAGGTTTGTAGAGCCTAGATTTGGTGTAGAGGCTTGGCTTGGAGGCTTGAGAGTGGTGATTTCTAGGTTTTTTGGAGACTTTGGCCTTAGGATTCCAGCTCCCAAGAGGTAAATCCTAATTTTTTTCTTAGTGATTGCTCTAATATAGTGTAATTAGTAGTTTAGAACCTTCATAGACCTTAGGGCTACCCATGGGAGGAAGTTGGAGCTTGTTTGGATGTGTTTAGAGACTTTAACATTAGGTTTTGTGTCAATTTTGGGTGAAATTCGAGATTGGCCCAATTTTGGGTATTGCCCTAGGTTAGACGAACCTAGGTAGACGTTCTTGGGTGTCTTGAGGGTAAGTACGTGTCCCCGTTCGGACACGTGAGGTCGTGTCGCAAAGATTTGGACATTTCGGGCGATTTGGGGGTTTTCCTTTGTCGTGGGTTCCACATGCATGTGAAATTTTGCTATGGACCTAGAATCGGAGAGTTAGCATTTTTTTAAGATTTTAGACATTGATTAGAACTCGTGAGTAAATTTTGGGTCAATTTTGAGTAGGTTTGGCGTACGTTTCACGAGGTATCGCGAGCCGCACTCCACGTATTCGTCGAAATAACCAAATAGCCATTTCGACTTGGTTTCTAGGTTTCGAACTTGTGCGCGGGTTGGTTTAGCCTCGGGGAGTGTGTATTAGAGTTTACGAGTTTATATTTATATATGTATATAGGTGTTTATATCTGTTTGTGTGAGTGTGGTTGAGTGTGTATATTGGTATGGTTGAGTGTGGGTAGTGTGTGTGTGTGGTTTGTGTGTGAGTGTGAGATGTTGGTGTGTAGTGTGTTGATTGTGTGTAGTGTAGTGAGTGTTTGTGGTAGTGTGTTTGTTTATAGGTGTGTTTGAGCGTGTGTTAGTGTGTGTTTGTGTGAGTGTGTATGTGAGTGTGGATATGTGTGTGTATATATATATATGTATAGATATATAAGTATAGATATATATATGTGTGTGTGTGTGTGTGTGTGTGTGTGTGTATATATATATATATTTATGTATTTATAGGTTTGTGGGTGAGTGTGGGTAGTGTGTGTGTTGTGGTTGTGTGTGTGTTGGTGAGTGTGTTTGTGTGTAGTAAGTTGTTAGTTATAGTGTGTGTTAATATATATATATATATATATATGTGTGTGTGTGTGTGTGTGTGTGTGTGTTTGTGAGTGAGTGTTGAGTGTATAGGTGTAGTGTGTTTGTGTGTGTGTATGTGTGTGTGTGTTTATATATATATATATATATATATATATATATATATATATATATATGTGTGTGTGTGTGTGTGTGTGTGTGTGTGTGTGTGTGTTTATATATATATATATATATATATATATGTGTGTGTGTGTGTGTGTGTGTGTGTGTGTGTGTGTGTTTATATATATATATATATATATATATATATATATATATATATATATATATATATATATATATATGTGTGTGTGTGTGTGTGTGTGTGTGTGTGTTGGTGTGTGATGGTTGATAGAGATGAGAGCGGGAGAGTGAGATAGAGTGATAGAGGAAGAGAGCAGCAGTAGTAGTTGAGAGCAGCAACAGCAGCAGCCAGTTTGCAGTGCAGCAGCAGCAACAAGTGCAGGCAGCAACAGCAGCGCTTAGCAGTAGCAGCTAGCTCCCCCCTTTATATATATATATATATATATATATATATATATATATATATATATATATATGTATATATAGATGTATATATATAAGTATATGTATATATATGTATTGATATATATATATATATATATATATATATATATATATATATATATATATATATATAGGTATAGCTAGCTAGCTAGTTAGTGAGTTGAGATGGGTAGGTAAGGTATCTCAGTACCTTGAGATACCAAGGTATTGAGGTAAGTTGGGTATCGAAGATGAGGTATTTGCCTATACACTAGGTTATATATATATATATATATATATATATATATATAGTTAAATATATGTTTTATATATAGTAGCATATGGTAGTATATACAAATAGATAGTTAGCTAGTTATTTAGAGTTAGAGAGGGTTAGGCGAGGTATCTCAATACCTTGAGATATCAAGGTATTGAAGGTAGTGAGGTATCGGAGATGAGATATTGAGGCATAGCCTAATACTAGGTTATATATATATATATATATATATATATATATATATATATATATATATATATATATATTGATGTTATACATATAGTAGTATATATGTAAGTATATATATAGATAGGTAGCTAGTTAGTTAGAGTTAGAGAGGGTTAGGCGAGGTATCTCAATACCTTGAGATACCCAAGGTATTGGGCATCGGGGCGAGGTATTGGGTTTTTACCTAAGAATGAGGTTAGAGTTGGTTATATATATATATATATATATATATATATATATATATATATATATATATATATACGTGCTAGTATATATATTAGTGGGCTTAGGCGGGGTATATAGCGTAGGTTGAGGTATCGGATACCGAGAGTATCCCAGTATCTCAAAGAGGAGAGTTTGAGGGTTTACTAGCTTAATGAGCTAGTTTTGACCTAAAATTTTAGGGGCACCCTAGATTGACCTAGAGTTGACCGTAGTTGCCCCGATTGATCGCCAAAGTCAATATTTGACCTAGTTTTGACTCAAAGTTGACTTTTTGGACCCCGAGTTGATTTTTTGACCCAGATTTCACTTGTATGATCCGTTTGACCTAGAACAACCCTAGAAGCTTATTTTTAGTTATTTTATATCTGTTTAACTCTTTAGAATCCCGTTTAACCTTGCTTTTCGCAATAGGTCCTTGCGATGCCAGTTTCGATCGTTAGTTGCTCAGGACGTCAGGCGAGTACATTCTCTGATAGTTTCCATTATCTGATGATTATTATGATTCAGATTCTAGTATAATATTATCTAATTTTTTGGCACGACACTGACTAGTATTTCTGGATTCATTTACTTGCGACACGTATATTTCATGTTTCTGGCCTCTATTTTTGGAATCTCCTACTGACATCACATCATGACTCACTACAGGCATCACTCATGTTTCTGGCTGGACTCATACTTGATTTACGTGTCGGGTCTTGGATTCACTTGTACTAGTCGGGGCAAAAAAAATACTCTAGTAGACATGTAAATATTCCTAAATCCGAAATGAATAGAATCACCCCCTCTTGTCTAATCTGGAATAATAGCAGCCGCACACCCAGTGTACGGTAAGCCGTACTTACCCCTAGCCGTTTACATGTCGAAACAGGTATTTCAGAGACACGAGTTCATTCCTTCTAGTCTGGACTCTCTTGCATTTCTTGACTGGTCTCACTTATACTTTCTGGACTTGACTCATTATATTTACTCTTGCTGGACTCACTTCACGTCATTGTGCACACACTTGATCTTAGTTTAGATTTCTTGTATCCTGCAGTCATTATTATCTTACTTCTGATTTTCATGCATCTTTACCTTTATGCACCAGTTGACATATATATATATATATATTTTCTTGTTCATACTTTATTTCCTTCACCTAGTGCTACTTGCTACAACTGTTTTATAGTTTTTATTATTTAACTGGAACTGCTGTTAGAGGTGTACTTGCTCCAATCCTGACTGGATATATTTTTTAGAGGATCTGGAAGATTGGTGTCCGATGTTTTATGGACCTCAGCCTGTCGATGGTGCAGACAGGGACCCCCCTAGTTCAGGAGTAATTTTCGGGTTGGTAGCCGGGATCACTAGGACCTCAGTTGTATTTATTAGCTTTTGGTACCGGATTTGTCCCCAGGTTTTGGTTTGAGACTTTGTATTATATTTGATTCTGGATATTGTTGTATTATTATTATTATTGTTGTTGTCTTTAGTAGTAGTAGTTGTTTAAACTTTGTAGTTGTTAGACTTCCTTGTTATCTTATCATGCTTAGATCGTGATTGAGTACTTGTATTATCTTTATCATATTGTTCCTCCGTTTGGAGTTGAGATCTTGGCAGGTACTTATATTATTGTGTGAGATTGTTAGCTAGATAGTAGACCTAGACAGCGTTCTACCACCGATGCTGCGGCGTAGGCTGGACGTACCTACGACTCATGCCCGATTTTTTGGGTGCGGGTCGTGACAGACCTGCACAAGTCACCTCCATTGGTCATCAACCTTCGACGCAATGAACAACCGATACTGAAAAATGAGCCACTGGTTATCGACCTTCGTCGTAACAAGCATCCAATATCAATAAATCAACCCCTAGTCATCAATCTTACCAAGCCTCCTGTCAAGGCTGAAGTTTCTGTTGACTATGAGGAAGAAGAAGGGATCCTGTATTTCATGAATAAAGAAGACACTACTTCGCACTACATTGATGTTGAACTCTTTGCTGAAAAATTCTTAGAGGCTCTTCATCTTTACGAACCTCTATCCATACCCGTGTTATATCCATTTCAATATATACTACAAGAAAAAAAAAACCCTTTACAATGTTCCATCTACAACACTTCCTAAAAATATTGTTAAAAATTAGGATCTTCTACAAAATTTATTGTAAAAATATTGTAAAATATATGTGGAAACAATATTTTATATTCAAACGTTAATGCTTCTACAATGGTTATTCACAAAAGTTTTGTTTGATTATCTTCAACAATATTTTATTAACATTATAATATTTAATAATTTTGACAATGTTTATTCAATATTGTCAAAATTATTTATTTTGACAATGTATTTAAAATATTGTAAAAATGTCAGGTTCAACAACGTTTATCAAATGTTGCAATTTTTTTTATATTTCACAATGTTTGTTTGATGCTGTAAAAGTAATATTATTTTACCACTTTATATAAACGATGTGTATGTAATATCAGTTTACAATATTTATGAAACATTATAAATGGGTTATATTTAAAAACTTTTTATAAAATGTTGTAAAATATGTGTATTTCACAATATTTAGACAATATTGTAAATTTATATTTAAAATATTGATAGGATGATATTATTTGAAATGTTGGTCTTATTAGTAGGGATGAGAACTATTCGGTTTTGGACCAAAAATTGAACCTAACCGAATAAGATATTCGGTTTGGTTCGAAAAAAAAATTCAGTTCGCTTTCGGTTATGAAAATACTAAAATTCCTTATTCGGTTTCGGTTCGGTTTTGGATCTCGGTTTTAGTCCAAAATTGAAAACTAAATAAGTATATAATTATGTAAATATCCTAATTATATGTCTATTTTGTGATAAAAATGTATATATTTTAAAAATAATATTTCTCTTATATGTTTTGAAATACAACTTTGGACACAACTTTGAAGTGCAACAAATATGTGTATAAAATTATAATTATTAGCATAATTTAAGCACGATTCTAACTTTGAGACCTATTCATTAAACAATAGTAATAATCAAATCGAAAAAATGAATAAATCGAATAGATTATTCAGTTGAGTTCAGTTTTGATTTTGGCTCATTTCGGTTCGGTTTTTGTTTTAGATTTTTGGAATTTCGGTTTATTCGGAGTTGGGTATTTCGGTTCTATTAAAACTGAATAAACCGAATGCTCACCCTACTTATTAGGTCGACCCCTCACCTAGTAGAATCTCATGAATAAATGGATATGTCAAACGCTGAAACCCATCCCTTCCACGGGTTTGAAAGACAAGCCTAATGTAACAACTTCTTGCACCAATTCCTTCCACAACTTCTTGCTCATCTAATCTTTATTATTGTAAAATCATGACTCCTCAACCTCTATTTTACTCTTTAAAATGCTAGTTTAGCTTATGTTATGTCATATATTCAATTAATGAATATTAAAAATATCTAACAACTATTCGAATATTTAAAGCCTAATCATTAAAATAAATAGGAGACTCCCAATTATCGGTATCAGTTATTATCAGTAACAATGGTATCGAATTAGAAAAAGAAAAACTTAGTCAGTATCGGTCGTATCATATCGTATCGTATCGATATGGACCAGCTTGGGCATCGAGAGACACCATTTTCTCAGGACCAGAGGCGAGTACATCTCTCTGTTAGTTTTTATTTCACAGGTTCTACAACTGTATACTTGATTCCGACACAGTGGTTACACAGACTGGTACTATATGGATCCTGTTAGAAGATGTTATCACCTACCGTATTCAATGGGTATTCCTTCACATGTATTTTATCGTATGTATCGGGCATTGATTATCGTGTATTTTGTGTTCACACACTGCTCGTGTTCAGTATGCTTATATTCGTGTTCGTAATGTGTCATGATTAGATCCATAAGTATTGGTTGGGGATGGGGGAGTAAGAGTTGGTTATATGATCAAGCCCAAGTGTATTCGTGTACATGTCGATTATATATTACACATTTAATCGAGTTACCATATTGTACTCGTGTTCAACCCAAACCGATCATATAATAAACTTGTACTCTATGTCATAGTAGCTAGTTTTATCTATTTCCATTACTTACAGTTATTCATATTGCCTGTTCTTTAATTCAGTACATTACCTGTTCACTCTAGTTCATTCCATTTTGTTTTGCTAGTTATCTTGTATTCTTTTCTATTATCTGTTATATATGCTTTATTATGTATTTGGAACTGCTTTCAGAGGTATATACTTTGCTCTAATCCTGACTAGATATATTTTTTAGATGATTGGCTTGTGGATCAGTGTCCCACTTATTACGGACCGTAGGACGACGAGCCATTAGAGGATTCTCCCCTAGAGCAGGAGGACATAGTGCCAGTGACCGAGGAGGCCTAGTTTTATATTTTGGACCTTGTATTAGTCTTATTTATAGACTCATGGCATGTATATATACTATGTTGGACTTGTGGATGTATTGTGACTCTTTTTTCTCTCTTTTATTCGATATCGTGCTTTCATCCTCCTTTAGCTTTATATTATGATTGAGTATAGTTTTCTATTATCATATACAATATTGTTCCTCTGTTTGGAGTGGAGATAACATTGACAGGTACCATATATATAATGTATGAGATATTTAGATAGTGTGGTTGACCCAGACAGCGTTCTACCGTTGATGCTACGGCGTAGGCTGGACGTTGATCACTACTCGTGCCTATATTCCGGGTGCGGGTCGTGACAATTATTTTCACACTCAGCACATACTAAATCTTTCTTGTAAGTAATCTCTGGTAAGCCTCTTATCAGATAGTATCCATGTTAGCATGTCCTAGACGCTTTTGCCATAGCCAGATATCATCTTTGCTGGCATATAGACATCTACCTGCATTATTAGTGTTCTTTAAAAGATATAATATATATATATATATATATATATATATATATATATATATATATATATTATCTTCCCTAATACCTTCAAAAATAATATTCCCTGTAGATGTTTCATAGATAGAGCATTTATCTTTTACGAAGTTAATACCATAACCGTGGTCAGCTAGATGAATGATGCTGAGTAGGTAATATTTTAATTCTGTTACTAGACAAACATATTTTAGAACAGAATAGGGAGGAATACCTACATTACTATTACCAATGATATATCCTTTGAGGTTATTACCAAAGGAGACGTATCATTCTTTCTTCATCGATAGCATTACAAATATGTTAGCATCATCAGTCATATGTCGTGAGTAACCACTATCGAGAATCCACTTGCTTCTAGCATGAGAGGGTGGTTCCATCTAATCAGTCAGTTCCAAGAAGCAAAGGTCTGTCGTGTCTCAAGGATTTTCTTCTTCCTCATATTTACTTGCTTTACTTTCATGCCAGATACTTGTATTCACGTACTTCCTTGGTGATGTCCTTTTGGATGAGCAATATTGGTGATTCCCTTTCATTATTGTTGGGCAGTCCCTCTTTATGTGCCCTGTATTCTTATAGTTGTAGCAAATAGGTTCCTCATCACTGTTGTCATTGTACTCCTTCTTCTTTGATCTCTCGATCTTTAGAAATTTTTAGAAGTTTCTGGTGATTAGGATAACTTCTTTATCTTAAGATTCATCGTTGTCGGAGTCACAGTTTGAGACTTTCTTGTAATGTACCTTGAATGCAATCATCTTTTATTTCGGCATGGGATTTTCAAATTCCTTGAGATCCAGCTCGTGAGTTATCAGCTTGCCCATGAGCGTCTCGAGGTTCATCGGGGTAAGATTATTCCCTTCTATGATTGAAGTAGCCTTGGGATTTTATTTCTTGGTGAGTCCTCTGATCACCATGTGAATCTTCTCGTGATTGCTATACTCCTTGCCAAGAGAGGATAGAGGGTTGACGATGTCGAGGAATCTTGTGAACATTTGAGTGATCATCTTATTCTGCTACATCTTGAATGCTTCATATTCTTGTGTCAGTCGCTCCTTCACCTGTGAGGTTCCTTTATGAGTGACCTTAATAAGTTTTCATACTTCGTGTAAAGTGCCACAAGTGAAGACCCTGTTAAATTCAGTTCAGTCTACAACATAAAATAGAGCATTAATAGCTTTAGCATCAAGACTAGCTTGCTTCTTTTCATTGCTCATGTATTTGTTATGGGGCTTATCTACAGGGTTACCATCTATGACTATTCTAGGTGGTTTCTTGTATCCATCTACTACAACAGCCCAAAGGTCAAAATTAAGTGACTTCAGATAAAAGCTCATATGTGTCTTCCAGTACGTGTAGTTAGTACTGTCAAATATGGTTGGCCTATTTGTGGACTGGCCTTCACCATTATTAGTGTAGATAGATCTAACATATGCCCTAAATCTTTATGGAGGTTAATCCAAAAATAAGATAACTTTGCTCTGATACCAATTGAAGAACCGTGATAACACCTATAGAGGGGGGTGAATAGAGTACAGCGGAATAATCTATCTAATTAAAAAATTATCATAAGTAAAGGCAGTTAACTACTAATAGTAATGAGCAGACAGATATATAAAGCAGTAAGAGTAAGAGAGAGAGCAAACACAAACACCAAGATTTTATCCTGGTTTTCCTCTGAGAGGATTAGTCCAGGCCCGAGAACTCTTACTCGGAGTTGTATCCACGATAATCACCAATATTAAATCATAATCTTTGATCCGAAGGCTTGCCACTTATTAAAAAAATAAACTTTGATACGAAGGCTTGCAACTTCACAACTAGAGAGAGAAAACTTACTGAGGCAAGCTCTTACAACTGTGGTAGACTTCTAGACCGAGATCGCACTAGTACTTAGAAGACTATGGATTTGTTCTTGGAGATGGGAATGTTTAAGCTCAGGGTATAACTCACTAGAAGATAGAAAGATGAAGAGAATATAGTGAGTTAGATGATTTAAAATATAAAATATCTATGCCTATTTATAGGTTGTTGCCAAACATAATTCGACCAGAATTCAGTATTGCATATTCAAATTTTCGAACATTGGGGCCATAAAATCAGGGATTTCATAACTGTTCATTTTACCAAAATACACTGACCGAGTTCGGTCAGAATTTTGTCCAAGTTTGGTTGGTTCATTTTGGCAGGATTTCAGCTTTATGTGTGGCTAGTTTAGGTTTGTATATGGTGATAAGTTAAAGACTTATTTGAGTGGACTTGAGTTATGCCAGTACGACTTGATATACATCAGTCCTAGACTCAATTAAAGTAAAAGATTATATAGAAGAATTATACAAGGATGCAATACAACCAACAATCATCGCAGCATTGTTGAGCCTTCAGTTGTATTATATTGCGACATATCGAGACATGGTTTTGTTAACTATTAAAATCAAGTTGACTGAGACCGAATAGGCTAACAACACTTACTAGTACCTCTCTTGAATACTCATTCTCTTCCTCTTGACACAACCAAGTATCGAGCACTAATAAAATATTATGCTCCATTAATACCCAAACACAAATTCATGGTATTTGATTAATACTTTGATCATTCAACTATATGAATCTATATCTATCTAAAAGATACATGATGACATGATACCAACACCTAGAATCATAAATTGGTATGCTACTCTCCTCCTAACGATATCATTGGTACCACTTACCAACTATACTCTGACACTTACTATTAAACTATTGTCACAATTGGTACAACGCTATGAGTTATCTCCAAACTTATACATTGATGCTTAATGCTCACATACCCAACCATGAACCACTCTTAAACTCATAAGTTATACCTCTAACAATCAATACGAATAATCAAACTTGACACAACCTATCTGCAAGTTACCAAACTACTCCACTATCGAAGAAACCTCAGGAACTAATGAATGTAAAGTTCTATAAGGAACTAACTAGATAAACTAAGGATATCTCTATCCTTAGCTAATAGGGTGATGGAACAGAACTCAATAAAAATAGGGTTTGAATGACTGAGATGATATGTTAATAACCAATTTAAGATACAATCTGATAATTATATACGTCTATCTAGAATCCTCTCCATACCAGTAAGCATAGCTGCGATAAACTTTAGAGTCCATAAGTATGGTACATACTTGTAGAATCATAGTATCAAAAATTTTTGCTCTACCGCTAGCTTGGCTGCAAAAACTCTAAATTCCATAAGCAAGAGAAGTTTATCCAAAATCAGGCTCTATGTCTTTGCCACGCCAACTAATATGGCAACGATAAACTCTAGATTCCATAACTAAGGTAGACGGTTACCTTTCTCACTGTCCTCATCAAAATATGTCATCAGAATATACCTTAATCCAGTCCATAAAATTTATCTCGATAAAAGAATCAAATTCAATAATGAACATGCGCAAAGGTAAAAGTGATATGAAGCAAGTGAAAATAGATTCAAAATAGGGTCTGTAATAAGATTCTCAGGGTCATCCCCAGAATCTCTCAAGAAATATTAATTATGATTAAGTATTCTCTCATCCTACATCCTATATCCTATCGCATGCTTGAAATAGTAGAACTAACCCGTTGCACTACTATGACATTACACTAATTGTGAAGTCTGACTTGCATGGGCTACCACTAAAAAATGTGTCATGAACCGCATCCTTATAATTGAACACAAGTATGTGGCAACGCCCAACCTACACCATAATAACGACGTAGAACGCTGTCTAGGTCAATAATACTATCTATCAATATCTCACAATAATATATCATAACCTATCAATGTTATCGCAAATACATGAGGACAAGATGATAATATAATGGCAATATCAATACTCAATCACAAGATAACTATAAGAAAGATGAAACACACGATATGATATAATGAGAATCCAAAAATATGTGTCTAGAAATATACATCTCAATACAACCAAACAATACTAAGAGTCTAGCAATTCTCAACATTAAATAAGTCTAAAATAATAACAACTCAAAGTCTCAAATAGCTATAAACAAATCCAGTACAAATAAGATACTAACAACTAGCTAAGTCACTACTAGTGGTGTCTCTTCTACAGGGACTGACTCCTCCTGGAACTCCTGAACAAGCTTCCCAACTACGCCCTCCGGGGGTCCATAGTAGGTGGGGCAAGAGTCCTCTAAGTCCTCTGAAAAATGTTATCAAGTCAGGATTGGAGCAAAGCACATAAACTAACAACAGTTCCATTTAAATTGATAAAGACTATAAAATGGTGAGTAATGAATATACATGATGGAAAAGTAATGCTAGAAATATAAGAAAACATGAGAGACATATAATCATATCGCAGGAAAATAATGAGCATTGAGTAAGCAGGTAAATAAAAGTAGGAACAGGTATAAACTCGAATAGAGAAATAAAATAAACTAGCTATGTGTTTGAAATATTAGTTTACTATATGATCAGCTTGTGATCTTGGGCAGGCTTGCTTTATATGATTGGATATGACGCATATAGTAAGGTCAGGCTAACCATACGTGAGACGTAAGGTTAGCTATTATGCTTGTAATAGGGTCAGGCTCAATCATATATAGCAAGCTATGAGGCATGTAATAAGGTCAGGCTAACCATACGTGAGGTATAAGGTTAGCTATGATGCATGTACATGTAAGGGGTATGATCACATAACTCGCTAATACTTCTTCCGTCCCCCGATTAGTACCATGGATACAATCACGACTCCTCATGACTAGTATCTATATATACTAGCCTGTGTATCACAGTATCATGAATCAAGTATAACGCTACAAAACTGATATCATAAAAATCATTAAAATAACAGAAATTGTCAAAGAATGTACTTGCCTAAAATCTGGTGTTGAGTATCAACAGTGTCCAAAATGGTGCCTCGAAGTCCTATATATTAAATTACATATTAAACAGGTGTTTTGGAAATATAAACAACTTAATTTGTTCTATCTTAGGTCTCTATGTCATTTGTAGGTTGTTTTGGTGGTTCAAATCGTCCAACTCCTAGTTTAAATTTCTATAATAACAATCAAGTTGGTTTATGAAGCCAATACCTTGCTAATCCTAGGTTTGTAGGTCAATACCTTAGATATTTTGCTATACTAGTCATTAATATATATATATATATATATATATATATATATATAGTATCTAGGTATCTTAGAATATCTATACTATATGTTTATTACCAAATAGGCTAGTTGCTTTAACCCTCACTTGATATGTACCTATTACCTAATCACTTGTCACTACCCGATTCTAGAAAATAGGATTTTTTTATTTATTTTTATTTGGTAAATTGTGTTTTGTTTATAAATATTTATATTTATATTTAATTGATGGTTGTATTATTTTTTATTGATTGTTTTAGGGTTTTGGCTAGTCTGGACCCATGTCAGACCCTAGTGGACCCATGTCTGACCCAACCAACACCCTTGTGAGACCTATTTTTGGGTTTAGAATATTTATTATATTTTATTTTAGTTAGTTGGAGTGATTAGGAGTTAGTTTGAGTACTTTTGGAACCCCAAACCCAAAACCCAAGTTGCATGACTACAGGGGAGGGCATTTTGGTCTTTTTCCAACTATGTAAACCTATTTCTATTGCTTGCCCGCCCCCCTAACCCTCATTCCCAGACCCGACCACAGCCCCCCCATTTCTTCTTCTTCTTCTTCTTCTTCTTCTTCTCCACTCTTTCCTTCTTCTTCCTTTCTTCTTCCCACTTTCAAGCAAGTAAGTAATCCCCTTTTTCTTTCCTTCCTTCTTCCATTTCTTCTATTTGTGTTAACCCCAACCCTACACTTTTTCCTAACCCAGGTGTTTATGTAGCGTCCCGCTCCGCGTCGACGCTATGTACAAGTGAGATCGCCTTGCTTGCTCGAACGGAAGTCTTCTCGGAGAGTTCCCGACCGATTAATCAAAGTGAGTGGGCAGAACTGCATTCTCTGATTCTCGCATGCCTTAAGAATGAATCTGAGTTTTTGAATGCTTGTTGCTTAATAAGATTGTTTCATAAGAAGAATGCTAGAACCGACTCAGTATGCTAATAAGAGAACTCACATAGCTTGTCATTAAAACGAATCTGCTTGCTCGCCTAATAAGAGAACTAGAATGCTTGTCTAAAACGAGATAGAACCTTGCCATGCTAATAACAAAAGTAAAAAGGATTGCTTGCACTTCTTTCTTAATATCGTATGCTAAGACTGGATTACTCAAATGCTTGTCCACAAAGAGATAGAATTTGCATGCTAGAGTTATAAGAACTGTTCTTGCTTGTTACTTGTTTAAGAGTTGGTTTGCTTGAATATGTTTTATTGTTGGCTTGTGAAAGATAAACTTGGTGAATAGCGTGAACTTGTGATCTAGACTAATAGTCCACCCTGAGGCGTGAACGTCCTTACTTACGGGAGGGTGTGGCTATTAGGCTATGTGCAAATAAAAAAGAGAAAAGAAGAGATAGACTTGTGTGTGCATTGTTCATCAGTCGCATGATAGCATATTTTCTGATAGGGCTTGCATTCATGCATTTGGTCAGGACAACTTGTGCACAAGGTTATCTCTCGGGCGTTTCCTGGGGCACTGGGATCGTTCGGCCTAGGAGAGATCTAATACCCTGAGGCGAGAACGTCCTTACTTACGTGAGGGTATACCTGTCTATTAGTGAGATGGGCTTGTACGTCCCAACTGCTAATCCCGTGGAGGGGACCATCATGTAGTTAGGGCGCATGCTAGGCTAGCCTTCTTGCATACCTAACTGTTTGATGCAGGGACGAACAGGAAACTAGAGAACTGTATGCTTTATGTTATGCAAATTGTTACTAACTTGTGTGTCTGCTGCAGGGATAACCGCTCGACCGTGGGTAAGAAATATGAGTTTATACATAAGCCTGCTTATTCATTTAGTCTGCACCGTTGAGTTTCTGGTAGTACTTCATGTATATAGATATGTTGCCTTAAATGCTTGAAGATATGACAGTCCACTTGATATGTTTGCCTCAATTCGATATGCTCATTCTGCTAAATAAGCTTTGCCCCAAAAGAGTTAGATTATGATACACAATGCATGTTGCGCACGTCCCGATAAGAACGATTGTCCTGCGAGAGAGCTGTAACGTGGTGATTCACGTTCAGCGGGGACAATTGAGCTTGCGGGAGATTGGGGCGTTGCTTGGATGCTTGAGTATCGAGTATGCAAAACTGGTTTCTAACTTGTGTTTCAAAAAGATGTAATATGACTCTGCTAGAACTGCATGAAACGAACTTAGGTAAAACTAGCAAGACCACTAGTAATGCAATGTTTTGCCACAAGTCTACTTAATGTGGGTTTCAGGGGGTGTAGCTTCTGTTCAGTTGTTTTATAAAGTGCCTCATCCCAAGGAAGCGATAGCCGTGCCTCATCCCAAGGAACCGGAAATCTGGAGTCGATGCCTCGAGCCGCATCGAGATTGTGCCTGCTTTTAGCTGCTTTTGTATAGAGGGACATAATGTATGGAACGGTGTTATTGTAATCGAGAGAAAGAGTGCTTGAGCGATTGTAACCTCGGCCATGCGCCGCTTGTAACACTTCTGAATATCAATAAAAGAGCTTGTTTCATGTACCATTGTGTTCTTTACTTTTCTGCAATTTATGTGTGCCGCTGCTTCAGTATTTAATAGCTTACTTGCCCTTGTTCAAAGCTTTGGCCTTGTGCAAGCGCACTTTAGGCTTGCACGGCATCACGCCCGAGCGAGGACGATCGGTTCCGTAGGGACCAGAGCGAGGACGAACGGCCCTGCGGGACCGGGGTGTGACAGTTTAGAGCCTAGACTTAGTGTGGAGGCTTGATTTGGAGGCTTGGAGCTTGAGGGAGGTGATTTCAAGAGTTTTGGAGACTTTGGCCTTGGGATTCCAACTCCTAAGAAGTAAACCCTAACTTTCCTCTTACTAATTGCTCTAATATAGTATAATTAGTAGTTTAGAACCTTCCTAGACCCTAAGGCTACCCGTGGGAGGAAGTTGGAACAAGTTTGGTTGTGTTTGGAGACTTTGACATTAGGTTTTGTGTCAATTTTGGGTGAAATATGAGATTAGCCCAATTTTGGGTGATGCCCTAGGTTAGACGGACCTAGGTAGATGTTGTCGGGTGTCTTGAGGGTTAGTGCGTGTCTCCGTTCGGACACGTGAAGTCGTGTCGCGGAGAAATGGTCGTTTTGGGCGTTTTGGGGGTTTTCGTCGTCGTCGGTTCTATGTGCGTGCACATTTTTGCCACGGACCTAGAATCGACGAGTTAGCATTTTTTCTAGGATCTAGACATCGTTTAGAACCCGTGGGTAAATTTTGGGCCGATTCCGAGTAGGTTTGGAGTGCGTTTCAGGAGGTTTTGTGAACCGCACACCACGTGTTCGTTGAAATGACCGAACGACCATTTTGACTTGGTTTCTTAGTTTCGGGCTTGTGCGCTCGTTGGGTTAGCTTTGGGGAATGTGTGCTAGAGTTCTGGGGTTATAATTTATATATATATATATGTATTTGTGTGTGTAGGGGGTGGTTGGGCGTGCGTTGGTGAGTGTTGTGAGTGTTGTGTTGTGTGTTGTGTGTTGTGTGGGTTGTGTTTATATATGTATATAAGTTTATATATATATGTATGTGTGTCTATGTATATAAATATATCTATATAAGTATGTGTTTGTATATCTATATGAGTGTGTTTATATTTATAGATATGTGTGCGTTTATATATATTTGTGTAGGTGTATATATATATATATATGTATGAGTGTTTGTGTGTATATATATATATATGAGTATGTGTGTTTGTATATATATATAGAGAGAGTATGTTTATATATATATAGATATGTGTGTGCTTGCGTGTTTGTATGTGTGTGTATATATATATATATATAGTTGTGTAGATATATATATATGTATATATGTTCTTGTGTTTATATATATATATGTGGTCGTGTGTGTGTGTGCTTGTGTCTAGTTGTGAGTGTGCGTGGTGTGCAGCGAGAGGGAGGCAGCGCAGCGTGGCAGCTCCAACAGCAGCGAGGCTGCTACAGTGCAGCAGAACGAGCAGCAGCAGCAGCTGCAGGCACGCGCGACACCAAGCAGCGCCACGACATAAACAGCAGCGCGCTGCGGCAGCGCAGCAGCAGTAGCTTGCTATAGCAGCTGCAGCAGTAGCAAAGGCAGCAGCAGCCAGCAGCATATGCAGCACTAGCAGCAACAGCCAGCAGCATTTGTAGCGCAGCAGCAGCAGCTAGGCGAGGCCTGGGTAGCAGCGGTTATGAGAGGGAGAGGAAGATCTACGAATTATTTAGATACATAGATTGATAGATAGATAGATGAATAGATAGATAGATAGATAGATAGATAGATAGATAGATAGATAGATAGATAGATAGATAAATAGTGTAACGCCCCGCAACCGCTCGGAGCGTTACGCTGAGTCAGAGTCGGATTTAATGAATCAAATGCTGGTTACATTTGAAATGTCGGATTTCGGGAAGAAGGATTAATCGAGTTGGTTTCAATGTGCAGATGGCTAGCGAGTTCGATGGAAATCAGGTGTTCGTTCAGAACAGTACTGAATAGCTGGATGGAAACGATAATGCCGTCTTCCTTAATCCGATCGGTCGGATGATTTGGAGAGCACGGCCTGCTCGCACGGTCATACCAGTTGAGTAGATCGCGCTTGCATCGGACCACGGGTTCAAGGGATTGGCCGTATCGGCAGGACAGGATGCCTAACGGGATCAATCATTGTGAGTGGGCTCTTTCCCTTCTCCTCTACTCCTTCATGCCTAATAATATGGAAAACACGTAATGGCTTGAACACTTGGGCTGAAACATCGGGAAGCACTACACTGAGGCGTGCATAGAGTGGACGTCGTTGGCTTGGTAGGATTGTGGCTTGAATGGTTTACGCGTTGGATAGTTGGATGCGATAGTCGGATTATACATTTGAGGCGATCGGCTGGATACTTGGGATTATGCTTGGACGGTTGGAAATATACAAGTTGGAATGATATATTTGAGGCAATGGGAATATCGAGAATATCGGGAATTCGGGCGAGCGAACGTGCATCCGTGCACGAGTATCACTGGGTCGCTTTGTCTTACAAAGCGAGCAGTTATGGTTCAAAACCGAACAACTGCATCGGCGAGGGTATTGTGCCACTGTTGGGGCATTGTGCCATAGGATTATTCTGAGTGTGGGGTGTTGCACCCAATGTGAAACACTGTGTTGGGAAGCAATATGAAATATGGGAATAACTTGGGCACAACTTGAGAGATTGTGCATATGGATATTTTGGTGCCTTGGGATATATATATTGAGGTCGAGATTTGGACTTCTTGGAAGAACATGTTGGAAGAATGGTTATGGATACTTCGGTTGGGTTTTTCGATGGAACGAGTCTAGGATCGCTTGGTGGGGCGAGAATGTTCGATCCTCTCGTCATACCTACCTTCTGTATGTCACGGACAACTTGTGTACATAGGGTTTGACATTTCCTCGAAACGGCTTCCCGGGGCACTAGGACCGTATCGATCCGGAGGGAAATATTAATTCGTGCTAGTCACGATGCATTGCGGGACCTCCAGTGGGGCTTGCTACCCCGGCTGATAGGGCGCACCGTTAATGCTTGGATTTTGTCCTTTATGGCTTTGCCAGTGACTTCATATAGATAAGAGTTGGCTTATTTTGCTTTGGTTGGTTTGTGCATCGTGTAGGCGCGGCCACCTTGCCTCGGCAAGAGTGTGCACTCGAGAGTGGGATATAAACTTTGGTTGAGAATGGATATTGAGGCGAGACTGATGGTTCGATATGTTATCGCGCAAGCGATGGCATTGAGTTAGACGGGTCGGCTATATATATAAACTGCTTGTCGTTTGGTTTGAGAATGAATGCTAACATGCTTAAACTGCTTTACTGCTCTCCTTAACATGTCATCCATATGCCATGAAAAGAATCTAGGATTCAACTAGAAAGATTACCATATAACTGTGTGCATTCACTATTTTACTTAGTGTCGGCTTAGACGAGTGGGTTACCCCGCTCACCAGTACGGTTGTGTACTGACCCACGTTTGTGGGCAATATTTCAGGTACACAGGCGTAGTGGCGCTGCTTGGATATACGGGACAAGATGTATGAACTGTAAGTACCTTTGTGGGCTAGAGAAAGAGCAAGAGTTATTTCATCGTCTCCGTGGTATCGCCTTTGTGGCGTGGCCTTCGGGGCATCTCATTTAGACCCTATCGTGAGCTTCGCTGCGTATACTCTGATGTGTGCTTGGTACACAATTGGCTTCCGCTGTAACTTGGTTGTTTCGATGATAACTTTCGTGTTTAGCAACATCGCCTTGTACGAGCGCAACTCCAGGCTCGTACGGCATCACGTCCCGAATAGAACGATTGTCCCGCGGGAGAGCTGCAACGTGGTGATTTCACGTTCAACGGGGACAATTGGGCTTGCGGGAGTTTGGGGCGTGACAGATTGGTATCAGAGCGCCCGGTTCATTTCTTCGGACTTGGTCCTTCGCTTCATCACAAACTTTAAATAGCTTCCGCGTGTCGTTTAGCTCTTGACTCTACTCAGTGCCGCATCGGATGTTTCATGCAATAAGTCTATTTATTGCTGGTTTTGGCTGCATATTATTTCTTGGTTGGGTTGCCTTGGTTGGTTTTCGTAGGATCGCTTAGACTCGTTAGGCGTTGTTGCATTCGTGCAGCAAGTTGGTTGGCGTTGTTGCATTTGTGCAACAAGTGTGGGCTTTCGTTGGGTTGGCTTGGTTTATCATCCGGAGAGTTTCTGATTGCCTCAATGGATCAGTTGGTTGGCTAACGAGATTTGGTAATGCGGCATGTTTTGAGTAGAAACTTTCGATGAGAATGAATCCTTGCACGAGTTGCTCGTCAAGCGATTGTGTTGGATAGAAGTTGGAATTTTGGCTGTGGCGCATCGGTTGGGCAGATTTGAGTTGGCTTGAGAAATATCAGATAAGTTGGCATGAGTTGCTCGTACAATAAACGTGTGGAACCGTTGGGTATTGGGTTGGACTACTTGGAATACAATCATTGCACGATTGCTCGTGTTGCGAAAGTATCAGACGGTTTGAGAATAGCTGGGAGCAATGAGAATGGAACATAGCACGAGTTGCCTAACGAGATTGATGGTTAAAGAATCGGCTAAGTTTTGTGTCAGACTTAAGATGGGAAAGGCATGATCACACATAAGGGATAGTTCGAACGGATCTTGGATTCGTGAAAGGAAACATAATGTGAGTAGCGACTTGATTCGAAGTGGTATATGGGATCAAACGTGTTAAGCAAGGCATTGGAAATATTTTGATTGGACATCTATGGGATTTGCCTGAACGGACTCGGATAACGAATACAAGTCGGTTGGTGCAAATCGACTGAGTTGGAAGGAATGAAAATGGAGCAAGCGAATATTGAGTTATGATTCGACAGAATCACCTCGAAATAGTCGGTTTGGGATAGACGCTGGTTGACGCAGGTTTCGCACGAGGGCAACTATATTTCTAAGTGGTATATGGTGTAATAGAATTTGACTCGGGTATCCTTCGATACATTAGACTTGAGAACTCAAGGGCGGAGTCATGCAAATGGAAGTATCATTGGGCTTAAAAGATGGACGGAATCGGAACGAACATTTGGGTTATGCTTGAGCAAAGAGATGGGATTATCGGAATGATAGCGAGCACGGACTACGATTTTGGACAACACATTTGAGCTATTGGTTGAGTAATGAAACACAAACTGCTTTGGAGGGACAATGAGATAGATTCACACAAACTTGAAGGAATTTTGGATATTGTTGCTCGAGAAGTCGAATCAGGTTTAGCGGAGATGAAATTTTGGGCAAAATGGTGCAACGATGATAAACGGATTCTTTGGAAAGACGTAGACGGATTGTGGCAACAACGGAAGGCAAAGATCTTGGCGGATTAATTTATGAAGATAGCTAAATGTGGGAGCAACGTCGGAACGAATCACTGTGCTGCTCGAGTAAGTTGGAAGTGCAAGGTGGGACGTGGCAAACGGATGTGAATTTGAGCAAGTCTCGAGTTTCGAGAATCATTGGAATCGTTGGTGCGAGGATCGAACATGCAATTCAAAAATTTGATGGATTCAGGGCAGGACGACGGATTGATGGAATAAGGTTTCAACGAGCGCGGTTCTCGGTTTCGGAAACTTCGCTCGGGGGAATGGTTGGATTTTGATTCGGATTTACAGATGAGATATAGCATGGTTTATAGTAACTGTCCATCGTGATAATTATAATTGTCAAGCGTAGCTTCGGGACAGCTGACCCTAAGCGACTTGACCGCTGAATCAGATATGAATATGGTAGACCCATAGAACGACCCTTGAGGCGGCATATTTGGGAATGCGTCGAGGGCAGATGTGAGCAATGAGATTTGGCCTATTGACTGAGTGTTGGATTCGAGAGACCCTTGGGATAGTCTCCAGCTGAAGATGCAGCCAGAAGATCGAAGCAATGGTGGAAGTAGCCTAGTCAACTGATGAGATTCAGAGTCGCAGATTTTTATCTCGATGGCATCGCCTCTGACTCATCGTGCCCTGGAAGGGAATAGCATTTATATGAATCGACGACTGTGGCGGCTCGTTCAGATCAAATCCTTGCGAATACTGGAAGGGACAGACGTGCTTCAGATTTACAAGATGTCTCAGAAATTATTCTGGGAAGCGTGCTCGTTCGGAAGGCGAAGGTGATATTCTAATGCTTCGAGGCAGTGGAAGCAGCACGAAGAACTATTTCATGCGCAACCTAAGAATTGTGGCGAGTGTGTCCACGTTGAAATCGTGGCGACACAAATCCCTTTGGCGTGGCGGCGAGATCTTCGTGGATCACACGAACCTCAATATAGATGTTCACCCTGTGAGATATTGAGATGGCAGGAAATGTGTTGGACTGAGCTGATCAAAGCAAAGTTGATATTTGGGTAAGTCGCATAGCTGGGGTAGATCAGTCGAGATTATCGTTCGGTGCATGAGATAATATTTGGAGATGTTGCTAGTACTCATTTCAGAAATAGTGGGATGGATTGAGCTGGAACGCGAACTCATTGAGTCGGTGGAATATCTGCATAATTGAGAATAGTTCTCGAGCGAATATGTTGGAATGGTAATCGTGATTTGGTTCGATTGGGAGCAAAGCAAATGGATGCCTCGAACAAAAAGATACCCTTGTAACTTGTTCAAATTTGCTATCCCAAAGCTCGGCTGAAATGCATGTATTTTAGGGACGCCTTAAATATATGTACGATCCAAAACTAAGCGATACGAAGAATTCGTATTGAGCTGCAAGAAGGAAGTGGGAATTCGTAAAATTGATTCGATCATTCAGCAGAACGAGATGCGGAGTCAGAATCGTGAATATGTGAGTTGCTTAGAACAGACCCATGGAATTGGATTGTGGCATGTGATAGGAATGAGTACCAGCACGGTTCGTGGACGAACCTGATTCTAAGTGGTATATTATGTAACGCCCCGCAACCGCTCGGAGCGTTACGCTGAGTCAGAGTCGGATTTAATGAATCAAATGCTGGTTACATTTGAAATGTCAGATTTCGGGAAGAAGGATTAATCGAGTTGGTTTCAATGTGCAGATGGCTAGCGAGTTCGATGGAAATCAGGTGTTCGTTCAGAACAGTACTGAATAGCTGGATGGAAACGATAATGCCGTCTTCCTTAGTCCGATCGGTCGGATGATTTAGAGAGCACGGCCTGCTCGCACGGTCATACCAGTTGAGTAGATCGCGCTTGCATCGGACCACGGGTTCAAGGGATTACATATACAGTTAAATAATACATACCTATACTTATACAATTAAATATTTACAAATAAATAATATACATATGCTAATTTCACATTAAATATATAAATACTTTACATTAATTATATATACAAATTAAATTAAATACATATACTAATTACTTATACAAATATATGTATATATTTACCATCATTAAATTAAATAGACAATATACATTCACATTATTAAATTATACATTACCAATTTCTTATATACTATACATATTCATACATTATTTTACATATGATATTAAATATGTATATGCAAAATATATATACGTTTACCTACATATACATAAAAATAGAGAACATATGTATATATATATATACATACACAATACATACATTTATTAATATATACAAACATATACTATATATTAATATATACTATACATTAGGTGTTTAAATATTAATTTAATACATACTCAATTATACAATAAAATAATTAATATACTTATTCATATGTTAACATTTATTTAAAAATAAATACTTGTACATATACATATCTAATATGAAAATATACTAAGTATATATAAAATGCATAATATACCTATACAAATTAAATATGTACTCACACATATATATACACTAATATAATTTTACAAGTTATATACATACATATATACATATATATATATATATATATATATATATATATATATATAAAGAAGGAGGGAGAAGAAGAGGACTTACTGTAGGTGGTCGGCCGGAGTACGGTGCTGGCCGCCGGGGAGGACTCGCGAGGGGCCGCCGGAGGTGATGAAGATGGGAGTGGTGGTGATAGCTGGCTTGGCGGAGGGATGGGGAAGCAGCCGCCGGAGTTGGGGAAGGCCAGCGGGGTACACAGGGAGGAGATGAGGGAGAGCCGCCGGATTGAGTGCTCGGGAGCAGCCGGGGTGGCTGCCAGCGGGCCGGAGTAGTCGTTGGGAGGGGAGTCGGCAGTGGCTGGGAGGAGCTGCCAGCGGGGGTGCTCAGCCGTCCGGAGCGCAGAGGTGAGGGGAGGTGGTTGTAGATGCTGGTGGAGGTCGGAGTATAGAGGAGCACAGCCGGAGTAGCAGAGTAGCAGTGGGCGCCGGCGCCGGACCGCGATGGGGGACCGCCGGGTCGAGGATCAAGGCCGCCGGGTCAATCGAGAGAGGAATGGTGAGATGGAGGAGAAGATGGAGGAGTGGGCAGCGGCAGCATCCGCCGGGGATCGGCTTCGTCGTCGGCCGGAGATCCAGGCCGCCGGAGAGTTGCCGTGAGGGAAAGCAGCCACCGGGCTGAAGGGGGACTCGGCCGGGTGAACAGTAAATGGGGGGTGAACAGTGTTCCCCCCCCTTCTTCCTCTTTTAAAATTCAAAAACCAATGAAGAGAGGAAGAAGAAGAAGAAAGAAGGAGAAGAAGAGAAGAAAAATAGAAGAAGAAAGGAAGAAGGAGAAGAATCCTACGTTGAGGAAGGAGGAGGCTTGTGAGGGTGGTGTTTTCTAGGTTGCCTAGGGATTAGGGTTTGATGTAGACATGATTTTTTTTATAGGGAGAGTGGGTTTGATGGAGGGTGGTGATTGCATCCCATGAATGGGTGGCCAGAATTTCATGAAGGAAAATAATTCATGTAGGGATGAGGGTTTTTAATTAAAAAATTAATAGGCATCCCTCATTGGTTAAAATAATTGGGTGAGGCCACAAATGCCAATTTGCAATTTAACCCCCTTAAATTTGGGAAATTGCACAAACACATGAAATGACAAAAATTTGGCGGGCGATTCGGGATCCGGTGTTTTGTAGGGTCAGGGGGCACTGTAAGATGGGTATGGGCTAAAATAGCAGGGCACTGGAATTAATTTGGAATTTCAGAATCAGATAAAATGGTATCCTCAAATTAAATAGAAATAAATGCAAGTTGTGTTCAACAATTAATTATGAGTACTTGGGGTCAAAATCAGATCAAGTCATCAATACCAATAATGAAGAAGACTCGGAACAGGATATTACCCTAATTTGGGCCGCACGAAAAATAGGTCAAGATTGCCTCCAATTTTCAATTGGAGCGCACAACGATGAAAAATAGGGATTTATTAAATGACGTCCGCGACGATTTTTGCGCGGCCAGAAATAATGCACAAAGAGCATAATTATGAGTTGCAAAAATAACAAAATTGAAGGCGGGCATGTCTAGGGTAAGATTGTGAAATTTGTTGGAAGACAAAAGCTAGGGTAATGCTCCAAACATCGAAGCAAAGGCAATGCGCAAAATATTAAATAAAATACAGTAATTAATTACAATCTCCAAATATCAAATTCTAAATAAAATAATAAAATCCAGAATTTTATAATTCGGACAGGTGGTCATCTACTGGACTTCTAGGTCTAGTCTGCTAGCTAAAATAAATGAACACTGCATCTAATACTATATTCTTAATTACACATCACACATATTTATTCAAAACAAATAATTGTCATGCAACTAATTAATTGTAACTACCATAATATTAAATATTATAAAAAGTCAAAAATACCCCTGTTTTCGGAATGTGGTAGTGACAAGTCTATCCACCTTAAAAGAATTTCGTCCTCGAAATTTAAAATCCTCATAGTAGCGTTTAATCATACACATTATTATTCCCTCAATTTAAATTCATCAACCACGAATCAATTAATAATCCACAAGGTCTTTTCACAATTTCAAAATTTTAAAATTATTGCATAACCTGAAAAATCCTCGAAATAAAATCAAAGTCCATCAAAAATTTCCTGAAAGTTTTTAGTTAAGAATTCAATACTCATAATTTAATATCCACTCCTCAAATTTGATTTTTATCCATGCACAATTATAAAAATGAAATCTCGTCCCACCAGATTTGAATTTAAACATAAATCCATAAATGATTTTATTCCTCGATTTCCTCTTTCCTCAAAATACTCAACAATGCCACATCCAATTATAACATTTTAAAATTCATAACTTGCAATCAATTAAATATATTGATAATCCCCCAAATTCCCAAATTTTATAACCCATTTAATCATGTCATAATTTCCTGGAATTAATAAGTCATAAATTCTGCCATGTTAAATTCTTAATCCTCTATTAAATCAATGTTTATCCTCGAATTTTTAAATCCTCGATTGTTTTATTTATTTATTCACTACCATCAAAATTAAATTCCTTAAATCATATAATCATGAACTACTCCGTATTGTTATTTCACAATAAATTCTTTCAAAAATTCTGTAAATATCATATCCCTAAAAATCTTCAGAAATAAATCAAATCCCATTCTTATCACAATATCCTCCAAAATTTTAAGTTAATAACGAAATACAAGAATTAATATTCAATCCTCTAATTGAAATCCAATCAGTGCATATTTCAAAAATTGAATCTCGTCCCAAATTTGAATTTAACACTAATCCATTTGTGTTCTTATCCCTCGATTTTTTTTTTCTTTCCCATAATATGCAACGATGTAATACTTATGGAACCTCCAATACAATATTCAAAATATAAGTTCACAACTTGCAGTCCAATAAATATATCGATGGCCTTCTTAAATTCCTCAAATCATATGATAAATTCAATCATTTCATAATCTTCTTAAAAATCAATGATTTAACAAAACTTAAATTCCTAACTCTTTATTTAATATTTTTCTCAAAATTTTAGGCACCTTGTCTCTCTTTGTCAAGTCATAACCTCTTCGTTAATCTTTACTACAGTTAAATCCTCAACAATCAAGTCTAAGAGAATTCTACCTACAACCATACAACATGCAACCTAAGGGAAATATGTATGATCATGGTGTCTTTTGTCATGGTATTGCAGTCTCTGTATCAGGGGTACTACTAACTACATTATAACAAGAAATCATGCATGCAACTACGGTACTAAGGAATCAATCAATCAACCAGAAGACAAAAAGAACATGAGGAAAGAAAAGAAAGAACCTGCTAACATATTACTTGCAATATCTTCTAACATAATCATAGGTCAAATGATGCATGTAAAGTTTGATACCTCTATCTCTTAGGTATCACAGTTCTATCACAAGCACACTCACTGCTAGCTTCCTTACTTACTGAAAACGTTGATACTAGTTATTCTTATCACTCAAGTGCATAACAGTTGCAACACACCATACTAACTACTGCTCTCTCTCTCTATAAGATTTTATCCTCAAATAAAAATTCCTCAAAATAACTCCTCGAATAAATTTTAAAGTAGAAATGCATACACTTTCCTCAAGGTTAATTATTTAAATACTGAAATGAAAATTTAATCACCTTAAAGATCCTTACAGACTTGTCTAGGTTTATTGAATCGAATCTGAATCCTCAAAATAAATTTTAATAACCATATTTCAACTCCCCAATTTCAAAATTTTGCAATTCATTGAAATCTTCAAAATAAAATTTTTATAACAATCTCAATCTTCTCAGAATTCAAAATTTTGAAATTCATTTTCAATCTTCAAAAATTTTTTTTTTTTTTTTTATCCACTTCTGTAGTCCAATAGCTCTACTGTTAATCATTTTCACTGTCCTCATTGACGGGCATCATCAAATAATACCATAAATCAGTCTGCAATTTACCTTGATATGAAATCAACTCTATAATAAAACCAAAATCCTAATTTAATACCTAATCAATAACAACAAGCAAATTCAACATCAATAGGTGAGAATGGACGGAACAAAGGAATGATTTAAATTGGAAATTTTAACAAGGAATCCTTAGAGAATGTGAGTTCAAAAGAATTGGATTGAGGACGGAAGGTATCTTTACTGCTAGTAAAGGAAAGAAGCGATGGAACAAAGTCCTGGAATAACAGAAAATAGATAAGTCTTGAGATGATACTTTAAGAACCAATTTAAGATACAACCTGATAATCATACACGTCTGTCAGAAATCATGACACACAGAATCCTCGCCACGCCAGTAAGCATAGATGCGATAAACGATAGGTTCCGTAACTAAGGTATGCAATCCTATAATCATGTCATCTAGAATCCTCGCCACGCCAACCGGTATGGCTGCGAGAAATTCTAAATCTCATAACTACAGTATGTACATCCAAGTCAGGTTCCTACGTTCTTGTCACGACAGCTAATATGGCTGCGATAAACTCTAGGTTCCATAATCAAAGTAGACGTTTTACCTTTCTCACTGTCCTCATCAATATATGTCATCAGATGATACCATAAATTCTAGTCCGTAAAATTCACCTCGATATGAAATCAAAACTCCACAACGATACCAAGAATTAAAATTAACAACTGGTCAACAAGAATCCAACTCAATATCAACAAGTGAGAACGGACGGAAACAAGGGCGAAGGATTTAAATTGGAAATTATAATAAGATTCTCATGGGGTCATCCCAGGAATCTCTCAAGAAATTGTGATTGAGTATTCGCTCTCGTCCTAATATCCTATGTCCTAGATCCTATTGCAGGCACGCAGTAGTGTAAGCAAAGATGCCACACTACCACGACATCGTACAACTCGCGAAGTCTGACCTGTATGGGCCACCACTAAAAATGTGTCACGACCCGCACCCGGTTTAGGGGCACGAGTGCGTGGGTACGTCCAGCCTACGCCGCAACATCGGCGGTAGAACGCTGTCAAGGTCTTGATACTATCTAACTACTGTCACGCAAGCATCCAATCTCCATTAGGAGGCACGGATGTCACAAATAAGATGAATATATACTCAATCACAGGATTATAGCACGATAAGATTTCGAATAATAAAAACTAAAATTAAACACAACACAAGTCAACAAGTAATATTCTAACTCAACAATATCCAAGAATCATCAAAATGCCGGAGACAAATCCGGTACCAAATAGTCTACTTAAAGAACTAACAATAAATAGTGATTTCCGGCTAGACCTCCTGGAAACACAACTACTATCAAGTCTGCAGCTACTCACCATATGGTCCATAAAGTGTCGGACAGCGGTCCTCTAAGGCATAGTCTGGAAAAATATTTCCAGTCAGGAAGGAGCAAAGCAACACTCTCAAATAACAGTTCCATTAATTGATAATGTCTATAATACAATAAAACATGTCATGCTAGCTACTGAGAAGACAGTAAAATAAATGCAATGGCAGTTTAAGAGAGACAGGCAATGTAAAGAGACAGGCAATAGGCAATATGATACAGTCAGTGCATGTATGAAAATGAAAAGAACAAGGAACAGTATCATATACGGGTGATGTAGTATATGATTTAAAATAGGGAACTGTAATCTATTCTAAGTGTTTGAAATAGTAGTTTCAAAATGTGATCGGCTTGGGAACATGTACGAGAGCTACAGGGCCTGGCTAATCATGGGTGAAGAGCATGATTAACACTTACAATTTTCTATACTATAATAAGAGGTTATGATCACATTTCTTACTATCTACTTCCCCGCCCCCAACTAGTACTGTGGATCCAACCATGACACGTCACGATACACGAGCAAGTCAAGTCTATCATGTACGAGGTCTAATATACATGTCGTGTACAATGTCAATACGATAATCAAGGTAACATCTCATGACTGCAGATCCAGGCTATATACTAGTCCGTGTAGCACAGTGTCAAAGATTCAGTTGTAACATTTCAAGATCATTGAACTTATAGCAATTATCAAGAATTGGAAATTATCAGAGAATGTACTTGCCTTGGGTCCTTAGCTGGTAATTATGGATATCCTGTTCCAGAGTATCCCCTGGGTGAAGTAGCAGTCCTAGAACCACATCACAAGCAAAACCATATTTGCATCAGATGCTACACTAACACAGTCTAAAACACTGAATTCAGGGCCTTCTCTAGGTATGATACTGGTCACCTAGTAGCTAGATACATAAATATACATATCTAAATTAACATATGTACTTACAATATATATATCAAATTAAATACATATACAAAATATATATGTATATATATATTAAAAATATGCTAAGGTTTTATACAAAATATATATATCAATATGAAAATATAACTCTACATATATACATTGATACTAAAATACGGTTATTTACATATTTGTTCATTTATACCAAAATACGTTTTTATTAAATACTAATACCAAATTAATTTTATATATAGATATATATATACTTACATATCAATATAACACAGATATATATATATAAACTACTGTTTAAACATTAATTTAAAATACATAATTACATATACAGTTAAATAATACATACCTATACTTATACAATTAAATATTTACAAATAAATAATATACATATGCTAATTTCACATTAAATATATAAATACTTTACATTAATTATATATACAAATTAAATTAAATACATATACTAATTACTTATACAAATATATGTATATATTTACCATCATTAAATTAAATAGACAATATACATTCACATTATTAAATTATACATTACCAATTTCTTATATACTATACATATTCATACATTATTTTACATATGATATTAAATATGTATATGCAAAATATATATACGTTTACCTACATATACATAAAAATAGAGAACATATGTATATATATATATATACATACACAATACATACATTTATTAATATATACAAACATATACTATATATTAATATATACTATACATTAGGTGTTTAAAAATTAATTTAATACATACTCAATTATACAATAAAATAATTAATATACTTATTCATATGTTAACATTTATTTAAAAATAAATACTTGTACATATACATATCTAATATGAAAATATACTAAGTATATATAAAATGCATAATATACCTATACAAATTAAATATGTACTCACACATATATATACACTAATATAATTTTACAAGTTATATACATACATATATACATATATATATATATATATATATATATATATATATATATATATATATATATATATATATATATATATATATATAAAGAAGGAGGGAGAAGAAGAGGACTTACTGTAGGTGGTCGGCCGGAGTACGGTGCTGGCCGCCGGGGAGGACTCGCGAGGGGCCGCCGGAGGTGATGAAGATGGGAGTGGTGGTGATAGGTGGCTTGGCGGAGGGATGGGGAAGCAGCCGCCGGAGTCGGGGAAGGCCAGCGGGGTACACAGGGAGGAGATGAGGGAGAGCCACCGGATTGAGTGCTCGGGAGCAGCCGGGGTGGCTGCCAGCGGGCCGGAGTAGTCGTTGGGAGGGGAGTCGGCAGTGGCTGGAAGGAGCTGCCAGCGGGGGTGCTCGGCCGTCCGGAGCGCAGAGGTGAGGGGAGGTGGTTGTAGATGCTGGTGGAGGTCGGAGTATAGAGGAGCACAGCCGGAGTAGCAGAGTAGCAGTGGGCGCCGGCGCCGGACCGCGATGGGGGACCGCCGGGTCGAGGAGCAAGGCCGCCGGGTCGATCGAGAGAGGAATGGTGAGATGGAGGAGAAGATGGAGGAGTGGGCAGCGGCAGCATCCGCCGGGGATCGGCTTCGTCGTCGGCCGGAGATCCAGGCCGCCGGAGAGTTGCCGTGAGGGAATGTCACGACCCGCACCCGGTTTAGGGGCACGAGAGCGTGGGTACGTCCAGCCTACGCTGCAGCATCAGCGGTAGAACGCTGTCTAGGTCAAGTACTATCTAAACAATCTCACGCTAGTATCCAACTCCATAAGGAGACATGGATAACATAAAATTAATCTAGAAATACTCAATCACAACTACAGCACGATAGGAAAATGAAGAAATAAAAGAATACAATACAAGTCTAATGACACAATAATCATACCTGCAATCATTACTTCCAATCCCCAAGTATGTCAGAGCCAGTCTACTAAGGTCACAGTCTGGAAAAATATTTCCAGTCAGGAAGGAGCAAAGTACATCTCTAAATAGCAGTTCTATATAAATGACATAAGCTATGTAGCAGTTCTAGATGGAAACATACCAGATGCATGTATAGGTACGAGAAATGTACAATAAAAGAAATACTGGAAAATACTGTAAGTAAATGCCGGAAAAGAAGCAATATGTCAATGAGCAAGAGTTCTATGACTAAGTGTGTGAATACTAGCTTCAACATGTGATCGGCTTGGGAACTTGATCAGGCTGGTTACATGTGATTAGCTATGGTTCATATAAAGTCAGGCTAACCGTTGGTTAGCTATGGTGCATGTAGAGATCAGGCTAATCACACGTAACAGCTATGGAGCATATAAATGGTCAGGCCGCACCCGACGTGAGATGTGGGGTGAGCTATGGTGCATATAAAGTTGGGTATGATCACATATCTACACTAAAGTACTCCCCAAACCCCCGACTGGTATAGTAGATCCAATCATGGTACGCTATGGCACAGGATTCCCTAGGAAGGTAGCAAATCTCCCCGGGAATCAGTGTCTGTACATGCACAAGATAACAAGGAAAACAAGTCTTGTACAAGCTACACCATGAATAAGGAATAACATCTCATGACGAGATCCGTGTATACCAATCCGTGTAACCAATGTGTCAAGAACATAGATATTTATACTAGATACAGTGAACATAGGAGATATCATAAATTAGAAACTAATCAGAGAATGTACTTGCCTTGGGTCCTTAGCTGGTAAAACCAATGTCCTGTCCCAGAGTATCGTCTGGAGGAACCAACAGTCCTAAAAATATATCAAGTACAACATTTGCATCAGGTGCTACACTAACACATCACAAATACACGAACTCAGGGGCTCTGCCAGGCATGGCTCTAGTCAACTAGGTCATCTAGTAGGTTTACCAATTTACCATAATTTAATACACATATATATATAGTTATTCCAAAGTATACAAAATAGGTTTAACTGTGTGTACATAAGTGGAAATATATTTTATTTATGGGAAAAATTATACATCACTCATACATATAGACTAGTATACATGTACCAGAATACATATTAACTTATATTATATAGATATACATACATACCAAAATAATACTATACTATATACAGGTAATATACCAAAATATGTTTTACAAGTACCTATATATCAATACAGTTTTTATATATATATATACTATATATATATACCAAAATGTGTTTATACATGTTTATATACATATAGGTACACATAGTTATACCAAAATACGGTTATATATACATATACACCAATATACATATTTGTATATATCTCAATCAAAAATCCTTATACATAATACATAACTAAATTATAACAATAAAACTAATATGCATATATATATTACCAACTTATTATAGGAAATTACTAAATTAATTATATTTAATTAATAGACAAATTACATAAATTTCCAAACTAATTACAAATTACTAATTTATTAAGAAATTACTAACTGGTTATTAATTAACAAATTAAATTAACTAAACCAAACTATATTAATTAACTACTGATTAAGAATTAATTACTAATTAAAAATATAGTTACTGATAAAAATAATTAACTGATAAAAATAATTAACCAATTAATTATAACTAAACTACTTATAATTAAACTAATTAAAATAATTAACTGATAAAATTTAATTAACTGATTACTACTAAACTAAGCTAATACATGAAATTACTAACTAATTACATTAATTACTAAACTGAACTAAACTAAACAAATTAAATGTTATTAAACTAATTATATAATTAACTAAACTAATTAATCATTAACTAATTAACTAATTAACTAATTAACTAATTAAGTAATTAATTAATTAACTAATTAACTAAACCTTTATCACAGAATCAAACGAAGAAAGAGGAAAGAGGGAAGAAGGAAGGGGAGAGCTCACCTAGGGTTTCCTCCGGCGTCGGCGCGGGGTTCGCCGGGGTCGGCGCTCGTCTCGGCGGCGGCTGTTCTCGGCGGATCTCGGCGGCGTCTGGTCGAGGAGGCGGCGCTCGGCGCTCGAGGACGGCTGCGTCTGGTCGAGGAGCGGCGGCTTCGACTCGGCGATGGCGGTCTGTTCGAGGGCAGCGGCGGCTCAGATGGAGAGGGTTTCTTTCGCCGGCGCGGTGGGGGTCCGTCGGGCAGGGCGGCTTCGAGGCGGGTGAGGCGGCGTTGACTGGCTCGACGCGGAGGCGGCTCCCCTGCCTTCGAGGCTGAGCTGGGAGGAGCGTTCGTCAACTCCGACAGTCAGTCGGCGGCGGCGATGGCCAGATCTAGGGTTAGGGTTATGGATGTGTCGGTGTCTGGGTACGTGTCCGGGATGGACACGAGGGTTTGTTGTGGGGGACGTGTCCGGGGCTGGACACGGGGACTCGATGCACAGTGGACGTGTCCGGGTGTGGACACGGGAATCTGATGTAGTACTGTACAGAGGTGGATGTGTCCAGATGGTGTCGGACACAAAATCGGTTGTAATGTTGTAACTGGACACAGAAAATAAATGGATACGGTGGGACACCCGGGGTCGGACCCGAGGCCAACACGGCTGACACGGTGATGCTGGACACACGGACACGAGCACACAAAAATGGTGGTGGCTTGTTGGCTTGGGAATTGTGGAGGCTAGCTAATAATTAGGAGATTAGGGTTTCTTGGGAATGGTGAGAAGGAGAACTTAAATAGGGAGAGATGGTGTGGGTTAAAGGGTTGCGGGTTGGCCCAATAATGAATGGCCCAGAATTAAATAAAAAAAAAAGGTTTCTCATGTGGGAAAAATGAGGGTGTAGGCCAGTTAATTGGGAAATGGCAACTTGTAAAAATAAGAATAAAGATTATAATTTCAGAAAATGTTTTTAGGAAAGCTAGCTAATTTCCAATTAGCTACTAATTAATACATTTTGCAAAGTCCTAGAAAGTATGACATTTATTTATTTACTATCCCAATAAATAAAATTTATTTTATTTTATGAACTAGTCTTTTAAATAACTATTTAGTTAAAACAATAATTTTATGATTCAAGCCAATAAATATTTGAAACTAGAAATATATATATATTATTATTTATGTACTTATTTTATAAGAAAGCGACATTTATGAAAAATGATTTTTATACAAGATTATAAATTACCTTCTACAATCAAACATCGTTCAAAACCAAATAAAATTTCAAGGAAAAATATTTTATAAAACTTGATATTTTAAAATAAATTAAAATCTAATTATTTTGGAAATTGGAAATCGGAGGTTACAAGTCTATCCTCCTTAGAAAAATTTCGTCCTCAAAATTTTAGGGATGACTAGGATAGAAGAAAATTTTTTTGTTGTTCATAATGATGAATATATCTTTGAAGAAAATATTTCTATAAGGAAAATATTTACCAAACAGAAGGAAACATGAAGAAAAAGAAAATATGGTTTAAGACAGGAATAACTTGAAGGAATCATGGCTCGGCCTTGAATCCTCTAGAAAGTTTAGGTTTGGGAAGTAGACACGATCATAAAAACAGATAATTTGAATAATGCACGTTACCTTTTTAAAGTAACTAAACCAAGGAAGACCCAGTATAATGAATGATATAGACATGAAAGTTATAGTTAATTCGAAAGATACGGTCGATAATTTGATTTAAGAAACTTAAATACATCCTTCAGAATGTAATCAAGAGACATCCAATCGCCTTTCTTGATTTCTAGGAAAAGAGTAGTCTTTACTACCATCTGAAAATAATCCTTCCTTTTTATCCTCGTTCATTTTATTTTTCTCAATCTTGTGATTCATCATTAACTAATATTTATAAAAGTTTCAAATTCCACAAACTTTATTAGATTAGATCTTAGAATTTCTGAATCAAAATTTATTACCTGTCCAAAATCCTTATCATCAAATTCGAGTTTGTTTATCTTAACATCAACTATACCTCGATTATTTTCTTCAATTTCAAATGTTACTGTCATGGTCAAGATTTAATTTAAATCACAACCTCAATATACCATGATCTTCATTTCATTCCATATTTCTTTATCCGAATGTATAATGTTTCCGAATTTTGAACTAATATATTTTTTTTTTTATCCTCTGAATTTATTATCCCAATGTAAAATTTTTACTACTCAAATCCTCAATATTTTTAATTGAATTCCAGTCGTATCATAATCTCCTCAAATTTGAGTAAATAACTAAATACAAAATTTACTATCCAATCCTTTTAATTGAAATCCAATCAATGCATATTTATAAAACTTAAAAATCTGCATCCCAAAATTTAACTTTAAACACTCATCAATCATCTAACTCAAATTCAATTGACGCTTATTCCAATCTAACTCCTCATCCCAAGAATTTAATTTGACACTATTCCATTTACGATTTTATTTCCTGTTTTTTTTTTTTTTTTCCTCAAATACTCAACGATGCGATGCTTCCAGTATCTTCAAGGCAACATTCATACTATATAAAATTTCTATCTTGCAATCAAATAGATAAAATGATAATCTCTCAAATTTCTTAAATTTTTTTTTATAATCAATTCAATCATATCAAGACCTCCTTAAAATTAATAAATCCTCAAATTTTTGGCTCTGTGAATTTCTTAATTCTCCCTTTAAGTAAATGTTTGTCCTCGAATTTCAATCAACCTCAATTTTCGCAAAAATAATGATTCCATCAACTCTGTTATAACAATCCCCTAAATTCTTTATTTAAATTTTTGCTCATCCATAATTTAATCATCTTGTCCCTTTTTGTCGGTTATACCCTTGTCATAGATCCTTGCTATGGTCAAACCCAAATGATCATGGTTTAAGAAAATTCTACTTACATCCATGCAATTTAAGAAAATATATAGGTCATGTGTCTTGTCACGGTATTTCAGTCTCTGTTAAGGTGTACTACTAGCTAAGTTCTAACAAGAAAATCACGAATATAAACCACGTTACTAGGGAATCAATCAATCAAAAGACGAAAAGAACATTAGGAAAGAAAAGAAAGAACCTGCTAATATATTACTTGCGGTATCTGCTATCAACCACTTAACTCTAGCACATTCACTAACAAATTCCTATTCATGTCCACTGGTACCCATATCAACTAATCATATATTAATATTCATATCTCTTATCTACCAAAAATTAATCCTCAAAATAATCGTCAAGGTTTAACTTCTCGATCAACTTAAAATAAAATGCATATACCTCCTCAAAATCAGATACTTCACATCGAAATAAAATTTTAATCACTTCTAAAATCTCTGTAGCCTTAACTATGTTTATTGAATCAAATTTAAATCCTCAATATTTTAACAACATAGAATCTCAACTCCTTAAAAATTCTGAAAATTTAAAATTCATTTCCACCTTTTAATTTATAACTCCTCAATGTACATATCAGTGCTCACGGTCTCTGATACTCAAGGTGCACTCAATACCTCTATTGTCTAGAACTGTGTACTAAATTTGTACTGCCCGAATCACTTGCACTATTACCTCCAATGATCAAAGTTATCATCAACTGTGTTTTCTTTCATGATTCCAATTTATGTCAATTGGTATATCATCTAATTATCAACACACAGAGTGCTTACTGTTATTAACGTCATCCTTGACTAATCCTCGATATAGAATCATTAGCACTCTTGGTATTATATCACTAGCTGCATTAATGGATTATCTCATCAAGCTCATGATCACCTGTATCCTCTATAACACTCATGTTTATTTACTCTCATGGGTATGTGTATGGTTCCTCATCTCGATTTTTGTGTAGGCATTTCCCTGTAATCTTTTACAGCCTGTTAAACTAATCTGTGATACGCTTAACCACTTTCATTACCAATTCCAATATTTCTCTACCCATGACACCTCATTAACTCTTTATGCGTATGTATTTCCTTACCTTTAACACTTCCGATATTAATCATCAAATTGAACATCATGCTCCATAAATCCTTAACACAACTCCCGGATACTTAATCGTTTACATAGATCACTCAATTACATAATCATGATTATCCAGGACGGGTAATTGGCTCTGATACTAACTCTGAGAACTATCACTGATACTCTATACTCTTCTTAACTCTCAGTCTCTAATGACACCTCTCCTAGAATCATTGGTACAAGGTACTATGCTAAGGGCTAACTCTAGATTAAAGCCTACTGCTCACATGCCCAACTAAGTAACACTTATAACTCACTAGCAACACAGTCAATACTAATACAAGACACAAACAAAATTACAAGCCACTAATTATCATACTTAACAAGAAATCCTCAAGGAATAGGAGCTCAAAGACTGAATTGAGGCCAGAAGGTATCTTTACTGCTAGTAAAGAAAGAAGCGGTGGAACAAAGTCCTGGAATAACAGAAATAAATAAGTCTTGAGATGATATTTTAAGAACCAATTTAAGATACAACCTGATAATCATACACGTCTGTCAGAAATCATGACACACAGAATCCTCGCCACGCCAGTAAGCATAGATGCGATAAACGACAGGTTCCGTAACTAAGGTATGCAACCCTATAATCATGTTATCTAGAATCCTCGCCACGCCAACCGGTATGGCTGCGAAAGACTCTAAGCTTCATAACTATAGTATGTACATCCAAGTCAGGTTCCTACGTTCTCGTCACCACAGCTAATATGGCTGCGATAAATTCTAGGTTCCATAACCAAAGTAGACGTTTTACCTTCCTCACTGTCCTCATCAATATATGTCATCAGATGATACCATAAATTCTAGTCCGTAAAAATTCATCTCAATTTGAAATCAACTCAACAACGATACCAAGAATTAAAGTTAACAACTGGTCAACAAGAATCAAACTCAATAATGATGCCAAGATTTTAATTTAATAACTGCTCAACAAGAATCAAGTTCAGTAACAACAAGCGAGAGCGAACGAAAACAAGGAAAAAGATTTAAATCGGAATAAGATTCTCAAGGGGTCATCCCAGGAATCTCTCAAAAATTTGTGATTGAGTATCCTCTCTCATCCTAGTATCCTATGTCCTATATCCTATAGCAGGTACGCAGTAGTACAACTATGACGTCGCACTACCACGACATCGCACAACTTGCGAAGTCTGACCTGCATGGGCCACCACTAAAACGTGTCACGACCCGCACCCGGTTTAGGGGCACGAAAGCGTGGGTACGTCCAGCCTACGCCGCAGCATCGGCGGTAGAACGCTGTCTAGGTCAAGTACTATCTAAACAATCTCACGCTAGTATCCAACTCCATAAGGAGACGTGGATAACATAAAATAAATCTAGAAATACTCAATCACAACTACAGCACGATAGGAAAATGAAGAAATAAAAGAATACAATACAAGTCTAATGACACAATAATCATACCTGCAATCATTACTTCCAATCCCCAAGTATGTCAGAGCCAGTCTACTAAGGTCACAGTCTGGAAAAATATTTCCAGTCAGGAAGGAGCAAAGTACATCTCTAAATAGCAGTTCTATATAAATGACATAAGCTATGTAGCAGTTCTAGATGGAAACATACCAGATGCATGTATAGGTACGAAAAATGTACAATGAAAGAAATACTGGAAAATACTGTAAGTAAATGCCGGAAAAGAAGCAATATGTCAATGAGCAAGAGTTCTATGACTAAGTGTGTGAATACTAGCTTCAACATGTGATCGGCTTGGGAACTTGATCAGGCTGGTTACATGTGATTAGCTATGGTTCATATAAAGTCAGGCTAACCGTTGGTTAGCTATGGTGCATGTAGAGATCAGGCTAATCACACGTAACAGCTATGGAGCATATAAATGGTCAGGCCGCACCCGACGTGAGATGTGGGGTGAGCTATGGTGCATATAAAGTTGGGTATGATCACATATCTACACTAAAGTACTCCCCAAACCCCCGACTGGTATAGTAGATCCAATCATGGTACGCTATGGCACAGGATTCCCTAGGAAGGTAGCAAATCTCCCCGGGAATCAGTGTCTGTACATGCACAAGATAACAAGGAAAACAAGTCTTGTACAAGCTACCCCATGAATAAGGAATAACATCTCATGACGAGATCCGTGTATACCAATCCGTGTAACCAATGTGTCAAGAACATAGATATTTACACTAGATACAGTGAACATAGGAGATATCATAAATTAGAAACTAATCAGAGAATGTACTTGCCTTGGGTCCTTAGCTGGTAAAACCAATGTCCTGTCCCAGAGTATCGTCTGGAGGAACAACAGTCCTAAAAATATATCAAGTACAACATTTGCATCAGGTGCTACACTAACACATCACAAATACACGAACTCAGGGGCTCTGCCAGGCATGGCTCTAGTCAACTAGGTCATCTAGTAGGTTTACCAATTTACCATAATTTAATACACATATATATATAGTTATTCCAAAGTATACAAAATAGGTTTAACTGTGTGTACATAAGTGGAAATATATTTTATTTATGGGAAAAATTATACATCACTCATACATATAGACTAGTATACATGTACCAGAATACATATTAACTTATATTATATAGATATACATACATACCAAAATAATACTATACTATATACAGGTAATATACCAAAATATGTTTTACAAGTACCTATATATCAATACAGTTTTTATATATATATATATACTATATATATATACCAAAAATGTGTTTATACATGTTTATATACATATAGGTACACATAGTTATACCAAAATACGGTTATATATACATATACACCAATATACATATTTGTATATATCTCAATCAAAAATCCTTATACATAATACATAACTAAATTATAACAATAAAACTAATATGCATATATATATTACCAACTTATTATAGGAAATTACTAAATTAATTATATTTAATTAATAGACAAATTACATAAATTTCCAAACTAATTACAAATTACTAATTTATTAAGAAATTACTAACTGGTTATTAATTAACAAATTAAATTAACTAAACCAAACTATATTAATTAACTACTGATTAAGAATTAATTACTAATTAAGAATATAGTTACTGATAAAAATAATTAACTGATAAAAATAATTAACCAATTAATTATAACTAAACTACTTATAATTAAACTAATTAAAATAATTAACTGATAAAATTTAATTAACTGATTACTACTAAACTAAGCTAATACATGAAATTACTAACTAATTACATTAATTACTAAACTGAACTAAACTAAACAAATTAAATGTTATTAAACTAATTATATAATTAACTAAACTAATTAATCATTAACTAATTAACTAATTAACTAATTAACTAATTAACTAATTAAGTAATTAATTAATTAACTAATTAACTAAACCTTTATCACAGAATCAAACGAAGAAAGAGGAAAGAGGGAAGAAGGAAGGGGAGAGCTCACCTAGGGTTTCCTCCGGCGTCGGCGCGGGGTTCGCCGGGGTCGGCGCTCGTCTCGGCGGCGGCTGTTCTCGGCGGATCTCGGCGGCGTCTGGTCGAGGAGGCGGCGCTCGGCGCTCAAGGACGGCTGCGTCTGGTCGAGGAGCGGCGGCTTCGACTCGGCGGTGGCGGTCTGTTCGAGGGCAGCGGCGGCTCAGATGGAGAGGGTTTCTTTCGCCGGCGCGGTGGGGGTCCGTCGGGCAGGGCGGCTTCGAGGCGGGTGAGGCGGCGTTGACTGGCTCGACGCGGAGGCGGCTCCCCTGCCTTCGAGGCTGAGCTGGGAGGAGCGTTCGTCGGCTCCGACAGTCAGTCGGCGGCGGCGATGGCCAGATCTAGGGTTAGGGTTCTGGATGTGTCGGTGTCTGGGTACGTGTCCGGGATGGACACGAGGGTTTGTTGTGGGGGACGTGTCCGGGGCTGGACACGGGGACTCGATGCACAGTGGACGTGTCCGGGTGTGGACACGGGAATCTGATGTAGTACTGTACAGAGGTGGATGTGTCCAGATGGTGTCGGACACAAAATCGGTTGTAATGTTGTAACTGGACACAGAAAATGAATGGATACGGTGGGACACCCGGGGTCGGACCCGAGGCCAACACGGCTGACACGGTGATGCTGGACACACGGACACGAGCACACAAAAATGGTGGTGGCTTGTTGGCTTGGGAATTGTGGAGGCTAGCTAATAATTAGGAGATTAGGGTTTCTTGGGAATGGTGAGAAGGAGAACTTAAATAGGGAGAGATGGTGTGGGTTAAAGGGTTGCGGGTTGGCCCAATAATGAATGGCCCAGAATTAAATAAAAAAAAAAGGTTTCTCATGTGGGAAAAATGAGGGTGTAGGCCAGTTAATTGGGAAATGGCAACTTGTAAAAATAAGAATAAAGATTATAATTTCAGAAAATGTTTTTAGGAAAGCTAGCTAATTTCCAATTAGCTACTAATTAATACATTTTGCAAAGTCCTAGAAAGTATGACATTTATTTATTTACTATCCCAATAAATAAAAATTATTTTATTTTATGAACTAGTCTTTTAAATAACTATTTAGTTAAAACAATAATTTTATGATTCAAGCCAATAAATATTTGAAACTAGAAATATATATATTATTATTTATGTACTTATTTTATAAGAAAGCGACATTTATGAAAAATGATTTTTATACAAGATTATAAATTACCTTCTACAATCAAACATCGTTCAAAACCAAATAAAATTTCAAGGAAAAATATTTTATAAAACTTGATATTTTAAAATAAATTAAAATCTAATTATTTTGGAAATTGGAAATCGGAGGTTACAGGGAAAGCAGCCACCGGGCTGAAGGGGGACTCGGCCGGGTGAACAGTAAATGGGGGGTGAACAGTGTTCCCCCCCCCTTCTTCCTCTTTTAAAATTCAAAAACCAATGAAGAGAGGAAGAAGAAGAAGAAAGAAGGAGAAGAAGAGAAAAAAAATAGAAGAAGAAAGGAAGAAGGAGAAGAATCCTACGTTGAGGAAGGAGGAGGCTTGTGAGGGTGGTGTTTTCTAGGTTGCCTAGGGATTAGGGTTTGATGTAGACATGATTTTTTTTATAGGGAGAGTGGGTTTGATGGAGGGTGGTGATTGCATCCCATGAATGGGTGGCCAGGATTTCATGAAGAAAAATAATTCATGTAGGGATGAGGGTTTTTAATTAAAAAATTAATAGGCATCCCTCATTGGTTAAAATAATTGGGTGAGGCCACAAATGCCAATTTGCAATTTAACCCCCTTAAATTTGGGAAATTGCACAAACACATGAAATGACGAAAATTTGGCGGGCGATTCGGGATCCGGTGTTTTGTAGGGTCAGGGGGCACTGTAAGATGGGTATGGGCTAAAATAGCAGGGCACTGGAATTAATTTGGAATTTCAGAATCAGATAAAATGGTATCCTCAAATTAAATAGAAATAAATGCAAGTTGTGTTCAACAATTAATTATGAGTACTTGGGGTCAAAATCAGATCAAGTCATCAATACCAATAATGAAGAAGACTCGGAACAGGATATTACCCTAATTTGGGCTGCACGAAAAATAGGTCAAGATTGCCTCCAATTTTCAATTGGAACGCACAACGATGAAAAATAGGGATTTTTTAAATGACGTCCGCGACGATTTTTGCGCGGCCAGAAATAATGCACAAAGAGCATAATTATGAGTTGCAAAAATAACAAAATTAAAGGCGGGCATGTCTAGGGTAAGATTGTGAAATTTGTTGGAAGACAAAAGCTAGGGTAATGCTCCAAACATCGAAGCAAAGGCAATGCGCAAAATATTAAATAAAATACAGTAATTAATTACAATCTCCAAATATCAAATTCTAAATAAAATAATAAAATCCAGAATTCTATAATTCGGACAGGTGGTCATCTACTGGGCTTCTAGGTCTAGTCTGTTAGCTAAAATAAATGAACACTGCATCTAATACTATATTCTTAATTACACATCACACATATTTATTCAAAACAAATAATTGTCATGCAACTAATTAATTGTAACTACCATAATATTAAATATTGTAAAAAGTCAAAAATACCCCTGTTTTCGGAATGTGGTAGTGACAACCACCCCAGGAGTGCTTGTTACGGATTGACGAAGAAGATCCAGCAACTGATAGACTCTCAAGCTATGACACATCACAATGATGAAAAGACGATCACCGGTAAATTAGTGTCTCTTCAGTTCAAGGACTTCCCAGCACAGGACGTGCCACATGGTGTTATAACAATACCGAGAGAGACAATGAAGATTGTCAATTTCCTGCCAGCCCATGATTAAGCTGAAGGACTGGTGCCCTTCACTATTCAATGGGGGTAAATACTGTGGATTCATCCTAATCTCTTGGAAGATGTAGAATGAGGAACATCGTCTTCAACACCTAAATCTGAGAAGAGAAGTAATAAGGGCCGATCATGCAACATAATATCTTGGTACATGACTCTGTCAAAGATCAAGATCAAGATCAACACAAGAATGATATTCGTCTTGAGTTTAGACTCCGAGGTCTGAATATATCTCTGGGAGCTTCAGCACAAGAGCCTTGTATGACTCACCAACGATCTTGTTGGTTAGGTAGTATCCCTATGTATAGAGTACACTATATATTCAATACAAGTCACAACCTAGATGGCAGTACACAAAATTGCCCATGCAAATCAAAGAGGAGGCGTACAAAAAAGAAAGTTGAGTCATGTCATATGGTCCTTCTTTCTCCAGTACCTAATAAAGTCATGGCCAGCACCAGGTCTGGAATAGAATATAAAAAGATGTATGAACAAGCTCAGAAAGATTCTCCTCCTACTTCTTCTACTTCGGTTTCCCCGGATCCTACCAAACCAAGACCTTCCAAGCCTACGGTGACGAAAAAGTTGAAGCAAAAAGAAGTGTATTTTGATAAATCCTTGAAGAAGAATTCATCTAAAGGGCTTGATCAGCCATACAATTTTGACATATTGGCACAGCTCACCAATACACCTACTCGACTTTCAAACTTTGAGTTACTTCGCCTTTCAAAAGAAACTCGGGATGCTTTGAGTGAGGCACTCACACATGCTGACTCATACTTGATCCAGATCAAGACTTCAACTGAAGATCCCGTGGAATGTCTTCACTGCCATAGTGTGATGAAAAATATTCCTAATATTACTTTCACACAGGATGATACGTTGTTGAAAGATATTCGGCATGACATGCCATTATACTATACTGGCTACGTTGGTTCCATCAAAGTAAGCCAGATTCATATTGACCCGCGTTCATCACTCAGCATTATCCCAAGAAGCTTGCTACCAACTTTGACGATACCAATGCACAGTCTGTCAACCACTAACACTACCATTTTAGGCTTCAATGCTAGAAGGAGCCGTCCACTCGGGAAGATTCGTCTGAAAATTCAGATAGCCGATCTATGGACATAGGTCACATATTATGTGATCGATTCAGATGTATCCTACAACGTCTTGCTTGGGCGACCGTGGATACATGAAAAAAAGTTTGTGCCTTCCACTTTGCATTAATGCTTCAAATATATGGATAGCTAAGGGGAGGTCAAGACGGAGTTCATAGACATTAACCCGTTCAAGGGTGTCTAATCATATTATTCTGACTCTATGCTATACACACCAGAGTACATGAAAGACGAGGTTAATGAGGCTGACAATAAGGAGGGGAATATTCGCAGTGAAGAACCTCTCAGAATCTTAGTCAAAGGGCATACTACCCACCCAGATCCTCTAAAACCCTTTGTTATCAATCTCCGTAAGCCCACACGCGAGGAAAAAGCCAAAAAACCGTTGGTTATAGATCTCGCTAAGAAGAGGGAGCCTCTACTGGTTATGGACCTCCGTTGCAACAAGCAGATGATGGCAGGAAATCAGCCTTTGGGCATCAATCTCACCAAAACTTCTGTTGAGGCTGAACCTCTGCTGACCTTGTAGAGGAGGATAAAATCTTGTATTTTATGAATAAAGATGTCACTCCCCATTCAAAGTATACGTATTGGGAGCATATTATTCTCGCTTGCATGTTATGTATTTGGTTGCTTGATACTAAACTCATTCTTTGGTTTGTCTTAGTTCTTGGTTTATGGTTTGGGTTGGTTTAGTCATGAGTTGAACCTATGGTCTAAACCTCAAATTCTATCTATATAACCCAACTTATTTCTTTCTCTTCATTCCTTCTTTTCTTTCTCTCTCTTAGGTTTTTCCCTCCTTGCTTAGGCAAGTACACATTTCATGAGAAATGGAGAAACCCTCCATATTATTGGTCTATTATATTTATTTTATGATTTTAAGCATGTTTAGAACTTGGTATTTTTGGATTTGGTTGATAAAATAGTGTAGATCTGGATTTTTATGAGTGTGGATGTTCTTAAGTTTTTACTTTGTTTTGATCTTCAAAAACTTATTCTCTTTGAAAACTTGTTGTTCTATGTTGTAGAGCATTTGATTTTGAGTGGTTTAGAACTTTTCTTTGTCGGATTTAGACCCTAGACGAAGTTTTTATGAAGAAAATCCAACTTTCGGTTTGGAGTTTCTGCCATGTCCAAAATATGCTGTGGAGAAGATGAAGCTCCATGCACCGAGCATCCAGCATGTATCCATTTTATTGGACCATAGTTGACTCATGTGCTCTGAAACTCGAGTTTGAAAAAGCTAAGTGTCAGAACTTTTGTGTTGTCTCTCCTAGGCATATGGAAGTCATCTATGCGGCTATAAGCTATGTGATCCCCTTTTCTTGGTCGCATGACTCAGCTCCACCCTGGCACTTCTTTTGATTATTTTATCTTTTCTTCTGACACACTTTATTGCTGGTCATATCCATCATTCAGTCACTTCACTGACACTTCATTTATTGTCCGTCACTTCGGCACTTGTACCAAAGAGTGGACTTTGCCTCGTCTTTATGCCCCTAACTTCATGCGGCACCCTGAGCATGTACTTGTTTGGTTCATGCGTCGGACATTTATGCGTACAATTTTATGCGCGTGTTATCCTTAGTGACTCCATGCATGCACGTAGAACTTTTATTATGTGTTCACTTATTTTATTTGGAATATTTTTTATCATCCTTTATGTGGTTTATCCTGGTTATTGCTTGTATTATGATCCTAGGGGAGAATAGACTATGTAACCCGACTATATAATAGAACTCATGCTTATGATCTTGGTAATTGGACTCGAATACTGTATCCGTGTAGATACCATTATTGCCAGATATTGTTCATGATCTAAGGTACACCGAGGTACGACATACTGTGTTACGTATTAAGTAATTTATATTTGGGCTGTGCATTGAGAATGACTCCAAATTCCTAAATGTGTGATACTATAAAGATACTTTTCCCACATCACGTGCATGATATGTGAGTCAAGTGCCAAAGCGTGGCTAGGATATTGATTTATTGAATTTTGCAAACACGCTCTAGTGAATCTAGATTGAACTTATATGGATTTGTATCTAGCATGCCCGTACCTTGTACGACATCTGAAGAAAAATTCCCATGTGGCCACTCCTTGAGATTTCAAAATAATATAGGGTTAATTAGGCAACTAAAAGTGGTAGTATCATTGGGTGGAAATGGTATCCCGATATCATGCTAAGAACCTTCCCACAAGAGATTCAAATCTAAGTACGCTGTGGGCTGGCCACCACAGATACTGTCAATCATCCGCCTTATTGGAGTACAATATCTGACCTATTATAAATAATATGGAGCCACTGTTTCATTATAGGAATATTAGAATCGCTAATACCATTAGTGTAGTAGCCCTACGAGGAACTGGTGTAATTTGTGAAGTTCCTGTATATTCATCTATTTGGCTCGGTTAGCTCGTGTTCGGCAATGGCGTGATCTGGGGATACCTATTATACATTATTTCTGAGATAATCTCAGACTCCACAATTAGCAATATGTACAAGTAATTGGCTGATCTTAGAAATTAAACTTGGTTGTGATTGTATTATTCTGTTAATAGCCTAGGAAAATGTACTATCATAGTGTGATGGATTCAACCCTTATCCTTGTTTGGTTGTAGGGTTGGGCCTTGTTCTAGGATATGCCATGGACCTAAGTTACGACGTAGAACACACACACACACACACACACACACACACACACACACATATATATATGTATATATATATATATATATATATATATTGCTTGTGTTTTGTTTCTCTATTTCGTACTTCCTTTGTGGTACTTGCTATTTGGCGTCTAACCCCACTGGTTTTGCATGGCCAGGTTTTGAGCCAGCACCCGATGATTCATCGTACTTTCCTCCGACTCATGGCACGTAACAGGAATATGGTCGCCGAGCATAACGAGTAGATTTTCTTCTTCCCTACTCGTCATTGTACATTTTTTTCTTTTGGGCGTTCAGCCACCGACACCTGTTACCCGGTACATCTGGATAATAGTTCCTTTTATGACTATATAAAAATCAGACTGCACCTATAATACAGTCATGTATTTTTGTTATTCCACCAGCTTCTTGGTTTGTACAGCTGGTCTCTAGAATATCTTGAGAAAGCATTTAGGACACCTTATTGATTTATCATATATGCTCTATGATTACTATTTCTTTTTTGATTGATTGAGAAAGATATTTGTGTGACCCTAAGTGACCTGATTGTAGCATGCACCCCTTGTCTAGTTACAACTATGATCGCCGTACAACGTAAAGTACCTTGTACATGAAAGCTTACTGTGTCTGTCTCCATATTCTGGTACTGGGGCGTGATAAGGTTTTAGTGGTGGCCTATGCATATCTGTTTTATAGACTTGTAGGGTATTATGGCCATAGGATTCTCAATAAAAAATGACCCTTCTTGAAATTCTGAATTCGTCCTCTTCGATGCTCAGCTTAAAATTTTCCAGATTGGTTACTTCCTTATTCCTTCTCATCCTGTACTTGATGTTTCTCTTGCTTTTCTTTAGGGTTTTCCCTCCTCGAGATATTGTAGCAACAAGAGAGACAAATTTGCTAGTGGAACGAGGTCCTGTAGAACCCAGCCAGGGATCCAAGTTGAACCCACGATAAATACGACAGAGCAGCAGGCTCCAGAGGTTCCTGTGCTTGCTAGAGATTATTCAGGGAATATTAGCTGCCCAACAACATCAGATGGTGGTTCAGCAACAACAATATTAGGAACAACAACGTCAACAATTTCAACAGCAAGAACATAATGTCCTGTTGAACCAAGGGTTGTAGACGGCCCTAGAACGAGACAAAATAGTAGATTCTAGGGCATCTGTTAGATTTTGTATACTAAATCCCAGATATTTCGATGGCACGAAGGATACCATTATAACAGATGATTGGATCTAGGATATTGAGATCATTCTAGCAACAGCTAAAGTTTCGGTTAAGGAACAGGTTAACCTGGTTCGCTTGCAGCTCCAAAATCTTGTAAGAGATTGGTGGGCCACGATGGAGGTAGGATTGAGGTATCATATTTTGTGGGACATTTTTAGAACCCGGTTAAGGATGAAGTACTTTTGGATTATGGCTCAGTGGGTGCTACAATAGAGATTCACCAACCTCAAGCAGGATGGAAGGACAGTAGAGGGTTACGCGGCAGAGTTTTACCGACTGACCAGGTTTGCTCCAACCATTGTAGCGACAAAGTTGAGAGAGAAATGAGGTTCCAACAGAGAATTCACTTGGAGATCTTATACATGGTAGAGGTGCATGACTACCAGACCTTCGAGGAAGTGTTGATAGCGACTAAGAGGGTTGATCTTACCTCTCAAAGGATGGCATCAAGAAGACTAGACCGAAAGAGACCTCATGGACAAAGCAGCAAGGAAGTACCAGTACCACGTACGTTAATACCATCCCCTGGCATTTGTATCCATGACTTGACACAGAGGAGGCCAGTGACCTCGACAGTGATAGCATATACTCGACAACAACAACCGAGGCAACAACAGTAACAACGACAACAACGATGGAGAGTGCCGACGGGTTGCATGTATTATGGCATGGGAGGTCATACCCGGGATGTTTGTCGGGTAGAGAATGGACTATGATTGAGATATAGAATCCCTAATCATAAGGTTGCCATTTTTCCAATGATACAGAGGTCAGGAGGGCCAGTACAACAGTTTTCTGCATTGTCGACTCCAAGGGCAGTGCAACAAGGAGGACTAACAGTAGTGGTGAGGCCTGTAGCTTAGCGTCTATTGTCGATGCAGTCTCAATTGTACTAAAAATAATAGCAGCAAAAATAATAGAGACCGCAACAACGACACCAGGGAAGGCAGAAGCATGGAGCTGGACAAGGCCAAGGCCAGACGTTCACCTTATCTCTGGAAGAAGCTAGGCATCAGGCGTCGTAGTAGCCGATAATATTTCTATTACAATATTTTCTACCATAACATTACTTGATTCTGGAGCCTCGTACTCATTTATATCTGCATAATATGCGATACGTGTTGGATTAAAGTTTGAGGCATTGCAAGAGAGGCTGAATATATTCACTGATAATAGGATCGTATGAGTTAGTAGGGTGTGCCTAGCATGTACTGTCGTAGTATGTGGGAATTTATTGCCTACAAAGTTGATCGAGTTTCCTATGAGTAACTTTGACATTATCTTAGGCATGGACTGGTTGAGAGACAGTCATGCGATGATAGATTATCATGAGGGTAGAGTGTTGTTTAGAGTCCCTGGTCTAAAAGAGTTTGTTCTTAGCATAATTGCAGAAGACCATCATAAGGAAGGAATCACAATAGTAGCAACGGTAGAGGACCCGATACCCAAAATAGTTAAAGAATTCATGGACGTCTTTTTCGACGAGCTTCCTGGATTACACCCAGTTAGAGAAGTAGAGTTCTATATATAGTTGATGCCAGGAGCAGAACCAATATCCCAGAAGGTATAGCCAATATCACCATTATAGCTTGATTAGTTATATCGACACATGGAAGAATTAAAGGCAAAGAAGTTTATTCGGACCAGTGGATCACCGTGGGGAGCACTAGCGGTATTGGTGAAGAAAAAAGATAGATTGACGCAGTTGTGCATGGATTATAAGCGATTGAATGTGATGATAGTGAAGAACAAGTATCTATTGCCCAGGATTGGTGACTTGTTTGACCAATTAAGCAGAGCAAGAGTCTTCTCCAAAATAGATCTGCAATCAAGGTATCATCAGGTGTGAGTTCGGGAGCAGGATATACCGAAGACAACATTTAGGTCACGATATGAGTATTAAGAATTCTTAGTTATGCCATTCGGACTGACTAAGGCTCCAGCGATATTCGTGGATTTGATTAACCGTATTTTTATGCCATACTTAGACCAATTTATGGTAGTATTTATCAATGACATCCTTGTATATTCTTGTAATGAGGAGGAACATGAAGAATATCTCAGGATAGTACTACAGACTTTGAGGGATCACCAGTTATATGCGAAGCTTAGTAAGTGTGAGTTTTGGCTGGATCATATATCCTTTCTTGGGCACATTATTTTTCGAGCATGAGTGTCAGTTGATCCCAAGAAGGTAGATGCAGTAGAGAACTGGCCAGTTCTGAAGACAGTGGCAGAGGTGCGTAGTTTTCTGAGCTTGGCAAGATACTACAGAAAATTTGTGTCAGACTTTGCTAAGATCATGACACCTTTGACTCGGTTGACGTGCAAGAAAGTTATATTTGTGTGGTAAGTAGAATACCAGATAACCTTTGATGAGTTAAAGAAGAATTTAATCTCGATACCAATCCTTACTCTCCCAGCAGACTCCGGAGGATTCACAGTATATTGTGATACATCTGGCAAGGGACTTGGATGTGTTTTGATACAACAAGGGAGAGTAATAGCGTATGCTTCTCGGCAACTGAGAGATCAAGAGAAGAACTATCCAACTCACGATTTGAAGTTAGCAGAAGTAGTATTTTCACTTAAGCTATGGAGGCACTACTTATATGGTGATTGGGTGGAGATCTTCATAGATCATAAGAGTTTGAAATATGTATTCATACAGAAGGACTTAAACATGAGATAGAGAAGGTGGCTGGAGTTGTTGAGCACTCTGACATGGAACTTCAATATCATCCAGGCTAGGCAAATATAATAGTTGATGCACTTAGTAAAAGAGGTAGAGAATTCATATTGACCACTCAGAAGCACATTCTAGAAGACTTATGAAAGATGGGATCGAGATAGTACTTTCACAGGATACATGAGTTCTGGCTAGCCAACAGATCCAGTCAACTTTGGTGGATAGAAACAAGATAGCTTAGGTAGAGGAACCGAAGATCCAAAAGTTATGGAAAGAATGTGATTCTGGTTTTCGAAAAGAGTTATCGATTTATGCGGATGGGACGCTATGGTTTTGGAACCATCTATGTGTACCAAGCAGGGATATTCGGAAAGAAGTGATGACCGAAGCATACAGTTCCCAGTACTCTATTCATCCGGGAGGCACGAAGATGTACCAAGATATCAAGTAACACTTTTGGTGGAACGAGATGAAGAAGAAAATAGAACCCTTCATATCGCGATGTTTGATATGTCAACAAGTGAAGGCATAATAATAGAGACCAACAAGATTATTACAGTCGCTTCCTGTTTTAGAGAGGATGTGGGAACACATCACTATAGACTTTGGGACCGATTTACCTAGATCATCAACTGGTCAAAATACAGTTTGGGCGATAGTGGATTGACTCACAAAAGTGGCATATTTTCTTTCTATTAGGGTGGGACAGTCTACAGAGCAGTTGGCAGATTTGTATATGCGACGGATTATGAGACAATATGGCGTACCGGTAAGCATAGTGTCTGACCTAGATACAAGGTTCACTTCTCATTTCTGGAGAAGCTTGTACGAGATATTAGGTACCAGGTTAAGATTCTGTATTATGTACCACCCCCAGACAGACGAGCAATCAGAGAGGACCATCCAGACCCTAGAAGATATGTTACGAGCCAGTACCCTAGACTTTGGTGGATCTTGGGAGAATCACCTTCACTTAGTAAAATTCTCGTATAATAATAGTTATCAGGCCAGTATTCATATGGCACCTTTCGAGGCACTATACGGCAGGAAGTGTAGATCACTGTTGGCATAGGACGATATTGGTGAGAAAAAGTTGTTAGGCCCCAAAATGATCATACAGACAGAAGAAGTTGTTAGGCAGATCAGAGAGCGACTTCAGGTTGCATAGCATCAACATCGTTACTGGGCAGACCAGCATCATATGCCTTTAGAGTTTTATGTCGGCGACCACATATTCTTACGGATTTTGCCAACCCATGGAGTTATTAGATTCGGGGCCCACAAAAAGTTTAGTCTATGATACGTTAGGCCGTTTAACATTCTTGATCGGGTAGGTGATGTGGCTTATCGTTTTGCCCTTCCAGCTTCGCTATATGAGGTGCATGATGTATTTAATGTATTTTAGTTGCGTAGGTATATCCTGGATTCGAGTCATATCCTTAATCACTCTGAATTAGTCGTTGGTACCAATTTATCTTATGAGGAGCAACCCGTATCCATTCTGGACTAAAGGAAGAAGGTACTCAAGAACCGGGCTCTCTCTCTTATCCGAGTTGCCGTGGGCCATCATACTCTTAGAGAATCGACATGGGAGCACGAGGATGATATACGATCTCAGTACCCGCACATGTTCGATTTGGAAGGTATATTCTACCTTATGCATTCATAACTTAGATTCCATGATCAGGCGATCACCTATGTGTTGTGATGTTATTGCTTGCATATGTAGATTTGCTAGTAGATTTGTATCTTGCTTGTCCTGACTTCTCTAGCCTTACTTGGATTCAAATTCTGAGGATGGAATTTTTCTATGGTGGATAGAGATGTCACTCCCCGTTCCTAGTATACGTATTGAGAGCGTATTATTCTCGCTTGCATGTTATGTATTTGGTTGCTTGAGACTAGACCCATTCTTTGGGTTGTCTTGGTTCTTGGTTTATGGTTTAGGATAGTTTGGTCATGAGTTAAACCTATGGTCTAAACCTTAAGCCCTAGCTATATAAGCCAACTTCTTTCTCTCTCCTACTTTATTCCTTCTTTTCTCTCTCTCTTAGGTTTTTCCTTCCTTGCTTAGGCAAGTACACCTTACATGAAAAATAGAGAAACCCTTCATGTTATTGGTCTATTATGTTTATTGTATGATTTTAAGCATGTTTAGATCTTTGTATTTTTAGATTTGGTGGATAGAATTGTGTAGATCTAAATTTTTATGAGTGTGTGTGTGTTATTGAGTTTTTCCTTCATTTTGATCTTCAATAACTTATTGTTTTCAAAAACTTGTTGTTCTATGTTATATAGCATTTGATTTTGAGTGATTTAGAACTTTTTTTGTCTAATTTGGACCCCAGATGAAGTTTCAATAGAGAAAACCCAACTTTTGGTTTAGAGGTTCCACCATGGCCAAAACTTGTTGTGGAGAAGATGAAGCTCCATGCGCCGAGCATCCAGCATGCATACATTTTATTGGCGCATAGCGGAAGGACGCTTTCCCTTTGAAACTAGAGCTTAAACAATCTAAGTGTCAGAACTTTTGTGTTGTCGCTCCTAGACGCATGGAAGTCATCTATGAGGCCGTGATCTATGCGTCGCCCTTTTCTTAGACACATGACTCAGCCCCGCCCTAGCACTTTTTTTTATTGTTTTGTCTTTTCTCCTGACATACTTTATAGCTTATCGCATCCATCATTCAGTCACTTCACTGACAATTTATTTATTGTCCGTTACTTCGGTCCTTGTACCATCTTTGTGCCCCTGACTTTATGAGACTTTATGCACCCTGCCTTCATGCGACACCCTGAGCATGTGCTTGTTTGGTTTATGCGCTTGACCTACATGTGTACAATTTCATGAGCATGTTATCCTTAGTGACTCTATGCGTGCACATAGAACTTTTATTATGTGTTCACTTATTTTATTTGGAATATTTCTTATCATCTTATATATGGTTGATTCTAGTTATTGCTTCTGATGTGATCCTAGGGAAGAATAAACTCAGTAACCCGACCATGTTATAGAACTCATGCTTATTATCTTGGTAATTGGACTCGAATATTGTATCCGTGCTGATACTATTATTGCCAGATATTGTTAATGATCTAAGGTGAACCGAGGTGCGACATACCATGTTATGTGTTAAGTAATTTATATTTGGATTGTGCATCGAGAATGCCTCCAAATTCTTGAATGCACGATACTATAAAGATACTTTTCCCCCAGAACGGGCATGATATGTAAGTCAAGTACCAAAGCGTGGCTAGGATATTAATTTATTGAATTTTGCATATACGCTCGGGTGAATCCAGATTGATCTTCCATGGATTCATAGCTAGTATACCCGTACATTGTACGATATCTTAAGAAAAATTCTCAGATGGCCAAGCCTTGAGAATTTAAAATAATATAGGGTTAATTAGGCAACTAAAAGTGGTAGTAACAATGGAAAAAAAGGTATGCCGAGATCATGCCAACGAACCTTCCCACAAGAGATTCAAATCTAAGTGCGCTGTGGGCTGGCCACTACAGATACTGTATATCATCTGCCTTAGTGGAGTATAGTATCTGACCTATTATAAATAATGTCTGTTTAGGATAATAAATGAGAAAAAGATTTGATAAATACGAAAAACGAGGTCTTGTGCGAAGACCCGCCCTTCTTTTATGTTTACAAACAAGATTGTACAAATTTAATCCTACATGAGGATGTCTAAGTATAATTTATTTAATCTGGGTGAATATTGCTATAGGTATCTGATCTGCAGTCGATCACTTTAGCCCTTGGACCATACGATGTTGAAGAAGTGCCTTGGAAGACAGGTAGCAGCTTCGAAGGTTGCTAAAGAGGGTGGATGCCCGATGCCAAAGTCGTCGATCCCTTCTCTTTGCCTGAGCTCTGGATTCTCCTCTCTCTCTCTCTCTCTCTCTCTCTCTCGACCGTTGGATCTGGTACTGGATCTCTTGATCATTTTTTAGACCTAACTTCTTCGACCCTCCAATTTGTCGACCTTATTCCTCATTAATAGAGGTCTCTATTTATAGAGTTTTAGTGACAGTGGCCACACAGTCGGCATAGAAATTGAGTAGTGGAAAGTACAACACCCTTTTACACGGCGGTTTAAAATAACCAATGCATGCGTATAAATAATCTTTTGAGTGAGAATGTGACGGGCGTCCAACTAAGGGACAGAACGCGTATATCTGCTACGAAGATCACGACATAGAATCCACGTAGGTAGTTATCCCTTGTGTAGAAGAGGTTGACGTAGAAGCCAAATGACTGTCACCATGGCATAGAAGCCAAGTAGGCATAGAAGCCGAGTAGGCATAGAAGCCAAGTAGGCATAGAAGCCGAGCAGGCGTAGAAGCCGAGTGGTCATAGAGGCCGAGGAGGCGTAGAAGCCGAGCAAGCGTAGAAGCTGAGCAGGCGTAGAAGCCGAGACGATGTGGACATTTTAGCTAGAATTATGGCTCTTGGAGGTATAATCAAATCTCTTGCATTAAATGCAGAGATCTGCCCCCATCCGGTGCATTAAATGCAGAGGCCTGTCTTTAAGATTTACCATCATTCTGCTCATTAAATGTAGATACGCGCCTCAAATCCTGTACGAAGAGTGACTGCTGATGTGGCGGTCCGTTTGCCCTCTGTAGAGCGTAAGAAGCTCACGTCTACCTGTGTAAAACTGGACTGCGTATTCCCTTGTATGCGTACGAGTAGTTTACGCAAAGAGGATGCCACTAAACGACGGTTCGGTAACATTTAATCAAATCTCCTGCATTAAATGCGGAGATCCGCCATTATCCTGCTTATTAAATGATGAGGCGTGGTTTGAAGGTCTGACACCCTTCTGTGCCTCAAGTGCAGAGACGTGCCTTGAGCATCTGTCAGTATTCGGCGCTTTAAATGCAGAGACATGCCTTGATAAACTGTCACCACTCTGTGTATAAAATGCAGAGATGTGCCTCGAGCCCTGTACGAAGCGCAGCTTTTGACTTGGCAGGCTATTTGTCTTCTGCGGAGCGTAAACAGCTCACATCCGCCCGTGTAAAACTAGGCAGCGTTTTCCTTCGTATGTGTAAAAGTAGTTTACGTAAAGGAAATGGCAGTAAATGACAGCCTGGGTTGCAGTGCCGTGCCATCATCATACCCGTCGCCTGGGTAGTCGTGCAGTACTCTTTATCAGGAGTGCAGACATCAGGTTCATTGCATGCTCTGACAGGTTCATTTCGAAGAATACGAAGCGTTCCTCGTATACTTCAATGCTGTATTAAAAGCGGATAGGTTTTACGCCATGAAGGCGATGTAGCACCTCTTTTACGCTGAAGCGGCCTGGTCACATTGCACTACGTGGATGGTCCTTGAGCTTATATTTTACGCTGTGCTCAGCGGAGAAGCTCTATTGCAAGTTGATGGCTCTGAGGTCATCTTTTTACGCTGCCCTGTATGAACATGCTGCGTATAGCTATCCAGCGTATTTTTCATGCTTCTACTATACCGCATTCAAAGCTTTTAAATTCCTCGTAATTTGAAATGCTTTGAATGAAGCATGAACCGTTCCTCGTAACTCGAAATGCTCTGAGTGGAGCCTGAAACGGTCAAGCCTGACACGTTCTTTCATGGCTGACTTTATGGCGGAGTTATTGGGGATCGGTGCTCTCTCTCGCCTATAAAAAGGCTGAGGAGTTCTCCTGTTCTTCCCACACTTCCTTCATCATACAGAAATGATGGCCGGAGTTCGTCGGGTCAACTTGAGGAAGAAGGAGATCATGCTCTTCCAGCATGTAAGGAGCCGAAAACGACGGCATCTTCGAGCAAATATCCTCTGCAATGATGGATCATGGAAGGATATCATAGCCTCCTTTGCTCGGGATAATCAACAACTTTGTATGGTGGTTCTTCGGAAGAGAAGAAGGGTCGTGTTTGACCAGGCAGCTTGCAAGTGGTGCCTTCTCTCGTTACCTGTGGACGAGGGCAGGCACACTGGCTGCTGTCCAGGATTGGGTTGGGTGAAAATACCTTAACTCGATCCGTCACGGCACTATCTGTAGGAAAGCAGAGTTACCCTACTTTTCTTCTGTTGGAGGATGGGTCTATGCCCATTTGTATCCTTCCGTCGTTGATCATATGTCAGTCATTTTGCGGTCAACGACTGGCTGCTGGAGGACGAAGAATGCTGCCCATGCGAGAACCTGGCCAAAATAGATTCTGGCACGATCTTTAAATGAAAATGAGAAACCCTTTATATACGGGATTTCCCTCATATGTAACCACGAAAATGGAGAAAAAACCCTTATAGACTGGATTTCCCTCATATGTAATCGTAATTTTAATAAGATTGTTTTCTTCTTCATATGATCATGTTGCCATACTTTGCTGTGAAGTCTGAATATGTATAGCTTCGATACGTCTAATTCTTTACACTGACTCTGTGTAGAAAGAGCACTAGGTCCTGTCCTGCCTTTTACGCATAACTAAGGATGCGTAGAAAGCTGCTTAGCAGTCTAGTATTCGAACTGTCTTGCTGTTAGGAACCGCGTAGAATTCTGAACTGTTCTTTACTTCTGATAAACAAAATTTTTGTTCAGACCGTCGTCTTCAAGAATGATTTCTCAAAAATCCCTTGGAACAGGGCGAGAACTGGCTGTCAGACTGAGTTGCCATCTTGATTTTGTAGACGAAATATTCAGACTTGATTCTGGATGAACTACGAATCGACCCATGAAGAAGAGTAATTTTTCATTGTTGAACTCTGTATGCTTCGGGTACTTGGGGTATCTTGAGGTCAAGAAGGAGTATCTTCTGTGTGAACTCCTGTAATTGACCGCCTTGAGAATCGTTCAGATGTACTGTACTGGCCTGCGCATCTTTCAGATGTGCGAAAAGTCATGGAGCGTAAAATCATAAGTTCGTTGCCTCTGAGCGTAAAAAGCCACCGAACGTGAAATCATAGACTTGTAGTTCCTGAGCGTGAAGTCGTAGGTTTGTAGCCTCTCGAGCATAAAAGCTACCGAGCACAAAGGCATCCGGGCGTAAAACCATAGACTTGTAGCCATTGGAACGTAAAAACCATAGATTTATAGCTGTCGAGTGTAGAAAACTCCTTGATGCAGAACTGGAGATTTGTAGCTTCTGAAAAGAAAATCTTTCGAGCATGAAGTCATGGATCTGTTGCCTCTGAGCGTAAAAAGCCACCGAGCGTGAGATCATAGATTTGTAGCTACTGAGCGTGAAGTCGTAGGTTTGTAGCCTCTCGAGCGTAAAAGCTACCGAGCACAAAGGCATCAGGGAGTAAAACCATAAACTTGTAGCCTGTGAGCGTAAAACCGTAGATCTGTAGCTGTCGAGCGTAAAAAGCCCCTTAGCGTAAAAACCACGTATCTTCCTTGTGCGAAAAAACTTTTCGAATTCGCTGACTGTCCGCCTTCTTTGAGTGATAGGCTGACGTAGTACCCAATCATAACCAGATTATTAATTAGGAGATTTGGTTCGAGATTCAAGGAGTCCATCTGAACTCCATATATACCCCAAGTTTCTGAGAGAAAAAGTTTTCATCCGTCTTCTGCGAAAGAAAGCCTTCGTCTGTTCGAGTTCTTCTTCGTTTCTTCTTCGAGATTTTGAAGTTTGCAGTAATGGCCTCGAAACGATCCTCCTCCACTAAGGGAAAGAAGGTTGATTATTCTTCTCGTTCTTCCGTTCAAGTGAGAGCGTCTTTGGTCGGGCAAGGCAAACTTCCTTCTAAGCGAAGTATCCCGCCGACGAGCAGTGCACCCGGCCTAAAAGGTAGAGCATTTGGGATAAAGAAGAATGACCGAAAATCCTTCGCACACGTTGTACGTGACCGCGCTAGGTCATCTCCTGTGCTGATAGCCTCTTTGAGGAAGATAATGCACAGAGACGTTTCATATTTTATGCCCACATTTCTAATGTGTCAGCGCAAAAACTCCATATTTTTGCAGTCCGACGTGAAAGCTTCGACTGTCGAAAGTTGGTGTATAAAATTTGAGTGTTACGCTTCTGGATGAAGATTCTGGCGTAATACCTCAACTTTATCAGTTGGCGTAAAGCACAGACTGTATACTGCCAGCCTTAAAATTTTACGCTTTAGGAAATGGATTCAAGCGTAATGGTCAAGTTTTTACGGTCTTGGCGTAAAGCACAGACTATTGATTTTTGGCGTGTGCTGCAAGATCTGTAATGTCAAGTTATAGGAACTGACGTGTTTTTCTTGCACTCTTGCAGTTAACTTGCATGTGTCTCCGCTAGCCGATGTGATGGATTTTGCCGTAGGGATGCTGCACTCCAACTATCTGGAGGATCTATCACACGTGACATTTCTTATCTCCGGGCCGCAGTATCCGGAAGGAAGGGAGATTCTGATATCGGCTCAGGGTGAATGAATGTTGCTGAGCATGATCAACGGTGAGTTCCTGACGTATATAGACGAGGACTAATACATAAAGCCGGCCTTCCTCTTCGGGGACATGATTGACAAGCAGTCCCAGACGAAGCCCAAGAGAGAACTCTAGGTTTTTCCTGCCGGGAGCTTGGTTTTGTATCTGCCCAAGATGCCGAGAGACTATCCCCTCTCGGCTTTCTTCCATGCCACACATCCCAGGAAGATATCGTGGACGCTGACTCCCGATCTTCACGGCAGGCCAGGGAAGATCTTTCATCTGAAAGGAGCTGACCAGGGGTCATTTGTTAGCCGTCCTTCCGGCAATGTGACGGTGTTCAGGGGACTGTACCCGGGCAGTATCCCGAGTGAAGACAGCTTGGTGATCCAGCCGGTCCAATTACCGACTTTCTGTAATGATTTTATGGGGCACGGGGGAGTATACCCTAAGGTGAACCCTCGGTGCGGTGGGTGGATCACCCCTTCAAACCTTCGATAGGCTCGCTTAGTTGATTGGGCCTTGAAGGATTTTCAGACTGAGTTGGAGAACATTGGTCTATTTGCAGCTGTAAGTGCTACCAGTATTGGGTTACCTCCTAACCCTAACCTGTTCCTGGCACTGATGGAGCGATATATTTCGCTCACCGGGACTTTCGCCACTCCACTGGGGGAGTTGGGATTGGCCCTCCATGAGATGGCAGAGATCTCGAGACTGCCGATGGGGGATACTCTATATGAAGAGTATGTTCCCACGAACCGGGAGCTGGGGGATTCAGACCCTCGGGTAGTGGAAGTGTATCAGGAGCTGATGTGCCACTACCTCGCTTGCACCACTTTTTATGATGAGCCCTCAGATTTGGCTCACATCAGCAAATGGACGTCCTACCTCTTCTTTCACCGGTCCAGGACTGCTAAGCCAGAGAAGGTATTAGAGGGCAAGGATCTGCCTGTGAATCCTCTAAGCGTGCTTAATTATCAGGTAGTCGACGATCTCATAGTGGATGTTGGGGCTCCGAACTTGATCCTCGACGAAGGGTTAGGACAGTATCCTGTAGGCACTAAGGCCTATAGTTATTTGAGGCGCTGCCGCAGGCCTCTTTCCAGGGAAGCTCAACTGGCTGGCTTCCTCTCCATATAGCTGCGCCGAGTGGTGGTACCTGGCATCGCATATACGGACCGCATTCATCGTAACACGCTGTGGCCTGCAGTACGTCTGGTGTTGGTACAAGACTGGGCTTGCTGCTTGCCATGGTGTGCCGCATTCAAGCCGGCCTGAGGGCCATGACTGACGGGCTGCTCGCCGATGAGACTCGGCGTGATAGCTTTCCCAGGATAGAATTACCATACCTGTATCGGATGGGATGGTTAATTCTTCATAACCCAGGGATATGTCTCCCGGCTCCGGTAGTAGTTCGGGGGCTAGTTTTTTGCTGAACTACCAGAAATCTTCCTAGAACGTGACCATGGTTCTAGACTGTCGGCAGGCGCTGGGCCTCAGTCACAGCTGGAAGCTCTTCTGTACTGTCCCCTCCGTACATCACAATCAATCGGGGATTAGGCTTGAAGATTCCGGTAGAGAGAAGACCAATCTTTCTCCCGAAGCTTTTAATTGGTTGGTCTACATTAGACATTTCTATCTACTGTATAGGAGTGAAGACCATTGCTTCTTGGAGCCCTACCTGCCTAGTCGGTTTGCCAGGCAGTTTGGGTATGATTAGTTGCACGTGGGCAATGCCGTCACCAACTTCAGGCCCAGGGGTGAACTCATTGATGGAGCGAGAGGGTGGCGATATTTCCTTATGGGTTGTACTGGAGCAATTTTTACCGTACCGGTTATTACACTCTCCATGGAGCTGCGCATCCTACACTCGTATGCCCAATTCTATGTGGCAACGAACACCTTCCATCGCGATTTTGATATGCATGGAAGTTTTAGGGTGCCCTCCTCCAAGTCTGGGGGAAGAGTCGAAGTCCCCTTGGTCTCTTCTGACGAGGGTGAGGAGTTCGTCAATCCAGATGAGCCTCTGGTGGCGGTATCGAGGGGTGAAGTTCCTCTGCCTGCAGGCCCTTTGGTAATTTCTGGGAAGCGAAGGGCCCTTACTCCGAAGGAGACTTCCCCTTGTAAGAGAAAGAAGAAGATGGTTAATCGTCCTCTCCGGATCCTTGGTGTTGAGGCTCTTGGAAGTGAGCTTGCATCTCCCCATGTTGGGGATGATTCTTTGATTGGGGGTTCCTCGCCTTTTAGAGAGGGACCCTCTAATATTCCGGCTGGTGGTGCCGGAGAATCTCTGCTGGAGGCTGCCATTGTTTGTGGTATTAAACGAAAGAACGAAGTGTATATAATACGAGGTTTTACACGAAACCCGTCTTCTTTGGTTTACAAACAAACTTGTACAATTTGATCCTACACGAGGATGTGGGAGTACAATTTATTTAATCTGGGTAAATATTGCTATAGGTATCTGATCTGCAGTCGATCACTTTAGCCCTTGGACCACACGATGATGAAGAAGTATCGTAGAAGACAGGAAGCAGCTTCGAAGGTTGCAAAAGAGGGTGGATGCACGATGCCAAAGTCGTCGATCCCTACTCTTTGCCTGAGCTCCGAATTCTCTCTCTCTCTTTCTTGACCTCTGGTTCGATCTTTCTTGGAAGTTCGACCTTGGATCTATATCTCAAAGTCTCGACCTCGTTCGATCTTCTATTTTGAAGTTTTTCCGACCGTGGATTTGATATTGGTTTTCTTGACCAATTTTCGACATTGTCCTCTGTTGATAGAGGTCTCTATTTATAGAGTTTTGGTGACAGTGACCACTCCATCGGTGTAGAAACTGAGTAGTAGAAAGTACAGCACCCTTTTACACAACGGTTAAAACAACCAATGCCTGCGTATAGATGATCCTTTGAATGAGCGTGTGACGCGGGTCCAACTAAGGGACAAAACGCGTATAATCGCTACGAAGATCACGGCGTAGAAGCCACGTAGGTAGGTATCCCTCGTGTAGAAGAGGTGGGCGTAGAAGCCCATGGCTGTCACCATGGCGTAGAAGCCAAGTAGGCATAGAAGTCGAAATAGGCGTAGAAGCCGAGTGGTCATAGAGGCCGAGTGGGCGTAGAAGCCGAGTGGTCGTAGAGACCGAGTGGGCGTAGAAGCCAAATGGGCGTAGAAGTCGAGTGAGCACAGGAGCTGAATGGGCGTAGAAGCCGCTGCGTACCGTGCCAGAGTGCTGATGTGGACGTCTTAGCCGGAATTACGGCTTTTGAAGATATAATCAAATCTCTTGCATTAAATGTCGAGATTTGCCACCATCCTGTGCATTAAATAGGGAGGCATATTTTTGAAGGTCTGCAGCCTTTCTGTGCATCAGTCGTAGAGACGTACCTTGAGAAACTGTCACCGCTCTGTGCATTAGACGTAGAGACGTGCCTAAAGCAACTATCAATCGCTCTGTGCATTGGACGTAGAGACGTGCCTCGAGCCACATACGGAATGCAGCTTTTGATGTGGCAGGCGGTTTGTCTACTGCATAGCATAAACAGCTCATGTCTGCCTGTGTAAAACAAGGCAGCGTATCCCTTCGTGCACGTAAAAGCAGTTTACGCAAAGAAGATGGCGGTAAATGATAGCCTGGGTCGCAGTGCTGTGCCATCATTATAACCATCGTCTGGGTAGTCGAGCAGTATCCCTTTGTCAGAAGTCCAGACGTCAGGTTTATTACAGGATCTGACAGGTTCACTTCGGAGAACACGAAGCTTCCCTTGTACACTTTAATGCTATATTGAAAGTGGATGGGTTTTACGCCCAGGAGGCGACGAAGAACCCTATTTTACGTTGAAGCATCCAGGACATACTGCACTTACGCCGATGGTCCTTTGAGCTTTTAATATTTCACGCTGTGTTTAGCGGAAAAAGCTCTGTTGCACTCTTTGATGGCTCTGAAGGCCTCTGTTTACGCTGCTCTGCATCAATATGCTGCGTAGAGCTTCCCAGCGTATTTTTCATGCTTCTACAAGACCCCCTTCAAAGCTTTCAAATTTCTCAGAATTTGAAATGCTTTGATTGAAGCATGAACCGCTCCTCGTAACTCGAAACATTTTTGAATGGAATATTGAAACGGTCGATGCTGACTTTATGGCAGATTTATTGGGGATCGGTGTGATCTCTTTTGCCTATAAAAAGGTTGGGGGGTTAACCCGTTCTCCCCACATTTCTATCACCACGCATAGATGATCGCCGGAGTTCGTCGGGTCGATCTGAGGAAGAAGGAGATCATGTTCTTCCAGCATGTAAGGAGCCGAAGAAGACGGCGTCTTCGAGCAAGTGTCCACTGCAACGATGGATCATGGAAGGATATCTTAGCCTCCCTTGCTCGGGATAATCAGCAACTTTGTATGGTGGTTCTTCCAGGAGAAGGGAAGAATCATATTTCACCATGCTGCTTGCAAGTGGCGCCTTCTCCCGTTACCTCCGGGGATGAGAGCAGCAACTAGCTCTGACCTCGGATATTGAGTTGGGTGAAATACTTCAACTCAATCTGCCATGGCGTTGGGCGTAGGAAAGCAGTACCCTGCTTTTCTGTTGGAGGATGGGTCTATGCCCAGTTTTGTATCCTCCCGCCACTGATCATCTTCTTGGAAGAAGAGGAAGATCTCCCCCAATGCGAGAACCTGTCAGGACAGATCCTAGGGGTAGCCTTCCGATGATGACGAGGAAATCCTTTGTAGACGGGATTTCCCTCATATGTAATCATGAAAAATAGAGAAAAACCCTTGTAGATTGGATTTTCCTCATATGTAATCATGACTTTAATCTTTAATAAAATCGTCTTCTTCTCCGCATATGATCGTTTTGCCATACGTTGCTGTGAAGTCTGAATGTGTGTAGCTTCGACACATCTGATTCTTTACGCCGACTCTGTATAGAAAGAGTGCTAGGTCCAGTCTTTTACGCATAGCGAATAGTCCATAGAACGATGTTGAGCATTTTGAATATTTAGAACTGTCCTGCTGCTAGGACTGAGGAACCGCGTAGAGCTCTGAACTGTTGTTTTTACTTCTGATGAACATAATTTTTGTTCAGACTTCGTCTTCAAGAATGATTTCTCAAAAATCCCTTGGAACAGGGTCGAGAAATGGCTGTCAAACTGAGTTGTCATCTTGATAGATGAGATATTCAGACTGGAGTCTGGATGAACTTCGAATCGACCCATGAAGAAGAGTAGTTTTTTAACGTAGAACTCTGTATGCTTCGGGTAATTGGGATATCTTGAGGTCAAGAACGAGTATCTTTTGTGTGAACTCTTTGCAATTGACCGCTTTGAGGACCGTTCAGATGTACGCGTAATCTGGCCGACGTATCTTTCAGATGTGCGGGAAGTCGTGGAGCGTAAAATTATTAGTCTGTAGCCTATGAGCATAAACTAAACACCATCGAGCGTGAAATCATAGATTTGTGGTTCCTGAGCGTGAAGTCGTAGGTTTGTAGCCTCTCGAGCATAAAAGCTACTGAGCACAAAGGCATCTGGGCGTAAAAACCCGACTTGTAGCCGTCGAACGTAAAGCCGTAGATTCATAGCTATCGAGCGTAGAAAGCTCCTTAGCGTAGAACTGTAGATTTGTAACTTCTGAAAAGAAAATTTCTCCGAGCGTGAAATTGCGGATCTGTTGCTTCTGAGCGTAAACTAAGTGCCACCGAGCGTGAGATCATCGATTTGGTATCTGCTGAGCGTAAAGTCGTAGGTTTGTAGCCTATCGAGCATAGAAGCTACAGAGCACAAAGGCATCCGGGCGTAAAACCATAGACTTATAGCTTGCGAGCGTAAAACCGTAGATCTACTGCTGTCGAGCGTAGAAAGCTCTTTAGCGTAGGAACTGCTGACCTGCTTTGCGCGAAAAACTTTTCGAATTCCCTGACTGTCCACCTTCTCTGAATAATAGGCTGACGTAGGACCCAATCATAACCGAATATTAATTAGGAGATTTGGTTCGGGTTTAGAGGAGTTCGTCCGAGGATTCGAGGAGTCAACCTGAACTCTATATATATCCCAAGCTTTTGAGAGAAAAAACTTTTCATCCGTCTTCTGCGAAAGAGAGCCTTCGACTGTTTGAGTTTTTTCTCTCGTTCTTTCTCCGAGCACTCCGAGTTTTCAGAAATGGCACTGAAATAAATCCCCTCCACTAAGGAAAAGAGTATAGGTTCTTCTTCTCGTTCTTCTGCCACAGCGCGAGAGTCTTCGGTCGGGCAAGGTGAACTTTCTTCTGAGCGAAGCATCCCGCCGACGAGTAGCGCACCCGGCCTTAGAGGTAGAGCCTTTGGGATGACAAAGAATGACGAAAAATCCTTCGCACACATTGAACGTGACCGTGCTACGTCGTCTTCTGTGCTGATAGCCTCTTTGAGGAAGATGACGCACGGAGACGTTTTCATCTTTTACGCCCATATTTCTAATGTGCCAGCGTAAAAACTCCATGTTTTCGCAGTTTTGAGCGTAAAAGCTCTGACTGCCGAAAACTTGGTGTATACTATAAAATTTTAGTTTTACGCTTGTGGATGGAACCTCTGGCGTAATAACTAGAATTTTGGCAGTCTGGCGTAAAGTACGGACTGTATACCGCCAATTACGCTTCTGGATGTGACTTTCGGCGTAAAATGACCAAATTTTGTACAGTCTTGGCGTAAAGCACAGACTATCGTTTCTTGGTCTTTATGTTGCAAGATTTGTAATGATGTGTTTTTCTTGCACTTTTGTAGTTAACTTGCATGAGTCTCCACTGGCAGAGGTGATGGGTTCCGCTGCCGGGATGCTGCACTCAAACTATCTGGAGGATCTGTCCCACGTGACATTTCCTATCTCTGGACTCCAGTATCCTGAAGGAAGGGAGATCTTGATATCGGCTCAGGGCGAGCGGACGTTGCTGAACATGATTAACGGGGAGCCCCTGACGTACATAGACGGGGACCAGTACATAAAGTCGGCTTTTCTCTTTAGGGACATGATTGACAAACAGTCCCAGACGAAGCCCAAGAGAGAACCCTGGGTTTTCCCCGCCGAGAGTGTGGTCTTGTATCTGCCAACGATGCCGAGAGATTATCCCATCTCAGCTTTCTCCCATGCGACACATTCCAGGAGGATGTCGTGGACGCTGACTCCCGATCTTCACGGCAAGCCGGGGAAGATCTTTCATCTGAAAGGAGCTGACCATGGGTCGTTTGTCAGCCGCCCTTCCGACGTTGTGACGGTGTTCAGGGGACTATGCCCGGGCAGCGTCCCGAGTGAAGACAGTTCAGTGATCCAGCCGGTCCAATTGCCGACTTTCTGCAACAACTTCATGGGGTGAGGGGGGTATACCCCAAGGAGAATCCTCGGTGCAATGGGTGGATCACCCCAACAAACCTCCGATGGGCTTGCCTAGTTGAATGGGCCTTAAAGCATTTTCGGAGAGAGCTGGAGGGCATTAGACTGTATGCTGCTGTGAGTGCGACGAGTGTTGGGTTGCCTCCCAACCCTAACCTGTTTCTGGCACTGATGGAGTGATACATTTTGCTCACCGGGACCTTCGCCACTCCACTGGGGGAGATGGGGTTGGCCCTCCATGAGATGGTAGTGATCTCGAGACTGCCGATGGGGGATACCCCATATGAAGAGTATGTTCCCACCAACCGGGAGTTGGAGGACTCGGACCCTAGGGTTGTGGAGGTGTATCAGGAGCTGATGTGCCACTACTTCGCGTGCACCACTTTTTATGATGAGCCTTCTGATTTGGCTCACACCACTAAGTGGACGTCCTACCTCTTCTTCCACCAGGCCAGGGCCGCCAAGTCGGAGAAAGTTTCGGGGGTCAAGAATGAGCCCGTGAACTGTTTGGGCGTGCTCAGTGCCCAGGTCGTCGAGGATCTTATGGAGGATGCTAAAGCTCCAGATCAGATTCTCAATGACGGGGTAGGAAAGTATTCTGAAGGCACTAAGGCCTACAGTTACTTGAGGCGCTGCCGCAGGCCTTTGTCTAAGGAAGCCCGGCTGGCTGGCTTTCTCTCCATATGGCTGCGTCGAGTCATTGTGCCCGGCATCGCGTCCACGGACCGCATTCACCGAAACATCCTGTGGCCTGTCGTGCGTCTGGTGTTCGGGGCAAGACTAGGCTTGCTCCCTGCCATGGTGTGTCGTATACAGGCTGGCTTGAGAGCCATGACTGATGGGCTGCTCGTCGATAAAGCTCAACGTGATAGCTTTCCCAGGGTAGAATTACCATACCTGTACTTGATGGGATGGTTAATTCTTCACAACCCCCGGGTGATGTCACCCGGCCCTGGCAGTAGTTCGGGGGGTAGTTTCTTGCTGAACTACAAGGACTCTCCCTGGAACATGAACACAGTTTTAGACTGTCGGCTGGTGCTGAACCTCAGTCATTGCTGGAAGCTCCTTTGCATTGTCCCCTCTGTACATCGCAACCAATCGGGGATTAGGCTTGAGGATTTAGGTAGAGAGAAGACCAATCTTTCTCCGGAAGCTTTTAATTGGTTGGTCTGTATTAGACCCTCCTATTTGCTGTACAGGAGCGAAGATCATTGCTTCTTCGAGCCCTACTTGCCTAGTCAGTTTGCCAGACAGTTTGGGTACGATCAATTGCACGTAGGCAATGCCGTCACCAGCTTCAGGTCGAGGGGCGGACTCATTGATGGAGCCAGAGGATGGCGATATTTTATCATGGGTTGCACGGGAGCAATCTTTATCATGCCGGTCGTCACACTCTCCACGGAGCTGCGCATCCTCCATTCGTATGCCAAGTTCTACGTGGCGATCAACACCTTCCATCGCAATTTTGACATACGTGAAAGCTTTAGGGTGCCTTCTCCCAAGCCCGGGGGAAGAGTCGAAGTCCCCTCGGTTTCTTCTGACGAGGGTGAGGAGTTCGTCACTCCGGATGAGCCTCTGGTATCGGTGCCGAGGTGTGAAGTGCCTCCGCCTGCGGGGGCTCTGGTAGTCTCTGGGAAGCGAAGGGCTCCTTCTCCCTAGGAGGCTTCTCTTCGTAAGAGGAGGAAGGAGACGGTTGCTCGTCCTCTCCGCGTTCTTGGTATTAAGGCTCATAGAGAGGATCCTGTTGTCTCCCCTGTTGGGGATATCTCTTTGATTGGAGGTTCCTCGCCTTTCGGAGAGAGACCCTCAGTTTCGGCTGGCGGTGCCGGAGAACCCCTGCTTGAGTAAGCTGTTGCTGCCATCGCCTCCGGTAGTGGAATGAAATCGCCTGCGTGGTCGAGGCAAATAAGAGAATCTTTCCCTAGACCAGCAACGGATGAAACTCCTGTCGTGTCCGTGAGCATGCCTAGCGAGATTCCAGCTGACGAACCTCGACTGCGTCTTGGTGAAGGTTCGGTAGAGCACCTGGCGATGTCGGTGGGCCCACCCCTTCGCCAGGTATGACAGTTCGTATTGTATCATTAAGGCGTGATTTAGCTACATCGGCTGCAGATGCGACATATATACCGTTGGCTACGGGTAAATGTCATCTTTATGTCTCCTCTTAGAAAGATTACCATCATATTGATATCAACTTTTTTGTCCTCTTCCCAGGGGACGGCGTCCACGGGGAGTATAGCGTTGAAGCACCTTCTGGCTCTGCTCGGGCTCCTGGTGATGATACAGAGGCGCCCGACTTCAAGGAGGAAATATCTTCGGGGGCCAGCTCGCCTGGAGTGGTTTCGTCATCTCAAGAGGAGGACTCAAGAGAAGGACGAACCCGTTATCGTGACCTCGCCTCTCGCGAGTATGCCGATGACTTCGACCGTCGTTATCGCACCTCCTTCGGTCGCACCACCCATCGAGGCGGCGGCTATGGCCACCTCGTCTACAATCATTCCTGGAGGGGGACTCGCCAATATTGCGGCCACTCCTGGCGTTCAATCAGATCTGGTTGCGCTGACCGAGCAGTATACCAGCCTCTTTTACACCAGTTTGAAAATGCTGATATCAATGGTGTTGGCGAAGAATCTAGACTTCGAGCGTCTGAAGAAGGCTTCTCAATTTTCTATCGGGGCGGTCAGGGAGTTCAGCGATTCTGGGGTAGCTGACGCCCAGGAGGCGATGGTTAATGGTTTGGAGCAACCTATTAACGAATACTTGCAGCTGACTCGGGGCAGCCTTGAAGCTGAGGTCCAAGCCAGATACGACCTCATGACTGCGCGGCTTACTAAACAGCTGGAAAGCCTAGATAACTCCATCAAAGCACATAAGCTGGAGATGGATGAAAGAAAAGCTGTCATGGAGGAGACTCTTGCTCTTCAGACGAATTGCCAATCTGAGCATGAAGGGAACGTAGCGAGGGCCCGCAAGTTGAAAGAAAAACTCGCTCTGGCAGAGGAGTGGGCTTCTCAGTCGTTGGCAGGTCTAGATGTAGCGACTGGTCGACTGAGCACAGCACGACGGGATCTGGAGCGTGAAGAAGCTGCCCGTGCTGGCTCTCTTCGGGCAAGGGCCGAGCTGTCCTTTATGAGCAATCACGAGGCACGACTGGAGCAGGCCCGCGCTGATGCCTTGGTTTCCAGGAATGAGAGGATAGCTGCACTGGTATAGCTGATTCGCGATCTGACCGCTCTCCCATAATGATGTACCCTTTCTTCTTTTTGCTTCCCAAATGTAATTCTGCTTTTTTTTTGGGAATAAATAAAGCGAATCTTTTCTGACTCTGTGGACCCATCATTTCGGAATGTAAATGACAGGTTTAGGCGAGAGTGATATCAGAGGTAGTATGGACGTGATAGACTCTCGATAAACTTTTAGCAGGATATATCTATTCAGAGGTCATACGGACATGATAGAATATGCTTTGGTAGGATATATCTATTCATAGGTCATACGGACATGATAGAATATGCTTTGACTAAAGTTGGTAGACAAGACGCTATCAGAGGTAATATGGACGTGATAGGTATCGCATTTTCCAAATTAGTCGAACATATCTATTCAGAGGTTATATGGACATGATAGAATATGACCCAACTAGTTTCGTTTTAGAAGTAGTTTTGTGAGAATTGAGATTCTCGCTATATTCCACTTGAGCAGATGAGTTTAAGCATAGTACCTTTTCAGGAATTTACCGTTGATAGGAGCCATTAACAGGTCTCCATTAGGCTGGGCTAACCTGTAAGTGCCGTTTGAGAACGTTGTCTCGATCACATAAGGGCCTTTCCACTTGGGCTGGAATTTGCCTTTACTCCTGTGAGTAAGGATCATCGACCTTCTTACGGCTAAAACTAGCTCGCCGACTTTGAACACTCTTTCCTTTACTTTATGATTGAAAGCTCTGGAAATGCGTGCTTGGTAGAGCGCAATGCACTGTTGAGCTTGGAGGCATTTCTCGTCTAATCCTTCTAGCTCTTGAAGCCTTAACAGGTCATTCTTTTCTTGAGTCAGCTCATTAGTCATGGCTATCCTGAGTGACGGGATCTGGATTTCAATGGGGAGAACTGCTTCACTCCCGTAGACCAGTAAAAATAGGGTACAACCTGTCGGTGTTCGTACCGTTGTACGGTATGCCCAGAGACAGTCGCCCAGCTTCTCATTCTAATCTCTTTTGTTTGAAGAGATGAACTTCTTCAAGAGTTTGATAATGGTTTTGTTGAAAGCTTCCGCCAAACCATTAGCAGCTGGATAATATGCCGTAGAGGCAATATTATGTATCCGATTTTTATCGCAAAATTGATGAAACGCTTGGCTGATGAACTGAGGCCCATTATCGTGAATTATCCTCCGGGGTACCCCGAAGCGATAAATGACGTGATGCTTGATGAACCTGATTATATTAGATGCCTTTACCTCAGCAAGAGGGATCGCCTCTGCCCATTTGGAGAAGTAATCCGTGATGGCTAGTATGAACCGGTGACCTCTGGAAGAAGACGGGTGAATAGGACCAATGATATCCATACCCCATGCTTCGAAAGGCCAGGATGCAACCGTAGGATGTAGATATTCAGATGGTTGATGTATAAAGTCTGCATGAACCTGACAGGATCTGCATTATCTTGCATAGTTGATCACGTCTGCGATCATAGTGGGCCAGTAATAGCCCATTCTCCTGATACGATCCTGTAGCTTAGGACCGGGCTGATGTGCTCCGCATACGCCATCGTGAGCTTCCTGAATAATCTGCTGTGCTTTATCATCAGAGAGACATCTCAATAGCGGTCCGTCGTAGGTCCGGCGGTATAGGCATTGTGAAGATGCATCGAAGTAGAAGCGTAATGATCGTCTTTTGACGGATACTGCTTCTTTGGGGTCCTCCGGCAAGATTCCGTATGCGACGAAATCTATGAAGGGACTTCTCCAGTCTCTTCTAGGGGGATCTGTGTTCACAGCGTAGCTGCGTTCTATGTGAAAGTTGTTCTTCACACAGAATAAATCTCTGTTAAGAAGGATTACCGAATTCTGCCTTCTTATAGGAGTGGCTAAATCCGTAGCTAGACTGGCTAGGGCATCAGCTTCCAGATTCTGAGATCGAGGTACATGTTCTAGGAAGAACCCTTTGAATGTCATGGCTATCTCGACCGTTGCTTGGTGATAGGGGATGAGGTCTGGATTCCGGACTTCATATATTCCCCTGACTTGATTGACGATAAGCAGAGAATCACCGAAAGCTTCCAGGGACTCGACCCCCAACTCTTTGGTGACTTGGAGCCCGATTAGCAGAGCGTTGTACTCTGCCACATTGTTGGAGCATGGCTCGCTAAGAGAATATGCTCGGTAGATGACGAGTTTATCAGGAGTGACCAGGATGATTCCTACCCCTGAAACCACGTTTTCCTTGGGACCAGTCCTGGAGGCGCCGTCGAAGAACAGTTGCCATGCGTCACTTTCTATTGCGAAATTACATTCTGCAACTTCGTCGGGAATGTCCTCGTATAATTTGGAGGCCTACGGGATCGGATGAGCAGCTAGGAAGTCGGCCAGCGCTTGGCCTTTGATGGACTTCTGCGGGACATATACAATGTCATATGGTGTTAACAGCATCGCCCAAGTTGCGAGTCAGGAATTAAGAGCACTTGGCTTGCTCATCACTACCCGAAGAGGGTTGATCCTGGAGATGATATGAATAGTCTGGCCGGTGACATAGTGCCACGTCTTCTGGATAGCGAACATCAGAACCAAGCATTCTTTCTCCACTGGGTTGTACAGGTGTTCGGCTCTGACCATCATCCTGCTGAGGTAGTAGATAGCCTGTTCATGACCCATATCGTTCTTCTATGCGAGAAGAGCTCCTAGCGAATGATCCATCGCTCGAACGTACAGCAAGAATGGTCTTCCCATGACGGGAGGCACCAGAACTGGCGGACTGGTGAGATAGCGCTTGATATCTCCGAATGCTTGCTGACAGGTTTTGTCCCATACGAAGGATACACCTTTCTTCATGAGATACGAAAATGGCTGACATCTCCCCGAGAGGTTGGATATGAATCTCCGAATATAAGCCAGACGGCCTTGAAATCCCCGAAGTTCCCTCAGATTATGGGACGGTCGCATTTCTACGATGGCCTGGACTTTGTCAGGGTCTACTTGGATGCCTTTGGCGGTAATGACAAATCCCAGGAATTTGCCACTAGATACACCCAGAAAGGACTTCGTAGGGTTCATCTTGAGTTGATATTGGCGCATTAACTCGAATACCGTCCTCAAGTCTTGAATGTGATCATCTTTGAGGTGGCTCTTGATGTCTATGTCGTCCATGTAATATTCTACTATTTTGCGTAAATGCTCATGGAATATATTACTCATAGCCCGTTGGTATGTAGCCCCGGCGTTCTTCAATCCGAAGGGCATGACCGTATAGCAATATACCCCCAACGGGGTCCAGAAGGCAGTGTGCTTCTCGTCTTCAGGATGCATCTTGATCTGATTGTATCCTAAAAATCCGTCCATGAAAGACATACGTTCAAAACCGCAGGTGTTGTCGATCATGATGTCCGTGATGGGAAGAGGGAACTCATCCTTGGGGCAGGCTGCATTCAGATTTCGGTAATCGATGCAGATACGTATTTTCCTATTTTTTTTCATGACTGGGACAATGTTGGCGACCCAGTCGGGATATTGTTCTTCCCGGATGAAACCGCAGGCTATCAACTTCTTGACTTCAGCTTTGATGGCGTCCATCATATCCGGGCGGAACCGGCGTTGGTGCTGCTTCACAGGCTTTGAATCGGTCAATATGTTGAGTTTGTGAGTAGCCACCTTTGGGTCAAGGCCCGACATGTCCTCATAATCCTATGCAAAGACGTCGATATACTCTTTTATCAGCTGGATAACTTCTTCCCTTTCAGCTGGGGAAAGATTGTTACTGATAAATATCGGCTTTGGCAAAAGTTCACCCCTAACATCAACCTGGATAACGTCATCTTTGGTGGGAGGTTCCCTTTGCTCGAAGCAGAATTCCCACAGCGTATCCATTTGTTGGGCCCAAGAGTCATTCTCAAACAGTTCAGATTCTTGTTCGTCTTATTCGAAGGAATCTGTCACTACCATATTCACTGATAATGTTTGTTCGAGAGCATCAGGTGAGTCAGAGGGCGACGAGCCATTTTGAGAAGAGGAGAAGTTATCCTCGTCCGACTTAGAGGAGGTAGCATACCCCAACCCGAAATGAGTTCATTGATAGTAGGGGTCGCCGCGCAGCGGCGTTTGTCTGCCTCTTCCGTAGTTGAGGCCTGGCTTTCGCTTCAAGTCGTAGCCCATGTTTTGCATGATCCTCAACGCTTGCGGGCTGTATCGGTGAACTTGCATTTTTTCAGCATCGTCATTGAAAGAATCTTTCTGGATAGCCGGTTGATTGCGCATGCGGCCGAAGAATATTGAACGCTGGCTGCTGCTGGTAGGCAGGACAATAAAGATAGAATTCTCATGTGGTCCATACGTAGTGACGACGTTGGATGATGACGCTACTTCCCAGACATACGGACGATAGGAGTTCATAACTTCCAAGAATTTTTGTGCTATGGGTTCTACCTCGTCACGTGGAGTGGATTCCTGATTTGGAATTTGAGCGTCAATATACTGGAAAAGAGGATGTTTATTATCATCTGGAACTCCGTTCCTGGTTGCATTTACATCGGTCGGCTGCCTGTTGCGCCAAAGGTTGATGACTAAGGGTGGAGGCTTCTGGTTCAAAGTGATCACTAGAGGATCACTCCCTTTTCCTGACTTGGTCTTGTTCAGGTGGATAGCCATAGGCTCCATGACTTTTGGACGAGTGGTTCGTCCTTTCACTCTGATTGACAGTGGTAGTGTGGCAGAGGGTTCTTCTGGCTTCCGGTGGGATTCCTTCTCTGCCTCGCCCGACACTTCTTCCGTGTGGTCTTGAGAGTACAACACAGCATCAGAATAGTAGGATTCTACTCCTTTAAATGGGTTTAGGTCAGCAACCTCCGTTTGTACTATTCCTTGGGGGTCTACATATTTAAGACATTGATGTAGAGTTGAAGGAACGATGTTGTGGTCGTGGATCCACGGTCTTCCCAGCAAAATATTGTAGGACACCTCTGAATCAATGACGTAACAAATGGCCACCGATCTGAGGTTGCCAATCTGGATCCTCAGGCAAATTTTCCCCAACGGCTTACTTCTTCCGGTGTTAAAACCCACGATTGTAGTGGAGGTGTAAGCCAATTCGCTGGTAGGAATCCTCAGCGGTCTGAGCAGACTGTGAGGGATGATGCTGATCGACGATCTCGGATCTATGTGAATCCGATCGACCTCCATGGAACTGACGTACCCGGTGTAATAGAGGGGCCTGTCATGCCTGTTATGTTTTAACAGCATATCGTCTTGAGTGAAAGTGATATTTGGGACCACTTCCATTACACTGTGGCATTGAGGACATGCCACCGGTTCTTCGTCGGGGGACTTGAGCTGGGTCAAGCATGCCTCCGCCTGCATCAGTGCTTCACTCAGGGCTAGGCGAGTGTCTTGGGAGAGCCTGAGTAGCTCGAAGATGGACATCCTGGCTGGTGTATTAGCCAGTTGGGCCAGTATTTCGAAGTTGTATGGCTTCTCTAAACCTTTGTTTGGAATATTTTTTATAGGTTTATCAAAGCGCACTTCTCTTTACTTCCCCTTGTCCGCCGGAGTTGGTTTTGAAGGACCGGCATCTGGTTCGGCGGGGCCTGGTCCTGAAGGTTTGGCAGCAAAAGCGTCCGCCGGTGCATCTTCCTGACTTGCTCCGTAGTCGTTGAGGTAGGCTTTCCCTGAACGGGTTGCAGCAAATACCTCATCTTCGTCTGATGGCGAAGAAGTTGTGACCATATGGCATGGTTTGCATTTGGAGCTCTTTTTAGACGTAACCTTAGTAGCTTTAGTCTCCTCCTCGAGCTCTGACACCAAATCCGGATGAACCCACATAATCTCACCCTGCCGGGTGGTTAGGGGTACCAGGTCATGATTTTGACCCCTAGCTGGAGGGAGATTGACGATGTTCATCGTGGTCCGAGAAATGGGTGTGACACCGTCCGAGACTTCTTGGGAAGGTAGATTGCCAAACCGTAGAGAGATCATGTTGGCCGTGACCGTCTTCTCGGTGTTGTGCAGAGTGATGGCCTTAGCATCGATCAAACCCTGGATCTTCCTTTTCAGTATGTAACACGCCTTTGTCGGGTGGTGCACGTATCTGTGGAAGATGCAGTATTTGGGGTCGTTAGTACTGTCGACTTCTTGGGGCCGCCTCAGCTCCGGAAGGGTGATCTTGCCACTTTTGACGAGACACTCGAATATACTTGGGATATCATTATCGTCGAAAGAGTAGACTTCGACGGGCCTGAAAGTCCCGGATCTCGCTTGTGCGGTTGCCGCAGTCTTTTGCCTGGCCGTATTGATCGCCAGAGTTTCTTTTCCTTTGGAGCTGCGAGGATGGTCGCTGCTGGGAGATGACCTCTTGCCTCTGTCAGAGGCGGAGATCATGATGCCATTGTCGTGCGCCTTACGACTGTTGTCTTCGGCGGCTATTGCCGAGATAATGAACGAGGGCCAATCATGGAACTGATATGGTCCTGTAAACACCGAGACTACAGGAAGGAGGTTCTTCCTACAAATATCTACTAACGCAGAGTCTGGAACTCCTGGAGGCATCTGTAAGGTGTCCTGACGAAAACGTTCGACGAAGGTGCGAACGTCCTCCTTTTCCCTCTGCTTGACTTCGATGAGAGAGGACATAGACATGTCCATTCCTCCCTCGTAGAATCGCATGAAGAATAAAGCTTTGAAGTCCTCGAAGGAAGTAATGCAGTTGTCCGCCAAGCTACGGTACCACTGATAGGCTACTCCTAGAGGCAGCCCTTGAACACCCGAGTGAGGAGGGCGTCGTTCCCTTGTAGCAACACCGTCATCATACTGAAATAGTTCATGTACTGACTTGGTGATGTTTTTCCCTCAAACAGAGCCATAGTCTGAGGTTTGTACCTCAGAGGGAAAGGGACCTCTTCCCAGATAGCTGGGTAAGGCTGGTTGATTCCCAATTTCTTGAGTTGATCTTTGTGCTTCAAGGCGTCAAACTGGGCTTTCAACTCCCATACTGCCTGCATTGGATTTTCAGTTGGAAGCGGGACTATGGTGTAGTGCGGAGTTGGTTGTATCATAACTCCAACGGGAGGTAATATATTTCCGAGTGAGGAAGCGGAGGAACTGCTGACTCTTGATCTAGAGCAGGCTCTTGGCTCGGGTTGGATGGTGGTAAGTCCACCCCCACACCTATCTGAGTTGGCGGGACCGATGCTTGAGCCATGGCAGTTGCGTGCTGAGTTAGCATCATCTGGTGCATGTTCTCCATTATGGATTGCATTTGTTTCAGAGATGTCTCCAGTATAGTAATGCGTTGTTCCGCATTTCCTGATGGCGAAGCTTCCTCGTGTTCATCTTCAACGGCATAAACTCCCGTTTCCCTGGGCGTCATTGAAGGATTAGTATAGGTCGCTGCAGAAGTCGACTCTATACTCTCAGCATCTGATCCGGGAGACTGGCGACCCCTAGAGTCGAAATCAGACGAGTACGAAGCTGGTTGTTGTGACCTTGCACGGGTGTTTTGGAACACCCCAGCTTCAGCGTTCCTGAGGAGGTCTTCGAATCTCCTTCGGCTCGGAGGCCTAGAGGGATGACGTCTTGAGCTCGACCCTCCTCTAGGTATGTGTGAAGCCATGTTCACGGATGCATGCACGGGCTCTTCTTCCTGGAAAGATAGAGAGTAGCTTAACTGGTCGAAAATCGACCGTTTTGCTTTAGAACAGCAGCAGTCAATCACAATCTTATGACTATTATAATATTGCTCGCCAGGGGGAGTAATAGACATGTTGGAAGGTCCCCTCTCCTTACGCTTATGGATTAGATATTTGCGCAAGTCAGGAGGAGTAGAAGAAGTAGACGACGGCTTGTTCCTTCTGTTCCCATCAGTGGGCATATGGAGATTGGGCACCATGGTTTTCCCTGTGCCACCTGTGTACAACAGGTTGGCCATCTGGGTGGCGGATAATCCCCGGGGAGGGTGTCTTTCCGCAACTTGAGCTTGCTTTACGCCGTGGGACTTTGCCTGGCGTAATTTGGAGATTTGCTCAGACTGGCATAAAGCTGAAGAGGTCCTCAGTCGGCCATCGGCTTCCCGCGTAATCCGGAGGGTAGGCAGATTGCTCCCTCGCTGGCGTAAAGGCCAAGAAGTTGAGTACTCTGCCGCTTGCTTTCCCTTGCGGAGATCACAGTGCTCATCTGGTTCCCCGTAGAGGTCAGATGTTGTCTTGCGCACGGAGCATGATTTGTACTTCCGATTTGGCGCTGAGGCATCATCAGAAGTTTTGTCTGTACCGCGCGTAGCGGGAGACCGGTTTCTATGCGTAGAGCGCAGTGGATAATTCTGGGTTAGCGCTGAGGCTTTGCCCGAAGTTTTATCTGTACCACGCATAGTGGGAGACTGGTTTCTATGCGTAGAGCACAGTGGATACTTCTGGGTTAGCGCTAAGGCTTTGCCCGAAGTTTCGTCTGTACCGCGCGTAGCGGGAGACTGAATTTTATGTGCGGGGCACGGAGGGAGAAATGCTACAACCTCGTTGGTCGAAGAGATCGGAGAGATCGAAGAGTCCACAGGAATGGTAGAGGAGGTCTTGGGCATCCAGACCTTGCACAGCTTCCTGTTGTCTTGGACGGAGAGAGGGTGAGAGCTACCCCCGGTTCGAAGAATGTCTTCGTAGGCAGACTGGTCGAATTGGATGACCAGTGTCTTCTTTACGGTTCCTACAGATACCGTATCGTGTTGAGCAATTACTTCCTCATCAGAAGAGAAAAATCTCCCCAGCAGAGTCGCCATCTTGTTTGTGGTATTAAACGAAAGAACGAAGTGTATATAATACGAGGTTTTACACGAAATCCGCCTTCTTTGGTTTACAAACAAACTTATACAATTTGATCCTACACGAGGATGTGGGAATACAATTTATTTAATCTGGGTAAATATTGCTATAGGTGTCTGATCTGCAGTCGATCACTTTAGCCATTGGACCACACGATGATGAAGAAGTGTCGTAGAAGACAGGAAGCAGCTTCGAAGGTTGCAAAAGAGGGTGGATGCACGATGCCAAAGTCTTCGATCCCTACTCTTTGCCTGAGCTCCAGATTCTCTCTCTCTCTCTCTCTCTCTCTTGACCTCTGGTTCGATCTTTCTTGGAAGTTCGACCTTGGATCTATATCTCAATGTCTCGACCTCGTTCGATCTTCTATTTTGAAGTTTTTCCGACCGTGGATCTGATATTGGTTTTCTTGACCAATTTCTGACCTTGTCCTCTGTTGATAGAGGTCTCTATTTATAGAGTTTTGGTGACAGTGACCACTCTGTCGGTGTAGAAACCGAGTAGTGGAAAGTACAGCACCCTTTTACACAACGATTAAAATAACCAATGCCTGCGTATAGATGATCCTTTGAATGAGCGTGTGACGCGGGTCCAACTAAGGGACAAAACGCGTATAATCGCTACGAAGATCACGGCATAGAAGCCACATAGGTAGGTATCCCTCGTGTAGAAGAGGTGGGCATAGAAGCCCATGTCTGTCACCATGGCGTAGAAGCCAAGTAGGCATAGAAGCCGAAATAGGCGTAGAAGCCGAGTGGTCATAGAGGCCGAGTCGGCGTAGAAGCCGAGTGGTCGTAGAGGCCGAGTGGGCATAGAAGCCAAATGGACATAGAAGCCGAGTGAGCACATGAGCTGAATGGGCGTAGAAGCCGTTGTGTACCGTGCTAGAGTGCTGATATGGACGTCTTAGCCGGAATTACGGCTTTTGAAGATATAATCAAATCTCTTGCATTAAATGCCGAGATTTGCCACCATCCTGTGCATTAAATACGGAGGCGTATTTTTGAAGGTCTGCAGCCCTTCTGTGCATCAGTCGCAGAGACGTGCCTCGAGAAACTGTCACCGCTCTGTGCATTAGACGTACAGACGTGCCTCGAGCAACTATCATCGCTCTGTGCATTGGACGTAGAGACGTGCCTCGAGCCCCGTACGGAGTGCAACTTTTGATATGGCAGGCGATTTGTCTACTGCAGAGCGTAAACAGCTCATGTCTGCCTGTGTAAAACAAGGCAGCGTATCCCTTCGTGCAAGTAAAAGCAGTTTACGCAAAGGAGATGGCGGTAAATGACAGCCTGGGTCGCAGTAATGTGCCATCATTATAGCCGTCGTCTGGGTAGTCGAGCAGTATCCCTTTGTCAGAAGTCCAGACGTCAGGTTTATTGTAGGATCTGATAGGTTCACTTCGGAGAACAAGAAGGTTCCCTTGTACACTTTAATGCTATATTGAAAGCGGATGGGTTTTACGCCCAGGAGGCGACGAAGAACCCTGTTTTACGCTGAAGCATCCTGGACATACTGCACTTACGCGGATGGTCTTTGAGCTTTTAATATTTCACGCTGTGTTTAGCGGAAAAAGCTCTGTTGTACGCTTTGATGGCTCTGAAGGCCTCTGTTTACGCTGCTCTGCATCAATATGCTGCGTAGAGCTTCCTAGCGTATTTTTCATGCTTCTACAGCCGTCGCTGCTACTGCTGCAGGTAGTGGAATGAGGTCGCCTTCGGGGCTGAGAATACCTTTATGTGGATCGGCATCGGGAGAGACTCCTGCCGTGTCTGCCAGTGCATCCGGCGAGATTCCAGCCGATGAGCCTCGGTCGAAATTTGACGAGGACCTAGAAGAGCATTCATCGGTGCTTCTTAGAGCACCCCCTTCTCCAGGTAAAATAGTTTTCCTAGCATCATTAAGGAATGATTTAGCTGTATATGCTGCAGATGCGACATATATGCCGTCGACCATGGGTAAATATCGTCTTCACGACTTTTCTTTTAGGAAAGTTAACACTATGCTGATATTAACTTCCCTTTGTCCTCCTTTCAGGGGAAGACCTCTTCGGGGAGGGCAGTGTAGATGCGCCCTTTGGCTCTGGCGGCGACACGGATGTGGCTGATTTTGAAGAGGAAGTATCTTTGGGTGCCGGCTCGCCTGTCGACGAGGTTTCAATATCTCAAGAGGAGGACGAGCCTGTCATTGCGACAATGCCTCCTTTGAGTATGCTGGTATCTTCGTCCGGTGTTGGCGCTTCTTCTTTTGTTGCACCACCTGTTGAGGCGACGGTCGTGGCAACATCGTCTACGGTTGTTCTCGGAGGAAGATTTGCCAATATCGAGGCCACCCCCAGCGTCCAACCGGATCTTGCTGTACTGATCGGACAGTACACTGATATCTTCTATACCACTTTAAAAATGTTAATATCAAGGGCGTTGGCGAAGAATTTAAGCTTTGCGTCGCTGAAGAGGTCCTCCCAGTCGGCGATAATGCCGATCCGAGAATTCGATGACACTGGGCTAGCTGAAATGCTAGAGGAGATAGTTAATGGTTTGGAGCAACCCATTAACGAATACTTGCAGCTAGCTCAAGGCAATGTTAAAGATTTGGTCCAGGCTAGCTATGAATCCATGACTGCGCGGCTTACCAAACAGATGGCAGGCGTAAATAAATCCATCCAGACATATTAGCAGGAGATGGATGAAGGAAAAGTCGTCCTGGAGGAGACCATTGCTCTTCGAACGAAGTGCCAGGCCGAGCACGAAGGGAATGTAGCGAGGGTCCTCAGACTGGAAATGAAACTTGCTCAGGCAAAAGAGTGGGCTTCTCAGTCGTTGGAAGCTCTAGTTGTGGTGGATAGCCGATTGGGCGTAGCACAACAGAACTTAGCGCGTGCAGATGTCGCTTGTGCTGGTTTTCTTTGGGCTAGAGCCGAACTGTCCCTCATGAGTAATGACGAGGCACGACTGGAGCGGCCTCGCCATGATGTCTTGGATTCCAGGACTGAGAGGATGGCCGCACTGGCGCAGCAGCTTCGCGACCTGACCGCTCCCCCTAAATAATGTACTTTTGCTTTTGCTTTTCAATGTACTTCTGTTCCTTTTTGGGAATAATAAAAAGACTTTCATCTGACTTTGTGGACCCATCATTTCGGAATGTAAATGACAGGTTTGGGCGAAAGTGATATCAGAGGTAATATGGACGAGATATACTCTCGGTGAGTTTTAGCAAGATATATCTATTCAGAGGTTATATGGACATGATAGAATATGATCCCACTAGTTTCGCTTTGGAAGTAGTTTTGTCAGAATGAGGTTTTTGCCATATTCCTCTTGAGCAGAGGAGGTTAAGCATAGTACATTTTTAGGAATTTGCCATTGATAGGAGCCATTAGCAGGTTGCCATTGATATGAGCCATTAGCAGGTCTCCATTAGGCTGGGCTAACCTGTAAGCGCCGTTTGAGAATGTCGTCTCGATCACATAAGGGCCTTCCCATTTGGGCTGGAATTTGCCCTTACTTCTGTGAGTGAGAATCATCGGCCTTCTCACATCTAAGACTAGCTCGCCGACTTTGAACACCCTTTCCTTCACTTTTTGATTAAAAGCCTTGGAAATGCGTGCTTAGTAGAGCGCGATGCGCTGTTGAGCTTGGAGGCATTTCTTGTCTAATCCTTCTAGCTCTTGAAGCCTTAACAGGTCATTCTTTTCTTGAGTCAGCCCATTAGCCACAGCTATCCTGAGTGACGGAATTTGGATCTCGATGGGGAGAACTGCTTCACTCCCGTAGACTAATGAGAATGGGGTGCAACCTGTTGGTGCCCGTACCATTGTGCGGTATGCCTAGAGACATTCTTCCAGTTTCTCATTCCAATCCCTTTTGTTCGAAGAGACGAACTTCTTCAAGAGCTTGATAATGGTTTTGTTGAAAGCTTCCGCCAAACCATTAGCAGCAGGATTATATGCCATAGAGGCGACATTCTGTATCCGATTTTTATCGCAAAATCGATGAAATGCTTGGCTGATGAACTGCGGTCCATTGTCATATATTATCCTTCGGGGTATCCCGAAGCGATAAATGACATGATGCTTGATGAAGCTAATCACATTAGATGTCTTCACCTCAGCAAGAGGGATCGCTTCCGCCCATTTTGAGAAATAATCCGTGATGGCCAATATGAACTAGTGACCTCTGAAAGAAGACGGGTGAATAGGACCAATGATATCTATACCCCATGCTTCAAAAGGCCAGGACGCAACCGTAGGATGTAGATATTCGGGAGGTTGATGAATAAAGTCTGCATGGACCTGACTGGCTCTGCATTGTCTTGCATACTTTATTGCGTCTGTGATCATAGTAGGCCAGTAATAGCCTATTATTCTGATACGATCTTGTAGCTTAGGACTGGGTTGATGTGCTCCGCATACGCCATCGTGGGCTTCATGGATAATCCGATGTGCTTCATCACCAGAGAGACATCGTAATAATAGTCCATCATAAGATCGTCGATATAGACATTGTGACAATGCGTCGAAATAGAAGCGTAATGATCGTCTTTTGACGGATACCACTTTTTTAGGATCCTCTGGCAAGATTCCGTATGCTACGAAGTCTATGAAGGGACTTCTCCAGTCTTTCCTGGGAGGATCTGTGTTCACAGCGTAACGAATTTTGCCTTCTTATAGGGGTAGCTAAATCTGCAGCTAGACTGGCTAGGGCATCAGCTTCCAGATTTTGAGATCGAGGTACATGCTCTAGGAAGAAACCTTTGAACGTCATGGCTATCTCGACCGTTGCTTGGTGATAGGGGATGAGGTCTGGATTCCGGACTTCATATATTCCTCTGACTTGATTGACGATCAGCAGAGAATCACCGAAAGCTTCCAAAGATTCGACGCCCAATTCTTTAGCGACTTGGAGGCCGATTAGTAGAGCGTTGTACTCTGCCATATTGTTGGAACAGGGCTCGCTAAGAGAATATGCTTGGTAGATGACGAGCTTATCAGGAGTAACCAGGATAATTCCTACTCCCGAGACCACGTTTCCCCTGGGACCAGTTCTGGAGGCGCCATCGAAGAATAGTTGCCATGCATCACTCTCCATTACGGAATTATATTCTGTAACTTCATCGAAAATGTCCTCGTACAGCTTAAAGGCATCCGAGATTGGATGAGCAGCTAGGAAGTCAGCCAGTGCTTGGCCCTTGACGGATTTTTGGGGGACGTACACCATGTTATACAGTGTTAATAACATTACCCAAGTCGCGAGTAAGGAATTAAAAACACTTGGCTTGTTCATCAGTACCCGAAGAGGATTGATCCTGGAGATAATGTGAATGGTTTGGCCTGTGACATAGTATCGCGTCTTCTGGATAGCGAATATCAGAGCCAAGCATTCTTTCTCTACTGGATTATACCGGTGTTCGGCTCCGACCATCATCTTGCTGAGGTAGTAGATAGCCTGCTCGTGACCCATCTCATTCTTTTGTGCGAGAAGAGCTCCCAGAGAATGATCCATCGCTCGAACATACAGCACGAATGGTCTTCCCATGACAGGAGGCACCAGAACTGGCAGACTGGTGAGGTAGCGCTTGATATCACCGAACGCTTCCTGACAGGCTTCGTCCCATACGAAGGATACACCTTTCTTCATGAGATGAGAAAATGGCTGACATCTCCCCGAGATGTTGGATATGAATCTCCGGATATAAGCCAGACGACCTTAAAATCTCCTGAGCTCCCTCAGATTGTGGGGCGGTCGCATTTCTAAGATGGCCTTGACTTTATCAGGGTTCACTTGAATGCCTTTGGCGGTAATGACAAATCCTAGAAATTTTCCCCTGGATACACCCAGAAAGGACTTTGTAGGATTTATTTTGAGTTGATGTTGGCGCATCTATTTAAATACTGTCTTCAAATCTTGGATGTGATGATCCTTGAGGCGGCTTTTGATAGCTACGTCATACACATAACACTCCACTGTCTTGCATAAATGCTCATAGAATATGTTACTCATAGCCCATTGGTACGTAGCCCCGGCATTCTTCAATCCGAAGGGCATGACCGTATAGCAATATACTCCCAGTGGTGTCCGGAAGGCAGTGTGCTTCTCGTCTTCAGGATGCATCTTGATTTGATTGTATCCTTAAAATCCGTCCATGAAAGACATACGTTCAAAACCGCTAGTATTGTCAATCATGACGTCTGTGATGGGAAGAGAAAACTCATCCTTGGGGCAGGCTGCGTTCAGATCTCGAAAATTGATGCAGACTCGTATTTTCCCATTTTTTTTCATGACTGGGACAACATTGGCGACCCAGTCAGGATGTTGTTCTTCTCGGATGAAGCCGCAGGCTATTAACTTCTTGACTTCAGCTTCAATGGCGTCCATCATATCCGGGCAGAACCGGCGTTGGTGTTGCTTCACAGGCTTCGAATCAGGCAATATATTGAGCCTATGAGTAGCTACCTTTGGATCAAGGCCTGGCATGTCCTCATAATTCTATGCAAAGACGTCGATATATTCTTTTATCAGCTGGATAACTTCTCCCCTTTCTGCTTCGGAAAGATTGTTACTGATAAATATCGGCTTTGGCGAAAGTTCATCCCCAACGTCAATCTGGATAACTTTGTCTTCAGTGGGAGGTTCTCTCTGCTCGAAGCGGAACTCCCATTGTGTATCCCTTTGTTGAGCCCAAGCATCATTCTCAAACGGTTCAGATTCTTGTTCGTCTAATTCGAAGGAATCCGTCACTACCATATTTGCTGATAATGTTTATTCGAGAGCATGAGATGAGTCATAGGGCGCTGAGCCATTTTGAGAGGAGAAAAAGATATCCTCGCTTGACTCAGGAGCTGCGAGGGAGGTGGTATACCCTAACCAGAAATGAGTTCGTTGATAGTAGGGATTGTCGTGCAGCGGTATTCGTCTGCCTTTCCCGTAGTTGAGACCCGGTTCCAGCTTCAAGTTATAACCCATATTTTGTATGATCTTCAGAGCTTGTGGGCTGTATCTGTGAACCTGTATTTTACCGGCATCGTCGTCGGAAGAATCCTCTTGCACCGTCGGTTCATTGCGCATGCGGCCGAAGACTATCGAATGCTGACTGTTGCAAGTAGGCGGGACAATGAAGATAGAATCCTCATACGGTCCGTATGTCGTTGTGACATTGGATGATGATGCTACTTCCCATATATACGGATGATAGGAATCTATAGCTTCCAAGAATTTTTGCGCTATAGGTTCTATATCGTCGTAGGGGAAGGAATAATAAAGATGGAATCTTCACGTGGTCCACCTGTCATGACGACATTAGATGTTGAAGCATCCTCCCACAAGATCTTCCCGCGTTTGACCATTAGGGGAACTGAAGCCTGTTTATGACCCTTGTCTTTGTGTTTCTGGATCAGATAATTGTGCAGGTCAGAAGGAGTTACAGAAGAAGAAGATTTGTTCTTTCTGTTCTCATTAGTGGGCATACGGATCTTGGGAACCACAGTTTTCCCTGTGCGGCCTGTATACAACAGGTTGGCCATCTGGGTGGAGGATAATCCCCGAGGAGGGTGTCTTTCCGCAAATTCAGCTTTCTTTACGCAGAGTGGCTTCTCATAGTGTAATTTGGGGCTCTGCTTTGGTTGGCGTAAAGCTGAGGATGTCCTCAGTCGGCCATCAGCATCTCGCGTAATCCGAAGGGCAGGCATACTGTTCCCTTGCTGGCATAAAGGTCATGAAGTTGAGTAGTCCGCCGCATGCTTTCCCTTGCGTAGATTGCAGGGATCATCTGCTTTTCCCCGGAAGACAGATGCCTTTTTACGCGCGGAGCGCGTTTGTGATTCCTAATTTGGCGTTGAGGCATCATCAGAAATTTTGTCTATTCTGCCAGGGTCGGGAGACTGAAATTTATGCGCAAAGCGCGGTTTAGGCTCCTGGACTAGCGCTGAGGCATTGTCAGAAGTTTCGTCTGTTCCACCAGGGAGGGGAGACTGAAATTTATGCGCAGAGCGCAGATTATACTTCTGGGTTAGCGCTGGGGCTTTGTCAGAAGTTTTGTTGGTCCTGCCAGAGACAGGAGACTGAATTTTACGTGCGATGCGCAGATTATACTTCTGGGTTAGCACTGAGGCTTTGCCAGAAGTTTTGTCGGTCCTGCCAGAGACAAGCGACTGAATTTTACGCGCAAGGCGCGGAGGGAGCAAAGCTACAACCTCATTGGTCGGAGAGATCGGAGAGTCCACAGGAATGGCAGAGGATGTCTTGGGCATCCAGACCTTGCGCAGCTTCCTGTTGCTTTGGACGAAGAGGGAGTGAGAGCTACCCCCTGCTCGAAGCATGTCTTCGTAGGCCGACTGGTCGAACTGGACGACCAGTGTCTTCTTCACGGATCCTACGGATACCGCATCGTGTTGAACAATAGCTTCCTCATCAGAAGAGAAAGATGTCTCCAACAGAGTCGCCATCTTGTTTAGGATAATAAACGAGAAAAGATTTGATGAATGCGGAAAACAAGGTCTTGTGCAAAGACCCGCCCTTCTTTTATGTTTACAAACAAGATTGTACAAATTTGATCCTACACGAGGATGTCTAAGTATAATTTATTTAATTTGGGTGAATATTGCTATAGGTGTCTGATCTGCAGTCGATTACTTTAGCCCTTGGATCACACGATGTTGAAGAAGTACCGTGGAAGACAGGTAGCAACTTCGAAGGTTGCTAAAGAGGGTGGATGCCCGATGCCAAAGTCGTCGATCCCTTCTCTTTGCCTGAGCTCTGGATTCTCCTCTCTCTCTCTCTCTCTCTCGACCGTTGGATCTGGTACTGGATCTCTTGATCAGTTTTCAGACCTAACTTCTTCGACCCTCCAATTTGTCGACCTTGTTCCTCATTGATAGAGGTCTCTATTTATAGAGTTTTAGTGACAGTGACCACACAGTCGGCGTAGAAACCGAGTAGTAGAAAGTACAGCACCCTTTTACACGACGGTTTAAAATAACCAATGCCTGCGTTTAAATGATCTTTTGAGTGAGCATGTGATGCGCGTCCAACTAAGGGACAGAACGCGTATATCTGCTACGAAGATCACGGCATAGAAGCCACGTAGGTAGTTATCCCTTGTGTAGAAGAGGTTGGCGTAGGAGCCAAATGACTGTCACCATGGTATAGAAGCCAAGTAGGCATAGAAGCCGAGTAGGCATAGAAACCAAGTAGGCATAGAAGCCGAGCAGGCGTAGAAGCCGAGTGGTCATAGAGGCCGAGGAGGCGTAGAAGCCGAGTGGGCATAGAAGCCGAGTGGGCGTAGAAGTCGAGTGGACATAGAAGCCGAGCAGGCGTAGAGGCCGAGGAGGCGTAGAAGCCGAGTGGGCATAGAATTCGAGCAGGCGTAGAAGCCGAGCAGGCGTAGAAGTCGAGCAGGCGTAGAAGCTGAGACGATGTGGACATTTTAGCCGAAATTACTGCTCTTGGAGGTATAATCAAATCTCTTGCATTAAATGCAGAGATCTGCCTCCATCCTGTGCATTAAATGCAGAGGCCTGTCTTTAAGATTTGCCATCATTCTGCTCATTAAATGCAGATACGCACCTCGAATCCTGTACGAAGAGTGACTGCTGATATGGCAGTCCGTTTGCCCTCTGTGGAGCGTAAGAAGCTTACGTCTGCCTGTGTAAAACTGGACATCGTATTCCCTTATATGCGTACGAGTAGTTTACGCAAAGGGGATGCCACTAAACGACGGTTCGGTAACATGGTTTAAAATAACCAATGCCTGCGTATAAATGATCTTTTGAGTGACAATGTGACGCACGTCCAACTAAAGGACAGAATGCGTATATCTGCTACGAAGATCACGGCATAGAAGCCACGTAGGTAGTTATCCCTTGTGTAGAAGAGCTCAAGGCAATGTTGAAGATCTGGTCCAGGCTAGATATCCAAGTCTGGGGGAAGAGTCGAAGTCCCCTTGGTCTCTTCTGACGAGGGTGAGGAGTTCGTCAATCCAGATGAGCCTCTGGTGGCGGTATCGAGGGGTGAAGTTCCTCTGCCTGTAGGCCCTTTGGTAATTTCTGGGAAGTGAATGGCCCTTACTCCGAAGGAGACTTCCCCTCCTAAGAGGAAGAAGAAGATGGTTAATCGTCCTCTCCAGATCCTTGGTGTTGAGGCTCCTGGAAGTGAGCTTGCATCTACCCATGTTGGGGATGATTTTTTGATTGGGGGTTCCTCCCTTTTAGAGAGGGACCCTCTAATGTTCCGGCTGGTGGTGCCGAAGAATCTCTGCTGGAGGCTGCCGTCACTGCTACTGCTTCAGGTAGTGGAACGAGGTCGCCTTCGGGGCTGAGAATACCTTTATGCGGATCGGCATCGGGAAAGACTCCTGCCGTGTCTGCCAGTGCATCCGGCGAGATTCCAGCCGATGAGCCTCGGTCGGAATTTGACGAGGACCTGGAAGAGCATTCGCCGGTGCTTCTTAGAGCACCCCCTTCTCCAGGTATAATAGCTTGCCTAGCATCATTAATGAATGATTTAGCTGTACAGGCTGTAAATGCGACATATATGCCATCGGCCATGGATAAATGTCGTCTTCACGCCTTTTCTTTTAGGAAAGTTAATATTATGCTGATATTAACTTCCCTTCGTCCTCTTTTAGGGGAAGACCTCTTTGGGGAGGGCAGTGTAGATGCGCCCTTTGGCTCTGGCGGCGACACGGATGTGGCTGATTTTGAAGAGGAAGCATCTTCGGGTGCCGGCTCGCCTGTCGACGAGGTTCCGATATCTCGAGAGGAGGACGAGCCTGTCATTGTGACAATGCCTCCTTTGAGTATGCTGGTATCTTCGTCCGGTGTTGGTGCTTCTTCTTTTATCGCACCACCTGTTGAGACGACGGCCGTGGCAACATCGTCTGCGGTTGTTCTCGGAGGGAGATTCGCCAATGTCGAGGCCACCCCCAGCGTCCAACCGGATCTAGCTGTGCTGATCGGACAGTACACTGATATCTTCTACACCACTTTAAAAATGTTAATATCAAGGGCGTTGGCGAAGAATCTGAGCTTTGCGTCGCTGAAGAGGTCCTCCCAGTCGGCGATAATGCCGATCCGAGAATTCGATGACACTGGGCTAGCTGGAACGCTGGAGGAGATAGTCAATGGTTTGGAGCAACCCATTAACGAATACTTGCAGCTAGCTCAAGGCAATGTTGAAGATCTGGTCCAGGCTAGATACGACTCCATGACTGTGCGACTTACCAAACAGATGGCAGGCGTAAATAAATCCATCCAGACATATTAGCAAGAGATGGATGAAGGAAAAGTCGTCCTGGAGGAGACTATTGCTCTTCGAACAAAGTACCAGGCCGAGCACGAAGGGAATGTAGCGAGGGTCCTCAGGCTGGAAATGAAACTTGCTCAGGCAAAAGAGTGGGCTTCTCAGTCGTCGGAAGCTCTAGCTGTGGTGGAAAGCCGATTGGGCGTAGCACAACAGAACTTGGCGCGTGCAGATGTCGCTCGTTCTAGTTTTCTTCAGGCTAGAGCCGAACTGTCCCTCATGAGTAATGACGAGGCACGACTGGAGCGGGCTCGCCATGATGTCTTGGATTCCAGGACTGAGAGGATGGCCGCACTGGCGCAGCAGCTTCGTGACCTGTCCGCTCCCCCTAAATGATGTACTTTTGCTTTTGCTTTTCAATGTACTTCTGCTCCTTTTTGGGAATAATAAAGAGGCTTTCATCTGACTTTGTGGATCCATCATTTCAGAATATAAACGACAGGTCTGGACGAAAGTGATATCAGAGGTAATATGAACGTGATATACTCTCGGTAAGTTTTAGCAGGATATATCTATTCAGAGGTTATATGGACATGATAGAATACGATCCCACTAGTTTCGCTTTGGAAGTAGTTTTGTCATAATGAGGTTTTCACCATATTTCTCTTGAGCAAAGGAGGTTAAGCATAGTACCTTTTCAGGAATTTGACATTGATGGGAGCCATTAGCAGGTCTCCATTAGGCTGGGCTAACCTGTAAGCGCCGTTTGAGAATGTCGTCTCGATCACATAAGGGCCTTCCCATTTGGGCTGGAATTTGCTCTTACTTCTGTGAGTTAGAATCATCGGCCTTCTCACAGCTAAGACTAGCTTACCGACTTTGAACACCCTTTCCTTCACTTTTTGATTAAAAGCCTTGGAAATACGTGCTTGGTAGAGCGCGATGCGCTGTTGAGCTTGGAGGCATTTCTCGTCTAATCCTTCTAGCTCTTGAAGCCTTAGCAGATCATTCTTTTTTTGAGTCAGCTCATTAGCCACGGCTATCCTGAGTGATGGAATTTGGATCTCGATGGGGAGAACTGCTTCGCTCCCGTAGACTAATGAGAATGGGGTGCAACCTGTTGGTGCCCGTACCGTTGTGCGGTATGCCCAGAGACATTCTCCCAGTTTCTTATTCCAATCCCTTTTGTTCGAAGAGACAAACTTCTTCAAGAGCTTGATAATGGTTTTTTTGAAAGCTTTCGCCAAACCATTAGCAGCAAGATTATATGCCGTAGAGGCGACATTCTGTATCCGATTTTTATCGCAAAATCGATGAAATGCTTGGCTGATGAACTGCGGTCCAGTGTCATAGATTATCCTTCGGGGTATCCCGAAGCGATAAATGACATGGTGCTTGATGAAGCTGATCACATTAGATGCCTTCACCTCAGCAAGAGGGCTCGCTTCCGCCCATTTGGAAAAATAATCTGTGATGGCCAGTATGAACTGGTGACCTCTGGAAGAAGACGGGTGAATAGGACCAATGATATCCATACCCCATGCTTCTTAAGGCCAGGATGCAACCGTAGGATGTAGATATTCGGGAGGTTGATGAATAAAGTCTGCATGGACCTGACAGGCTCTGCATTGTCTTGCATACTTTATTGCGTCTGTGATTATAGTAGGCCAGTAATAGCCCATTCTCCTAATACGATCCTGTAGCTTAGGACCGGGTTGATGCGCTCTGCATACGCCGTCGTGGGCTTCACGGATAATCCGATATGCTTCATCACCAGAGAGACATCGTAATAATAGTCCGTCATAAGACCGTCGATATAGACATTGTGATGATGCGTCAAAATAGAAGCGTAATGATCGTCTTTTGACGGATACCGCTTCTTTAGGATCCTCTGGCAAGATTCCGTATGCTACAAAATCTATGAAGGGACTTCTCCAGTCTTTCCTGGGAGGATCTGTGTTCACAGCCTAGCGAATTCTGCCTTCTTATAGGGGTAGCTAAATCTGCAGCTAGACTGGCTAGGGCATCAGCTTCCAGATTCCGAGATTGAGGTACATGCTCTAGGAAGAAACCTTTGAACGCCATGGCTATCTCGACCGTTGCTTGGTGATAGGGGATGAGGTCTGGATTCCGGACTTCATATATTCCTCTGACTTGATTGATGATCAGCAGAGAATCACCGAAAGCTTCCAGAGATTCGACGCCCAATTCTTTAGCGACTTGGAGGCCGATTAGTAGAGCGTTGTACTCTGCCACATTGTTGGAACAGGGCTTGCTAAGAAAATATGCTCGGTAGATGACGAGCTTATCAGGAGTAACCAGGACAATTCCTACTCCCGATACCACGTTTCCCCTGGGACCAGTTCTGGAGGTGCCATCGAAGAATAGTTGCCATGCATCACTCTCCATTGCGGAATTACATTCTGCAACTTTGTCAAAAATGTCCTCGTACAGTTTAGAGGCATCCAGGATTGGATGAACAGCCAGGAAGTCAGCCAGTGCTTGGCCCTTGACGGATTTCTGGGGGACGTACACCATGTTATACGGTGTTAATAACATCGCCCAAGTTGCGAGTCGGGAATTAAGAACACTTGGCTTGTTCATCAGTACCCGAAGAGGATTGATCCTGGAGATTATGTGAAAGGTTTGGCCTATGATACAGTGTCGCGTCTTCTGGATAGCGAACATCAGAGCCAAGCATTCTTTCTCTACTAGATTGTATCGGTGTTCGGCTCCGACTATTATCCTGCTGAGGTAGTAGATAGCCTGCTCGTGACCCATCTCGTTCTTTTGTGTGAGAAGAGCTCCCAAAGAATGATCCATCGCTCAAACATACAGCACGAATGGTCTTCCCATAACAGCAGGCACCAGAACTGGCAGACTGGTGAGGTAGCGCTTGATATCACCGAACGCTTGCTGACAGGCTTCATCCCATACGAAGGATATACCTTTCTTCATGAGATGAGAAAATGGCTGACATCTCCCTGAGAGGTTGGATATGAATCTCCGGATATAAGCCAGACGACCTTGAAATCCCCTGAGCTCCCTCAGATTATGGGGCGGTCGCATTTCTAAGATGGCCTTGACTTTATCAGGGTCCACTTGAATGCCTTTGGCGGTAATGACAAATCGCAGAAATTTGCTACTAGATACACCCAGAAAGGACTTTGTAGGATTCATTTTGAGTTGATGTTGGCGTATCAATTCAAATACTGTCTTCAAGTCTTGGATGTGATGATCCTTGAGGCAGCTTTTGACAGCTACGTCGTCCACATAACACTCCATTGTCTTGCGTAAATGCTCATGGAATATGTTACTCATAGCCCGTTGGTACGTAGCCCCGGCATTCTTCAATCCGAAGGGCATGACCATATAGCAATATACTCCCTGTGGTGTCCGGAAGGCAGTATGCTTCTCATCTTCAGGATGCATCTTGATTTGATTGTATCCTGAAAATCCGTCCATGAAAGACATATGTTCAAAACCACTAGTATTGTCAATCATGACGTCTGTGATGGGAAGAGGAAACTCATCCATGGGGCAGGCTGCGTTCAGATCTCGAAAATTGATGCAGATACGTATTTTCCCATTTTTTTTCATGACCGGGACAACATTGGCGACCCATTCAGGATGTTGTTATTCTCGGATGAAGCCGCAGGCTATTAACTTCTTGACTTCAGCTTCAATGGCATCCATCATATCCGGGCGGAACTGGCGTTGGTGTTGCTTCACAGGCTTCGAATCAGGCAATATGTTGAGCCTATGAGTAGCTACCTTTGGATCAAGGCCTGGCATGTCCTCATAATTCCATGCAAAGACGTCGATATATTCTTTTATCAGCTGGATAACTTCTTCTCTTTCTGCTTCGGAAAGATTATTACTGATAAATATCGGCTTTGGCGAAAGTTTATCCCCAACGTCAATCTGGATAACTTTGTCTTCAGTGGGAGGTTCTCTCTGCTCGAAGCGGAACTCCCATTGTGTATCCATTTGTTGAGCCCAAGCGTCATTCTCAAACGGTTCGGATTCTTGTTCGTCTGATTCGAAGGAATCCGTCACTACCATATTTGCAGATAATGTTCGTTCGAGAGCATGAGATGAGTCGTAGGGCGTTGAGCCATTTTGAGAGGAGGAAAAGATATCCTCGCTTGACTCAGGAGCTGCGAGGGAGGTGGTATACCCTAACCGGAAATGAGTTCGTTGATAGTTGGGATTGCCGTGCAGCGGCATTCGTCTGCCTTTCCCGTAGTTGAGACCCGATTCCAGCTTCAAGTTATAACCCATATTTTGCATGATCTTCAGAGCTTGCGGGCTGTATCTGTGAACTTGTATTTTACCGGCATCGTCGTCGGAAGAATCCTCTAGTACCGTCGGTTCATTGTGCATGCGGCCGAGGACTATCGAATGCTGACTGCTGCAAGTAGGCGGGACAATGAAGATAGAATCCTCATGCGGTCCGTATGTCGTTGTGACATTGGATGATGACGCCACTTCCCATATATACGGATGATAGGAATCTATAGCTTCCAAGAATTTTTGCGCTATAGGTTCTATATCGTCATAGGGGGAGGAATAATAAAGATGGAATCTTCACGTGGTCCACCTGTCATGACGATATTAGATATTGAAGCATCCTGCCACAAGATCTTCCCGTGTTTGACCGTTAGGGGAACTGAAGCCGGTTTATGACCCATATCTTTGTGTTTCTGGATCAGATAATTGCGCAGGTCAGGAGAAGTTGCAGAAGAAGAAGATTTGTTCTTTCTGTTCTCATTATTGGGCATGCGGATGTTGGGAACCACAGTTTTCCCTGTGCCGCCTGTATACAACAGGCTGGCCATCTGGGTAGCGGATAATCCCCGAGGAGGGTGTCTTTCCACAAATTAAGCTTTCTTTATGCTGAGTGGCTTCTCATAGCGTAATTTGGGGCTCTGCTCTGGTTGGCGTAAAGCTGAGGATGTCCTCAGTCGGCCATCAGCATCTCGCGTAATCCGGAGGGCAGGCATACTGTTCCCTTGCTGGCGTAAAGGTCATGAAGTTGAGTAGTCCGCCGCATGCTTTCCCTTGCGTAGATTGCAGGGATCATCTGCTTTTCCCCGGAAGACAGATGCCTTTTTATGCGCAGAGCGCGTTTGTGTTTCCTGATTTGGCGCTGAGGCATCATCAAAATTTTTGTCTATTCCGCTAGGGACGGAAGACTGAAATTTATGCGCAAAGCGCGGTTTAGGCTCCAGGACTAGCGTTGAGGCATTGTCAGAAGTTTTGTCTGTTCCGCCAGGGAGGGGAGACTGAAATTTACAAGCGGGGCATGGATTATACTTCTGGGTTAGCGCTGGGGCTTTGCCAAAAATTTTGTCGGTCCTGCTAGAGACAGGCGACTGAATTTTATGCGCGAGGCGCGGATTATACTTCTGGGTTAGCGCTGAGGCTTTGCCAGAAGTTTTGTCGGTCCTGCCAGAGATCGGCGACTAAATTTTACGCGCAAGGCGCGGAGGGAGCAAAGCTACAACCTCATTGGTCAGAGAGATCGGAGAGTCCACAGGAATGGCATAAGATGTCTTGGGCATCCAGACCTTGCGCAGCTTCCTATTGCTTTGGACGGAGAGGGAGTGAGAGCTACCCCCTGCTCGAAGCATGTCTTCATAGGCCGACTGGTTGAACTGGACGACCAGTGTCTTCTTCACGGATCCCACGAATACCGTATCGTGTTGAGTAATAGCTTCCTCATCAGAAGAGAAAGATGTCCCCAGCAGAGTCGCCATCTTGTTTAGGATAATAAACGAGAAAAGATTTGATAAATGCGGAAAACGAGGTCTTGTGTGAAGACCCGCCCTTCTTTTATGTTTACAAACAAGATTGTACAAATTTGATCCTACACGAGGATGTCTAAGTACAATTTATTTAATCTTGGTAAATATTGATATAGGTGTCTGATCTGCAGTCGATCACTTTAGCCCTTGGACCACACGATGTTGAAGAAGTGCCGTGGAAGACAAGTAGTAGCTTCGAAGGTTGCTAAAGAGGGTGGATGCCCGATGCCAAAGTCGTCGATCCCTTCTCTTTGCCTGAGCTCTGGATTCTCCTCTCTCTCTCTCTCTCTTTCTCGACCGTTGGATCTAGTACTGGATCTCTTGATCAATTTTCAGACCTAACTTCTTCGACCCTCTAATTTGTCGACCTTGTTCCTCATTGATAGAGGTCTCTATTTATAGAGTTTTAGTGACAGTGACCACACAGTCGGCGTATAAACCGAGTAGTGGAAAGTACAGCACCCTTTTATACGATAGTTTAAAATAACCAATGCCTACGTATAAATGATCTTTTGAGTGAGCATGTGACGCGCATCCAACTAAGGGACAGAACGCGTATATCTGCTACGAAGATCACGGCATAGAAGCCACGTAGGTAGTTATCCCTTATGTAGAAGAGGTTGGCGTAGAAGCCAAATGACTGTCACCATGGCATAGAAGCCAAGTAGGCATAGAAGCCGAGCAGGCGTAGAAGTCGAGCAGGCGTAGAAGCCGAGTGGTCATAGAGGCCGAGGAGGCATAGAAGCCGAGTGGGCATAGAAGCCGAGTGGGCGTAGAAGCCGAGTGGGCATAGAAGCAGAGCAGGCATAGAGGCCGAGGAGGCGTAGAAGCCGAGTGGTCATAGAAGCCGAGCAGGCGTAGAAGTCGAGCAGGCGTAGAAGTCGAGCAGGCGTAGAAGCCGAGACGATGTAGACATTTTAGCCGAAATTACGGCTCTTGGAGGTATAATCAAATCTCTTACATTAAATGCAAAGATCTGCCCCCATCCTGTGCATTAAATACAGAGGCCTGTCTTTAAGATTTGCCATCATTCTGCTCATTAAATGCAGATACGTGCCTCGAATCCTGTACAAAGAGTGACTGCTGATGTGGCGGTCCGTTTGCCCTCTGCGGAGCGTAAGAAGCTCACGTCTGCCTGTGTAAAACTGGACAGCGTATTCCCTTATATGCGTACGAGTAGTTTACGCAAAGGGGATGCCACTAAACGACGGTTCGGTGACACGGTTTAAAATAACCAATGCCTGCGTATAAATGATCTTTTGAGTGAGCATGTGACATGCGTCCAACTAAGGGATAGAACGCGTATATCTGCTACGAAGATCACGGCATAGAAGCCACGTAGGTAGTTATACCTTGTATAGAAGAGGTTGGCGTAGAAGCCAAATGACTGTCACCATGGCATAGAAGCCGAGTAGGCATAGAAGCCAAGTAGTCATAGAAGCCGAACAGGCGTAGAAGCCGAGTGGTCATAGAAGCCGAGGAGGCGTAGAAGCCGAGTGGGCATAGAAGCCGAGGAGGCGTAGAAGCCGAGTGGGCATAGAAGGCGAGTGGGCATAGAAGCCGAGATGATGTGGACGTTTTAGCCGAAATTACGGCTCTTGGAGGTATAATCAAATCTCTTGCATTAAATGCAGAGATCTGCCCCCGTCCTGTGCATTAAATACAGAGGTCTGTCTTTAAGATTTGCCATCATTCTGCTTATTAAATGCAGATACGCGCCTCAAGTCCTGTACGAAGAGTGACTGCTGATGTGGCGGTCTGTTTGCTTTTTGCGGAGCGTAAGAAGCTCACGTCTGTCTGTGTAAAATCGGACAGCGTATTCCCTTATATGCGTTAGAGTAGTTTACGCAAAGGGGATGCCACTAAACGATGGTTCGGTGACATTTAATCAAATCTCCTGCATTAAATACGGAGATCTGCCATTATCCTGCTCATTAAATGAGGAGGCGTGGTTTGAAGGTCTACCACCCTTCTGTGCCTCAAGTGCAGAGACGTGCCTCGGGCATATGTCAATATTCGGCGCTTTAAATGCAGAGACGTGCCTTGAGAAAATGTCACCGCTCTATGCATAAAATATAGACACGTGCCTCGAGCCCTGTACAAAGCGCAACTTTTGACGTGGCAGGCTGTTTGTCTTCTGCGGAGCGTAAACAGCTCACATCCGCCCGTGAAAAACTAGGCAGCATTTTCCTTTGTATGTGTAAAAGTGGTTTACGTAAAGAAAATGGCATTAAATGACAGCCTGGGTTATAGTGCCACGCCATCATCATACCCGTCGCCTGGGTAGTCGTGCAGTACTCTTTGTCAGGAGTGCAGACGTCAGGTTCATTGCATGCTCTGACCGGTTCATTTCGAAGAACACGAAGCGTTCCTCGTACACTTCAATACTGTATTGAAAGTAGATGGGTTTTACGCCATGAAGGCGATGTAGCACCTCTTTTACGCTAAAGCGGCCTGGTCACATTGTACTACGCGGATGGTCCTTGAGCTTATATTTTACGCTGTACTTAGCGGAGAAGCTTTGTTGCAAGTTGATGGCTCTGAGGTCATCTTTTTACGCTGCCCTGTATGAACATGCTACGTATAGCTATCCAGCATATTTTTCATGCTTCTACAATGTCGAGCCACTGTTTCACTATAGGAACATTGGAACCGCTAATATCGTAATTTAGTACAGTGGCCCTACGAGGAACTGGTGGAATTTGTGAAGTGCCTATATATTCATCTATTTGTCTCGGTTAGTTCTGTTCGACAATGGCGTGATCTGAGGATACCTATTATGCATTATTTATGAGATAACCTCAAACTCCATAATTAGCAAGCCGTACAAGTGATTGATCAATCTTAGAAATTGGACTTGGTTGTGATTGTATTATTATGTTAGTAGCCTAGGAAAATTGACTATCATAGTATGATGGATTCAACCCTTGTCCTTGTTTGGTTGTAGGGTTGGGCCTTGTGCTAGGATATGCCATGGACCTAAGTTACGACGCAGAACCTATATATATATATATATATATATATATTATATTTATTACTTGGATTTTGTTTCTCTATTTCGTGCTTCCTTTGTGGTACTTGCTATTTGGGGTCTAACCCCACTGGTTTTACATGGCTAGGTTTTGAGCCAGCACCAGAGGATCCAACGTACTTTCCCCAGACTCATGGCATATACCAGGAACATGGTAACCGAGGATAAATAATGGGTTTTCTTCTTCCCTTCTTGTAATTGTACAGTTTCTTCTTTTGGTCGTTTAGCTACCAGTACCGATTAGCCAACACGTCTGGACATTATTTCTTTTCATGACTATATATAAATCAGACTACAGATGTAATACCATCATATACTTTTGTTAATCTACCAACTTCTTATTTTGTACAGCTGATCTCCAGAATATCTTGAGAAAGCGTTTGAGACGCCTTATTGCTTTATCATATATGCTCTATGATTACTGTTTCTTGTTTAATTGATTAAGACATAGATGTTCATGTGACCCTAAGTGACTAGATTGTAGCATACACCCCCTTGTCTAGTTATAATTGTGATTACCGTACGATATATAGTACCTTGTACGGGGTAGATGGCTGTGTCCGTCTACGTATTCTGGTACTGGAGAGTAACAAAAGCTGATACTCTTTCTAACTATGTTGATGTTGATCCTCCTGCTAGAGAATTCTTAGAAGTCATGTATGCTTACGAGCCTCTGCCCGTACCAGTGATGTCACCATTTCAAATAGGTTCTTCATATACTTCATGTAATGGTGCTGTTTTGTGGTCCCAGCGAGGCAAGACGAAGAGCATCAGATAATCTTTGGCAAAGCCAGAAATAAGAATCACATATGATTGTGACCCAGAAGATGATAATGGGAAAATACAGTTTTATCGCTTCAGTCAGCCGGCTAAGAACATTATGCAGAAAATGGGTTACAAGTTAAAGTCTGAAAAAGGTCTTAACTATAGAAAAGTTCGGCGAAATCCCTTACGCCACTTTTCTACAAAAGGCAACCTGAAACCTATTATCAGAAAATACATCGTAGGTTAGGTTATGTCACCCCTCCGGCGACTCCTTAAAGTTCAAAATCAAGTGAAGAAACACCTTCTCACTCTTCTGACTCATCATCCTAGTATTCTGATAAAAGTATAGGTGAAGTGCTCAAACATGCTCTATCTGTTAATATGGTGTCGATCGACTAAGATGAAGAGGATGAACAATTACTAAAACCCTTCGAGAATAAACCGTGGGCACAATGGATAGATTCATAATGGGAGCTTCGGTTTGAGCAACGTGAACCACCCACAAAAGATGAGATTATTTAGATCAATGTAGGAGAAGAATCTTTCCCAAAATTGATCTTTATCAGTAAAAGCCTTTTTGATGAAGATAAGCAAGCCGTGGTGGGGCTTATAATGGAATATATTGATGTTTTTGCTTGAAACTATGAGGTTATGTCTAGTCTAGACTCTCAGAGAGCTATACACAAACTCAATATACTTCCTAATATTAAGCCAGTAAAGTAGCAACAGCCACGATTCTGCCCAGATATGATTGATGCGGTCGAAGCTGAAGTCAAGAAGCTGATAGCGTGTAGTTTTATCCTAGAAGAGCAACATCCCGACTGGGTGGATAACGTGGTTCTAGTCATGAAAAAGATTGGGAAAATTAGAGTCTGCATTGATTACCGAGATCTAAATTTGGCTTGCCCTAAGGATGAATTCCCTCTGCCCATTACGTACGTCATAATGGACAATACTTGTGGTTTTGAGCGAATGTCCTTCATGGATGGATTCTCTGGATATAATCAAATCAAGATGTTCCCAGATAATGAAAAGCTTACGACATTTCGAACACCGTTGGGAGTATACTGCTATACGGTAATGCCTTTCGGTTTAAAGAACACATGAGCGACATACCAACGGGCCATGAGTACAATCTTCCATAAGCATCTAAGAAAGTGGGTGGAGTGTTGCATGGACGATATTGTAGTCAAAAGTTATTACAGGGATAATCACTTATAGGACCTCAGGATGGTGTTCAACCTGATGCGCCAAAATCAACTCAAGATGAATCTGACTAAGTCTTTCCTGGGAGCCTCCAGTAGAAAATTCTTTGGGTTCGTAATAACCTCTAAGGGTATCCACCTCGACCCAGATAAGGTCAAATATCTATGAGATGTGTCCTCCTCGTAACCTCAAAGAGCTTCGAGGATTGCAAGGACGACTATCATATAACAGAAGGTTCATATCAAACCTTTTTGGTCGATGTTGACCATTTACTCAATTAATGAAGAAGGGAGTAACGTTCGTATGGACGATGTATGCCAGCGAGCGTTTGACGATATCAAGCAGTACTTAGTAAATCTATAAGTGTCAGTACCCCCAATAGGGGAAATACCTTTCTTGTTGTATGTTCGAGAAATGGATCAGTCTTTAGGTGCCCTACTAGCACAAAAGAGTGACGAGGGTCATGAACAAGCCATCTACTACCTCAGTCGCATGATGGTAGGGGCTGAACATAGATACAACCCAGTAGAGAAAGAATACCTTGCTTTGGTGTTCGCTATTCAAATGACACGTCACTATGTGACTGGTCAAACAATCCATGTTATATCCAGAGTGAATCCCCTCCGGATACTTATGACTAAACTTAGTACGCTCAATTCTCGCTTGGCTACTTGGGCAATATTGATGTCCCCATATGACATGGTATATATCCCATAAAAGGCAGTAAAGGGCCAAGCACTGGCCGACTTCTTGGCATCTCATCCAATACCAGAGACCTCCAAGTTATATGATGATATTCCTGATAAAGTATTAGAGTCTGACATGGCAATGGGATATGCCACTTGGCAAGTATTCTTTGACGGTGCATCAAGAACATGACCTAAAGGCAATATTGTCGCTGGAGTTGGGATAGTTCTTGTCTTTCCTTACAAACTACTCATACATCGTGCATATTATCTCAAAGAATCGTGTTTTAATAATGTGGCATAGTACAACTCCTTGCTTATTGGTCTTCAGTTGGCTATGCAATTGGACGTGCAATATGTCGAAGCTTACGAAAACTCTAAGTTGATAGTCAATCAAGTTAGATGTGCATCATGAAGACCTTATACCTTATTATGAAGCCACGATTTAGTTGGCTTTAACTTTCATCAGTTTCTACATCGACTATGTGCCACGGCTACAGTATACGGAGACAGATGCACTTGCCGGGCTAACAGCTTCTTTAGCCATTCCACTAAGAAGAAAATACTCGGTCATAGTAGGTTGTCGAGAGTATTTTGTTCCAAGAATAATTTACACATCAAAATCAGTTTCGAGGCAAAGTTCGTCCCAAATTCTAAAGACTGAAGATTTCCTTTCATAGACTATGCAGCTTATGGAATTCTTTCAGACGATCCGAAAGAGGCTACCTCCATCAGAAGGAGTTCACTTCAATTTTACTATGATGCAGCATCCAAGACGTTGTAACGTCGCTAATACGACAGACTCTTACTACGATATCTTTTAGATTAAAGCAAAACGGGCGCTCCGTGAAGCTCATGATGGTGTTTATGGAGCACACCAACCCGGTCCAAAACTACATGATAGGATCAAAAGGCTAGGTTATTACTGGCCTACCATGGTAGCTGATGCTATAGACTACACTCGTAAATACAGAGCATGTCAAATCCATGATGATTTTATCCACCAACCATCAGAATTCTTACATCCAACGACTGCATCCTAGCCTTTTGAGGCTTGAAGAATGGATATCATTGGCCTATCAACTCTCCTTCATCAAGAGGTCATCAGTTTATCCTAGCTATAACTAATTACCTCTCCAAAAGGGAAGAAGCAATACCACTGATTGAAGTAAAAACATCTAATATGATTAGCTTCGTCAAACAATATGTCATTTATCGCTTCAGTGTTTCCTATCAAATAATACATAACAATGGGCCATGATTTGCAAGCCAGGCGTTTTATCGGTTCTATGACAAGAATCAGATCCAGAATATGGCATTTACCGCAAATAATCCTGCAGTTAACGGTTTAGCTGAAGCCTTCAACAAGACAATAATCAAACTTCTTAAAAAGTTTGTTTCGTCCAATAAACTTTATTGGAACGAGAAACTGGAAGAATGTCTATGGGCTTACCGCACAACTGTATGAACTCCAACTGGCTGTATGTCATTCTCTCTCGTTTACGGATGTAAAACAGTTCTTCCTCTTGAAATCCAGATTCTTTCATTTAAGATAGTTGAGAATAATTATTTATTGCGACTTCAGGAATTATAAGCATTGGATAAAAAATGCTTATATCCTCAACAACGTATTGAGTTATATTGAGCACGTATCTCCAGAGATTTTTATAGAAAAGTCAAAGAAATAATATTCCAAGTTGGTGATATCATCCTTAAGGTGAGAGGACTAATGGTCATGACCCACAAAAGCAAAGGCAAATTCTAAGCTAAATAGGAGGGTCCTTTCGTGGTGGAATGGTATATTCCTATTATGCTTATAGACTTGCAAAGCCTAATAGAGATTTACTTATGATGCCTATCAATGACAAATTCCTCAAAAGGTACTATGTCTGAACTGGAGTTATGCTCTTTCTCCCAGCAAGACATGTATAAATATAAAGCGTGACGTTTATACCCCCCAACGGTGTATATCATACTTACAATCAGAAATATTCTTTTTTATCTCAAACTTTACCTGTGTTCAAGAGTCTTGAATATGATATAGGTAATGGATCCTCAAAATTCCCCAGTAGAGTCAGATGTACTAAAAAAAATAATCATGTCCATATTACCTCTACATTATTTTCTTCTACAAATTGATAACCTATCACATCCATATTATCTCTGATATTATTTTTATTTTTAAACTTGTTGCCCGTTTTTGGTATAAGTGTGCCATGGGTATCAAGTCCACTTAATTACCTCTATTAAATGTATTTTCCATGTCCATATTATCTCTGAGCAAAAGCATTTAATGGTTTCTTATCTTGAAAACCTATCACGTTCATATTACCTCTGATAGCATTATTTCTATCAAACTTATTATCCGTATCTAATATTAGGTACACAAAGGATAATAAGTCTACAAAAGTCTTCTAAATCTGTGACATTCTTGATATCATTATTTTAGTTCACAAAAAGAAAACAAAACTTCTTTATTGATAGAAAATGAGGAAGGAAGACAATAATTCAAGTACTTAGAAGGACGAAGAATCAGAGTCTTCCAAAATATTTGCAAACATCGTAAGAGGATGTAAAACACAGATGTCGGACGATGCAAGCAATTGACGTAAAGCCTTTGTTGCGTCTTGTTCTTCTACTATCTCCAAGTCAGCAGAAGAAATGGGGGGTTTATTGATCTCGGTCTGGGGTGGGGTGGATCCGTCCAGTGAAGGGCCAATAAGGTCCCAAAGAAAATCTGCCCTACACAGCCTAGTGGAGGCTTCTTTCTTCTCTTCGGCAGGAGGTGGCACAATTACAGTATATGTGTGACCAGAGTTAGCCGTAACTGGTGAGAAAGCTGTTGGTTCTTCAGACCCTCTTGTCTTCTTTTAGGGAGGTGTCTTAGGAAGCCATCAACAAGTTCGAATGAAGAATATTTAATTAATAGACTCCACTATTTATAAGGAGGGTGACGGTTCAAATCCCCACACATGATTCATCCGTAAAGTAGGGTGACGGTTCAAATCCCTACACATGATTCATCCGTGAAGGAAGGTGACGATTTATTTTTCTAAGCAAGGAACCATACACAGAATCTGATGCATAACTACTGGGATTTTGTATATTTTTCTAAGGGCATTTGCATATACGAAAAGGATGCTCGTATATTACGCACACTAGTCAGTTTTTAGAAGGGGTTGTATAATGTGCACAGGGTCTAGTCTTATCTAAATACGTGAAGTTGATTTCTTCTTTCTCCTTAAATTGAGACAGAAATTGATCATTCAGAAACACGCAGTCAACAAAATAGAATTAAGCCAAGCTTTTATTGGCATTTTAATCATGATTACATATGATGGAAATCTAAGTACAATTATATTTTTATTATAAAATTGTGATTATATATGATGGATATCTTTCACAGAGCCATCTTCATCTCTTTACTTCTCAGTGCAAATCTCGTGGAAGATACCTGCCTGCACTGAAGGACAATATTAGGGAGCGTGGTGTTAGACATGTCATAGCTCCTTAACATTGGATGCAGTAATCATGGCGGAAGGATACAAAAATGGACATGCATCAATTTTGCAAGCCTAAGGAAGCTAATCCTTCGTCGCCACCAAGCGCCGCCAACAGAGTTTTGATTGGGACTCCATCCCAATCTTATAACTAAAATCATGGCCGAGCTGCACCCTAGTGGCAAGCCTCATGATGGGGAGAAAAACAGCTAGCATACTGTATGAATTGGGACAACTCTTATTACTCCAAGCAAAGTCCCACCTCACCTTATGGTGAGTCGCCACATGACGTTGCTGATCATTTTGAACATGGAAAACTATGATACCCATCCATGCTCAATCGTAAGAAAAGCAGTCCGGTGTAACCTCTACACAAGTGAATACATAATGCATATAATAAATAAATCAGCATGAAGTCTGTGAATACGTACTTAAGTTATACAAGCACATGCACCAATCACCACTTCCAATATAGAAGTTTATGATACACACAGAGGTCGTCGTCCCCAATGAGGCAGTTTTGCAAATGTTGAAGAGATGACTTTCATCTAAACCACATTGGGGCTATGAGTGCAATGATGTGTACACGACGGGTCCCTGATCATCTTCTTAAATAATTAGAAGATACTTACAAAAAATAGAGGAGAGATATGAATACTATGACAACTTACCCATCACTAGGGATGTATTCTTCCTCCTACATTTTAGAAGCCACCAAATGTACCTATTGCCAAGGACTGTCTTCTGAACGGGCATTGTGAACCAAACATAGTCATTTCTATGAAGGGAAGGAAATGTGTTGAGGAATTCTGATCCTTCGCTATTTATAAAGGGGACGTAGGGCAGTTCAAATTCCCAATGGTTGACAGAAATTGTGTTTGAGATTGTATATATTATTAACCTTGAAAATCGGGTCAAACTTTTAATAGAATGACTGGCAATTGGCAGTAAATGAGAGGCATGCATGAAGATAGACGTCACACACAGACCAAGTCATACAATCCTTTCTATGTAGAAAAATGGGTGCATTGTGTCTGTGTTCTAAATGACAAAGTTTGATTAAAACAAAAGTGCATTACTGAACGAGAAGGATTACAATATTTGTCCATCAAGGCCCATGCAAAAAAAAAGAAAAGAAAGGAGAGGAAGATAGTGCATGATATATCTAGGGAGAGTCACAATCACGGATAATCTCTACAATATCCTTCAAAGTACGCATGCCTTATCTATGGAACAGACGACGCCTAGCCTCTCTAGTCTCCAGTACCTCCCTTTCACCCTTGGTTAAAGGAAGAGACTCATAGTTTGGAATCGGCTCTAGCGACATAGAAATGTCAACTGTAAGTGGATATAATAGCTTGAGCCAAATCCAGTTCATATTCCTCTCGCACTCTCTGTAAAATTCCTCACCCAAAATAGATATTTTTTGTGTATTTTATATTTATTATATTTATTTTAGGTTATTTTTAAATTAATTAAAACTTAATTATTTTATTAGGTTATTTTACCGTAGTTTGGACACTAACGATATAGGACGACCCCAAAATCTACAACGCCCTTCGTAGGAAGTAGCCTACACGGGAGACACAACTTGTAGGATCTTTCTGTGACTCAAAATTTGACCATTCAATATTATTATGGCACTAGTGTAACAACCATAGTTTATTGTATTTAATATTTAGATATTTTTATATAAATATTCTATTTATGGTTATTTCCCATCCAAACCTTCTTCAATAAGCAACCCATAATTCCTCCATGCCAAATTAGGCCATTTTCCTCTTTAATACGATTTATTTATTATTTATTACTATTTTTAATCTCATAGAATTTAATCAAATTTTTGTCATTAATTAATTATTTGATTAGTTGTTGACTTTTAATAACTAACAACCTAATTAGGAAACATCCTAACAAACTAACTACCCAATCCTAATCCTACTTCTCTTCACAAACCCGCGGCCTCCCCCATTAGTACACATGCACCCCCTCGGCCGAATCTCTCCCCCTCTATTCTCTTCATATATATATATATATATATATATATATATATATATATATATATATATATATATATATATATATATATATATATATATATAAACCCCTTCTCTCTTCTAAAAACTCTAATTTAAATTCTCCTTCAAAACCCTAATTTCTTTTCTCCTCCAAGAACCCTTGTCGCCACCATTACCACCAAGGCTGACCCCCCCTCTTCACGTGGATACCCACAACCATCTCTTCTATCCAAGAACCCTAGCAATTCTCTCCTTCTTCTTCTAGTAAGTTTCTTTAATCATTCTCTCATTCCTTCTTCAATATCTTCTTGTTAATATGTTTATATATATTTGTATATATGTGTGGAATATTTTGTAAACTGTCACGCCCCAATCCCAAAATATCGAGGGACTAGACACGTGGCAATGGCCAGCAGCACACTCCAATGGACAAACCTAATTTAATGGACCCGTTAGAGTGTACTTAAGCTGTAAAACAACAATAAAGGTCACGATACAAGTCATAATCTAATTCTAATCTCATCCACAGAAGATAATCACTGTTTAAATATTAGAATAATCAAGATGAAATATAAATCAACAAGTCTCAATATAATATCTCGGGGAACAACCCGATAATGAGTTTAATACATTAATCCACGAGACAGAAAATAAATTATCAAGAACAGAAATAACTGAGTAATAAAATACTCAGGAGAAGTCTTCTGGCATCATCTCGTCCTCTGGTATTGGTACTGCTCCAGCGTCTGCTCCTGTCCCGTATATGTCGTGGTAGATCTCCTCTGCTATACCTGGGGACATAATCCAGATCCAGGTCCCAGGTGACATAGTAAGGTACAAGAATAACTCAAGTCAAATAAATGCAGTATATAAAATGAATATCCACAGGACAAACTATGTAACCAGCTATGTGATATGCAAATGAGAGCATTAATCATACTTAGGCTGAAACTACTACAAGCTCTGTGTCGGGGAAACCCATAGTAGCATTTATTTTCTCGAAGGGCCAGTACATGTGCCAAAGCTCTGGTCAGAGTCTAAGGCACCTCCAGAATAACTATATATATAATATAATCAGCCTTTAATATGGTAATACTCTCCCCATCCAATATAACCTCACGTCTCATGTCCATAACATGCGAGATCATGACCTCTAGCTAATGCAGGGAGTCATAATGATATATATTTATATATAAGATCTATGTCACAATTCTTGTAATTCTATACAGAATCACCATGAATAACTCAGGAAATATTATGTCTCATGAATACTGTCAGGTGTCCTATGGTATGGCGTACTTGATAATGCAAGCACGAAAATATATAGGATCGCGATATCAACTCTCTAGGTGACGTTACACAACTTCGCGTACGACATTGACACTCGAATATTATTCGGATGCTAAGCAACGTCACACGATCCTAGGTTGAACAGATACATCATATAAATAAATCAAGAGAATAATATAAAGCAAGTACTGCAAGTTTTGCAAGGTACACTTGCCAGGGGTTTGAATTCTAACAGTTGCTCCGGTATCAATAGGATCTTTAAGTACTCCTCCGGATGCTGAAATAAATATTACCATTATGCTCAGAAGATATAAAATATCTAGGATTGCCTACCCATAAGTCCAATTTGGACACAGGGGCAAAATTGACAGTTTCTAGTCAAATTGGGGTCCGCATGTGGCCCACTTCAAACCGAAAAATTTGCTAGAGACAAAGTTCTCCAAATTTGCCAAACTTAGTGTCTATAAGTCCGATGAGCCAATCACAAAATCACCCGCCAAGTGGAGTCGTAGGGCCCACGATACGGGATTTTGTCAATGTTCTCAGAATCGAACCAAACTTGGATCCCAGGACCAGCATAATGCTATGAATCCGATGGCGCAAGTTTTGTTGCGAAACGATAAGCACACACGAAGTTACAATGAGTTTTAGAATATGGCCGATACGGGGTAATTTCGACGGATACACATTGATTTCGGTATGCACGCACATCCAAATCAACCTTCACGAAATTTCACACGTCCGTATTGACGGTGCGCACCTTTCGGTAAAATTCACACACGACAAAGTCACGTCGTTTAGCGGGACGCACCCAGTTTCGAAAAAATTTAGGGTTAAATAACCAAGTTTTTAGTCAATTTCACCTGCGAATAAAATACAATCTACAGCACAATAAAATAAACTAATTATAGGGTTTAAAACTCAGTTATATTGTCTATTTTACTGTTCAAGTGAATTTTAGAATTATTTAACAGGTTGCACGTAAAACGGTCGTGAACTTGTGAGTTCGGGACAATTTTTAAAGTCTAAAATTGGGATAATTTTCCTGTTTTTGCGTCGCAATTTGCGATCGACACAGGACACGATACCCCAGTCTAATTGTACGAGGTTCGAGAGGGTTACACAGCGAACGTGTTGCAGTAATCCATTCGAAAATTGATGCAACGAGGAGAGAGAAAGACTCACCGGAATAAGGGTCGAAAATGACTAACCTGCGCACACGGGGCGGCGCGGCGACTACGGGGTGGCTACGGGTGCTACGGTGGCTGTTGGTCGGCTCTGGGGTCGGCGTCGCCGTCGTCGGGTCATGGCGGAGGAGTCGTCGCCGGAGGATCGGGCTCGCGGAGCCTTCGTCGGCTGAAGTGGCAGAGGCGGTGGCTGCGATAGCGTTGGGGGATTCGTCGCAGTGGGGTTTAAATAGGGGGCCGTCGGCCATTTCAGGGAGGGGAGAGGTCAGCGGAGAGGCGAGCGGACGTGGTGTCGGCGGCGGTTAGGGAAGATGCCGGGTCGGCGGGAGAAACGACGGGTGAACGGTCGAAGGAAGGCGGAGAGATGGGGGGGAATGAAGGGTTACTTTAGTTGTTACAGTAATTGATAATAGGTCAGGTTTTGGGTCGGTTCAGCGGGTCAGGTTCAGATCCGACCCGCTAGTGGTTTGGGTTGGGTTTTATATAGGGTGGTTCGATTCGGTTCAGGTTGGTTCAGGTAGGTTTATTTAAAAACTATGTTTTTAGGTATTTAAAAATAGTTTTTGGGTCCAATAAATTTCAGAAAAATTATACTATATCTATTTATTTATTTTACACTCAAAAATATTATTTTCATAATATTTTAATATTTAATTTAATACTTAAAAATATTTAATCCAGAAGAACATTTATTATAATTTTTTAAAACTTATACAAAAATTCCCAAAAAATCATATTTATGTTTCTGAAAAATTCTGGGTGTTTATAATCTACCCTCCTTAAAAGAATTGCGTCCTCACAATTAAGAAAATGAAACATAACCAGTTAGAAGAGATGACGCGGTTGCAAAATATGTTTGAAGCACGACAAAAAAATAAAGAATCATGAATAAGGAGAAATAAAAGTGTGAGTGTTAAGCAGAATACGTAGGGAAGGAATAAATTTTTTTCCTATATAATGAAAGATAAGTAATTCAAGAGTAAAGGAATCTGATTAGAGAAAGGATCAACTACAGATTAGGAAAACTTGGGTATTAAATACTAACAAGTTCATAATACTAGGCTTAGGCTAGGGGATGGAATTAACAGGCACGCGCTAAAGCATTACTAGGAATAGATAGCTATGATAAAACTTAAATCTTACTCGTATTCACTACTCCACGAGTCTGTGCGTCCTCTACTATCATCGCAAAATCTTGTCCACGTCCTTGTGGTGGTGTCCTCTACTGTTGCAGGGCCTGCTGGAAGAGTGTTGTCTGTGATGACATGGGTGACCTCAGCTGATATCCTCCCGATGCTGGTAAAGCTTGTCGGTTTACTATTGGTGCTCCTTCTCGACGCTCAGGGCAATCCCTTACCGAATGCTGAATGGATCCGTACGCTAAACATAGTCCCAATATGCTTCGGCATTCCTTGGCGAGATGGCCTGCCTTGCCACAGTAGTAATAAGTAGGAAGGACTAGTGCTAGTGGTGTAAATACTCTCTGTGGTGGATTCATCTGTGGTCGCTTTGCACCTCCCTGCTGTGCTCGGTCTAGTGTTAATGCATGCGGCCGCTTCTGGCTGGACTCTCTCCTGGTGACGCGCTCTATGGGTTGTGCTGCAGCAAGGACGTCCGTGTATGAAGTAGTTGCAACGGAGCTGATTAATTTCTGTAGCTCAGAGCTAAGTCCATCAAAGACCTTCTCCGTTTGGCTTTGCTGGGCCTCTTGATAAACCTTCTGTTGGGCTCGCATCATTGCGTAGAATATTTGAAACATCTGTTGTCCGTCCATAGGCTGTCCTGGTGGAAAAATAGCATTGGTGGAGTAAACTGTGGCGGTGGTGGAATGTCGTCTTGCCAGAATCTTGTGGTATGCTGGCCTGCTTGACTGCTTTCTTGAGTTGATTGACCTCCATCTACTGGTGTCACTCCATCCTCGTAGGTAACAACTGTAACTGGTGGCGTTCCTACGGGAGTCTCGTTGCTTGCTTGTGATTCTATTACTCTTCATCCAAAATAAACTTTAAAAGGTGCACAGAAGAATCAAGGCAGGATGCAAGTCAAGAAATTTGAATCCGATAGAGATCAAGAATGATTCAATCAAGTGGATGAGATCCTATAACATATCCTATCCTTATCGTAGGCTTTCTCGATTCCTTAGTTGAAACCGAAGCAACATAATCGTAGACCTGCATCATAGACCTTATTCGTTGACCTGCATGGGCCACCACAAAAACTATATCACGTCTCAGTCCCAAAATATCGAGGGACTAGACATATGGCAATGGCCAATAACACACTCCAATGGGCAAACCCAATTTAATGGACCCGTTAGAGTATACTTAAGCTGTAAAACAACAATAAAGGTCTACGATACAAGTCACAGTCTAATTCTAATCTCATCCACAAAAGATAATCACAGTTCAAATATAAAAAAAATCAATATAAAATATAAATCAACAAGTCTCAATGTAATATCTTGGGGAACAACCCGACAATGAGTTTAATATATTAATCCACGAGACAAAAAATAAAGTATCAAGAACAAAAATAACTGAGTAATAAAATACTCAGGTGAAGTCTTCTGGCATCCCCTCGTCCTCTGCTATTGGTACTTCTCCAGCGTCTGATCCTGTCCCGTATATCTCGGGATAGATCTCCTCTGCTATACCTGGGGACATAATCCAGATCCAGGTCCTCAGGGGACATAGCAAGGTACAAGAATAACTCAAGCCAAATAAATACAGTATATAAAATGAATATCCATAGGACAAACTATTTAACCAGCTATGTGATATGAAAATGAGAGCATTAATTATACTTAGGCTGAAACTACTACAGGCTCTGTGTCAGGAAAACCTATAGCAGCATTTATTTTTTCAAAGGGCCAGTACATGTGCCAAAGCTCTGGTCAGAGTCTAAGGCACCTCCAGAATAACTATATATATAATATAATCAGCCTTTAATATGGTAATACTCTCCCCACCCAATGTAACCTCACGTCTCATGTCCATAATACGCAAGATCATAACCTCTAGCTAATGCAGCGAGTTATAATGATAGATATGCATATATAAGATCTATGTCACGATTCCTGTAAGCCTATACAGAATCACCATTAATAACTCAGGAAAGATTTTGTCACATGAATAGTGTCAGGTGTCCTATGGTATGACGTACTTGATAATGCAAGAAAGAAAATTTATAGGATCGCGATATCAACTCTCTAGGTGACGTTACACAACTCCGCGTACGACGTTGACACCCGAATATTACTCGGACGCTAAGAAACGTCACACGGTCCTAGGTTGAACAGATACATCATATAAATAAATCAAAAGAATAATATGAAGCAAGTACTGCAAGTTTGGCAAGGTACACTTGCCTGGGGTTTGAATTCCAACAGTTGCACCGGTATCAGTAGGATCTTCAAGTACTCCTCCAGTTGCTAAAATAAATATTACCATCATGCTCAAAAGATATGAAATATCTAGGATTGCCTACCCAAAAGTCCAATTTGGACACAGGGACAAAATTGACAGTTTCTAATTAAAGCGGGGTCCACATGTAGCCCATTTCGCACCAAAAAATGTGCCAGAGACAAAGTTTTCCAAATTTGTTAAACTTAGTGTCTACAAGTCCAGAACGATGATATGAATCCAATGGAATGTCCAAAACTGGATTTTGATGAGCCAATCACAAAATCGCTGGTCAAGTGGAGCCATGGGGCCCACGATACGGGATTTCGTTAACGTTCTCAGAATCGAACCAAACTTGGGTCACAGAACCAACATAACGCTACAAATCCGATTGCGTAAGTTTCGTTGCAAAACGACAAGCACACACGAAGTTACAACGAATTTCAGAATAGGACCGATACGGGGTAATTTTGATGGATACGCGTTGATTCCGGTGTGCACGCATATCCAAATTAACTTCTGTGAAATCTCACACGTCCGTATTGACGGTGCACACCTTTCGGTAAAATTTGCACACGACCAAGTCGTCTCGTTTAGCGGGATGCACCAGTTTCAAAAAAATTTAGGGTTAAATAACCAAGTTTTTGGTCAATTTTACCCGCAAATAAAATATAATCTACAGCACAATAAAATAAACTAATTACAGGATTTAAAACTCGGTTATATTGTCTATTTTACTGTTCAAGTAAAATTTAGAATTATTTAACAGGTTGTACGTAAAATGGTCGTGAACTTGTGAGTTCGGGGTGATTTTCGAAGTCTAAAATTGGGATAATTTTCTTGTTTTGGCGTCGCTATTTATGATCGACACAGGACACGATATCCCAGTCTAATTGCACGGGGTTTGAGAGGGTTACACAGCGAACGTGTCGTAATAATCCGTTCAAAAATTAACGCGACAAGGAGAGAGAAAGACTCACCAGAACAAGGGTCAAAAACGACTATCCTGCGCACACAGGGCGACGCGGCACGACAACTGCGAGGTAGCGACGGGTGCTGCGGTGGCTGCTGGTCGACGCTAGGGTTGGCATCGCCATCGTCGGGTCATGGCAAAGGAGTCGTCGTCGCAGAGGCGTCGTTGGTTGAAGTGGCAGAGGCGGTGGCTGTGATGGTGTTGGGGGATTCGTCGCGGTAGGGTTTAAATAGGGGGCCGCCGGCCGTTTCAGGGAGGGGAGAGGTCGGCGGGGAGGCGAACGGACGCGGCGTCGGCGACGATTAGGGAAGATGCCGGGTCGGCGGGGGAAACGGCGGGTGAACGGCCGAGGGAAGGCGGAGAGACAGGGAGAATGAAGGGTTACTGTAGCTGTTACAATAATTGATAATGGGTCGGGTTTTGGGTCGGGTTCAGATCCGACCCGCTAGGGGTTTGGGTTGGGTTTATATAGGGTGGTTCGGTTTGGTTCAGGTTGGTTCAGGTGGGTTTATTTAAAAACTATATTTTTAGGTATTTAAAAATAGCTTTGGGTCCAATAAATTCCAAAAAAATTATACTATGGCTAATTATTTATTTTACACTCAAAAAAATTATTTTATAATATTTTAATATTTAATTTAATAGTTAAAAATATTTAATCCAGAAGAACATTTATTATAATTTTTTAAAATTACAGAAAAATTCCCAAAAAATTATATTTATGTTTCTGAAAATTTTGGTGTTTACATAAACTCCAATAATTTATGATTGAAGAACCCATGCAACCCATGAACCATAATTTTAAGGCTCAACCAAAACTTTTGTGCATGCATGAAACCTCCTTCAAAACCCTCTTTAATTGTTGTTAATATATTCATATAGATGTTAATAATATATAATATATTCAGTTTTTATAAATAATTCTAGATTTACTAAATCATATTAAATTAAAGTTTTGAGCATATTTTATGGGTAGTTTTGACCTAGTTTTGATATATGCATGTTGGAGAACCTTGAAACTTGTTAGGGCTTGATCATAGATAGAAAACCCTAAAATTTTCTTGATGAAGTATTATTTTTTTAGAAAATATATATTTTGAAATTATATCAAAATTATATTATTTAATGATTATATTGTCACAACACCCATGTACCACCTCTTGGTATGCATACTAGCAAGTTTTGTTGCCAACCCTAATATGATCAACTTGTAAATGGTAAATTTTTAAATTATTTTTGTATGGATAAAAGAATTAGTATTTATTTCTGATTTTATCATATTTATTTAAATTTTATTTTTATTTACAAAAAAATTAGAATTATATGTGTTTTATGTAGCAAGTTGACCTAGTTTTGACTAAACTTGACCCTGACAGTTTTAGACTTAAATCCCAATCAAAGACCAATATTTTTAGTATTTAAAATTATATTATTTATATTTTAATTCTGATTAATGATTATTTATTCCAGATTTGATTATTTGTCAAAAATTAATTTTTATTGACTAGTAGGTAACCCGTTATGACCTAGTTTTGGTTTTTACTTAGTTTTGGACTAATAGAATTTATAGGAGATGACCCTATCACTAAAAATCCTATTTGTCAAAAATTATTTGTCAAAAATTAATTTTTATTGACTTGTGAAGTTATATACCACTCGTGAATTATTATTCATTAAATAGCATACATATGTGTATAGTTTCCATATATTGGAGTTGTCATGTACATACGTTTGGCATGCTTACGTATTTCTAGTCCTACGTATTTTAGGACTGGGGCATGACATATTTTTAGTGGTGGCCCATGCAGGTCCAGTTAGCCATTTCGGTTACGTAACTGTACTGAAAGGACCTGCACCTAGGATTAGAGTTTTAGGTCTCATCCACACTTGGCTATGCCTCACCTTCCTTCCAACCCGTTCTATTTAAATGACTGCATCCTGCTTGATTCATATACTTCTCCTAATCTTTCGTCCATCTCCTACAGAGAGATGAATTTGTCCATGCAGGTCCAGAGTATATTGACTCGGTTACGTTACTATACCGAGCAAGCCTACAAATAGGATTAAAGTATAGGATCGCATCCACATATTTGACTTACCTCTTTATTTTTGTTCTGAATTCTTGAACTCACCTACCTTTTTTGACCTTCAAAATTGCACTCGCTTAATTCTCTTGACATCGATATCCTTATTTCCTCACCTCTTCCTACTTAATGTACTTTCCTAATAGTTTCTTGAGTATAGCCTCCTACTAGAATATATAAATTTTGTTGTTAGAAGATAATTATGATAGCATACCTACTAAGAAAAATAAATTAGAATATTGGAAGCACCAAAAGGTTTAACATACCTAATGAACCCTAGTATCCAATACTTGTAAATTAATTGGCCATTATCCCTTGATATATTTAGGAATGACTTGAGAGTAGTATAGACACTACTAGAGTTAGTTAAAAATTGACCATATTGTTTGACCCTAGTATTGAGGAACCAATAAAAATCTAAGGTTAAATATTAGGACTAAACCTAACTTTATAGTGAGATAATATAAGAGGACTATAAATTTAGATTCTTGTCTTGGTATTAGCAGAGCAGTACCTTAGAAAACCAAGAAGAATGAACCAATACCTTAGTAAGAGCAAGGGTACCCTACCTTCAACTTAGTAGATCTCCTAGAATCTATGATCATCATTGAGTCATACTTGAGTCTCTATGAGTCACCGACCGTGCCATCTCATTCAAAAATATATATACTTTCCCATCTTGAGTTAATCCCTCCCTCAGTCTTAGATCAACCGTCATAGCTCTTTACTCAATTAAAACCTATTGAATGATTAGAACCTTTCCCTTGATCATACCTCGAACATAGAGACTAGCATACCACCTACCCTTAGGAAACCATGATATTATCAAGAGTCTCTCTATTTACTTTCATATCTTGTTTTTTCGAAACATTAACGCTCCCTATTCGTGTGATGACTAAAAAATTTCTTCATCTTTCAAATTGTGACACCTTACCCTTCTAATGGCAGGCCTAGTAATTCCTTTTATGTTAGGATATATAGTTTGGTAGAATTATAGTTTGTTAATCTTGAATTTTAAATTTTTGTGCTTAGTAGTTAGAACTTGATAGTTTGAATTATTCATTTAGATTATGACTTTATGATTATCCTTTAGTTTCAAATCAAGTAATCTATACCACATATCTCAATACAAGTTATGTCCTCTTTCACTTGAGAGCCAGTAACTTCTCCATTCTTAATATCAACAATTTTATTCTATAAGCACTATGATTAAGACTTAAGATGACCATTACCTATGGAGTTTTATAATGCAATAGGATACCCTAATAAGAACCAAGATCTTTTTCTCGTATACCCTAACAAGAGATTCTACTTTATTTTCAAGAACAAGGTTATTTGTAGAATCCTCTTAAGGCAGTTACAGTATTAGAAATTCTTGTAAGTTGGGTAGTATGCCTCACAACCTAGTATCCCAAAGTCATTTTTGACCTATTAATGAAGTATAATTGAATAACACCAACTATATGCTAGCATAAGGAGATAGTGTTTATCCAGACTATAGAGGCACAAACACCGGTCGAGTCTTAGATTCTTGATGAACTTGAACTATTATATTTGCATTCATCATAAACTCACATACTTATATTATTTGGACTATCTTGACTCATGTTTCTATTACATCCTAGTTTTGCAAGCTTATTTTTTATCGAGCTTGTTCATGACATATGTATTATTGGAGGCCTATACTAATACATTGTCTAATTAGAATCAGTGTATTATGGTATGATCAATGTATTTTGGTCTGATCAATCTTAGTGCACTGTGTTCGCTCTTCGCATGACTACTTTACATGGACTGAGATATAGTTGACTTAGTTTGTTAAAAAAATACACTTTTCCTCTAGACAGGTCAGAGCATATTGTATCAGTTACATAACTATACTGATGTGAGCATGCGAATAGAAATTTACCAAAAATAAGATTTTAATCAATAACTGCCTTGACAACTCCCTTTTGAATTCTTTAATCATCTTAAATCCCGTACTTGTATTATATCACCTCCTCCTTGAACTCTTTATTTTTTTTCGTATTTTCCTCTTTCAAAAAAATGAACGCTCGTGCTTGATATAAGTTTGATACACGGATAGTACTAGATATCCCCCATAGGCCAATCACATTACTATGTGACTATCTTTTGTAATTAAGGGCATATCACCTGTGATAGGTTTTGTGTTAATATTTTGATGATTAGTAAGCACTAATGAATGATTGAGGAATTTTGTTTGTATAGCCTGATGTTTATGAAAGATGGGTAAATTCTAAGTTGGGTAGAAGTTGCATTGTCAACTTGAGCTGAAATTTTAGATGAAGATCTTAGACGGTGGTTACGAAAGTTATCAAGAAAGATAATATCGAGGGAATTGTCATTTTAATTTCAAGAATTTTATTAAAAGAATAATTATGATGATGAGGATTTAACTTTAAAGATAAGAATGCCTTATAGAATAAATTTTAAAATTTTGACATTGCAGACCAAATATTTATAATTTGAGCACATGATTTAAATTTTGAATATTGGAGATTGAATCAATGATTTAAATTTTGAGGATAAAAATAGAATTCTAAACATGAACATTGACGGATTAAATTCAAAATTTTATAATTTGATGATTTAAATTAAAAGTTAAATTTTGATTGTTGGCTCACCAATTTGAAATGTTGAGGATGGAAATTAAATTTTAAATTTGAAGAGTATAAAATTCTTAAGTTAAAAATAGGAATAAGATTTGATTAGAGTTATTTATATTTAAAAATTTAGAGGCGATTATGATAGTTGGAGTCATGATTTAAAATTTGATGTGGATTATTTAAATCTTGAATATGTCATATAGATTTGACTTAAATTTGGATCTTGATCATTTAAATTCGAAAAGAGATTACGATAGGTCAAATTTTGATTTAAACAATAGTATTTTAATTTTGAAGAGATTGCGATGGATTTGAATATATTTTGTTATTTAATTTTTTGAGATGATTATGGTTGACTTGGCTTTGATACGAATTTGGTGGATTTAACAAATCGTGCTTTATTTTTAATTTCTAGGATAAAATTCTTGTAAGTTGGGTAGATTGTTAAACCCCTCACCAAAATAGGTATTTTGTGTGTATTTTATATTTATTGTATTTATTTTAGGTTATTTTTAAATTAATTAAAATTTAATTATTTTATTAGGATACTTTATCGTGGTTTGGACACTAATGATATAGGATGACCACAAAATCTACAATGCCCTTCATAGGAAGTAGCCTACACGGGAGACAAAATCTGTAGGATCTTTCCGTGACCATTCAATATTAGTATGACACTAGTGTAACAACCATAGTTTATTGTATTTAATATTTAGATATTTTTATATAAATAATCTATTTATGGTTATTTTCCATCCAAACCTTCTTCAATTAGCAACCCATAATTCCTCCATATCAAATTAGGCCACTTTCCTCTTTTATAAATTTATTTATTATTTATTACTATTTTTAATCCCATAGAATCAAATCAAATCTTTGTCATTAATTAATTATTTGATTAGTTATTGACTTTTAATAACTAACAACCTAATTAGGAAACATCCTAACAAACTAACTACCCACAATCCTAATCCTACTTCTCTTCACAAACCCGTGGCCTTCCCCATCCGTACGTACCCCCTTAGACGAATCTCTTCCCCTCTCTTCTCTCCATATATATATATATATATATATATATATATATATATATATATATATATATATATATATAAACCCCTTCTCTCTTCTAAACCATAATTTAAATTCTCCTTCAAAATCCTAATTTCTTTCCTCCTCCAAGAACCCTAGCCTCCACCATCACCACCAAGGATGACCCTCCCCCTTCATGTGAACACCCACAACCATCTCTTCCATCCAAGAACCCTAACAATTCTCTCATTCTTTTTTTAGTATGTTTCTTTAATCACTCTCTCATTCGTTCTTCAATATCTTCTTGTTAATATGTTTATATAGATTTGTATATATGTGCATGGTATTTTGTAAACTCTATTAATTTATGATTGAAGAACCCATACAATCCATGAACCCTAATTTTGAGGCACAACCCAAAACTTTTGTGCATGCATGAAACCTCCTTCAAAATCATCTTTAATTCTTGTTAATATATTAATATAGATGTTAATAATATGGAATATATTTCCAATTTTATAAATAATTCTAAATTTATTAAATCATATTAAATTAAATTTTTAAGCCTATTTTATGGGTAGTTTTGACCTAGTTTTGATGTATGCTTGTTGGAGACCCTTGGACCTTGTTAGGACTTGATCATAGATAGAAAACCCTAAAAAAATTTTGATGAAGTATTATTTTTTCAGTAATTATATATTCTGAAATTATATCAAAATTATATTATTTAATAATTATATTGTCACAACACCCATGTACCACCCCTTGGCATGCATACTAGCAAGTTCGGTTGTCAACCCTAATAGAATCAACTTGTAGATGGTAAAAATTCTAGTTAATTTTTATGGATAAAAGAATTAGTATTTATTACTAATTTTACCATATTTATTCATATTTTATTTCTATGTATAAAAAAATTTAGAATTCTAGGTGTTTTATGTAGCAAGTTAACCTAGTTTTGACAAAACTTGACCTCGACAATTTTAGACTTAAACCACAACCAAAAATCCATATTTTTAGAATTTAAAATTATATTATTATATTTTAATTCTGATTTATGAGTATTTATTCCATATTTAATTATTTGTCAAAAATTAATTTTTATTGACTAGTAGGTAACCCGTTATGACCTAGTTTTGGATTCTACTTAGTTTTGGACTCATAGAATTTATAGGAGATGACTCTTTCACTAAAAATCATATTTTTAAATAAAATTCTAGAATTAATAGTTTTTATTAATTAATAATTTCAAAATAGATTTTGGCAATATATAATGGTTAGACATATTTTGGTGTGTAGTTACTTGCATGTGCAACCAACGTAGGATTAATAACTAGATAATGACTTAATTTGACTAGAGGAATAAGAGTCTAATTTGTGTAATAATTAATTGTTAGGTGTTCAAGACGTTCCTGTGGAGAGCTCAAGACCGGATTTGTTGTTCTCGCATTTTGGCTTGGAAGGCAAGTATACCTTGCTTGATTGTATTGTTCATAGTACGTTATGCCAAGTTTTTATTTGTTTAGTTGTGTGCATACGTCTTAGAAGTAGTTGACTTACCTGGTATATTGTAAAGATACGTGGTATCTTTTGATCTGACACTGTTTCAAATACGTTCACTGTTTGAGTGAGAGAGTGCATGGACTAGTGTGTCGATCGCGCATTGATACGTGAGTTCGCGTCGTGTATTAGTAGTTGATGTTATTTAGTTCTAAATTTTACTGACGTCTTACATTATGTCTGCACCACGTATACGGTTCAGATAGTACATTGGGAGGGGAGAATCTACTAGTGGTGTAAATGGTGTATATCGTGTACCCTCGAGTTCTACGGAACGCCTGGTGGAAAAAATATTCTTTTATTTCTCCCTCCTCATGCGCCATTAGAGATGTCTCGAGTGCATATCACATAGGTAGTTTAGTTACCATATTTATTGTTTACAGCTTTGCTTTCATGCATGTCAATTTCTTGTGTACTTGTATATCCCTCTGAGGACCTGACACCCTTTTCAGGTATAAAAGATCATGATTATTTTCAGGAGCACGGATCAGGACTGGCTACTTCTTTCTCATTCGAGAAGGTCTTCCCTTAGAGCTTCTTGATCACTAGATGATGTACTTATTTTGTTATCTTTCTTATATCTTAGTTGGTAGTGGATTTGTCTCCACCCAACTACTAGTTCTTCCCGACTATTTTCTACTTGGTACATTGCCATATTGGGTTATATATTTTTATTTGGTTTTGTGGATGAGATTAACATTGCCTGTGAATTATGAAGTTATATACCACTTGTGAATTATTATTCATAAAATAGCATATGTATGTGTATGGTTTCCATATATTGGAGTTGTCATATACATACGGCTGGCATGCTTATGTATTCCTAGTCATACGTATTTTAGGACTGGGGCGTGACACTCTCTTATTAGGAGAGGACGAAGAAACAAAAGTTGCCATGGAGGAAACATCAGCCTGCTCCCTAGATGTGGTGGCCCTCACCCCTGAAACCATAAAGGATGGAACGTGTCGATAAGATACAGTTTTCGGCCATGGTTCCCATCCAGGAAATCTTTTTGAGGCCATGTTCAGTGGTGCAAGTCGACTATACATGTTAATCCCTGACCTATATATATACAACGGTAGGTGTCGGCTCATCTCCTTAAGTCAGCTTTTGTATGATGAATCTTGAAAACCTAAAATATGATTCACTAAAAGTCTACCATCGATATTAGACACTTTCATCATGCATTGATGTCAATAGTCCATTAGAATGCTATATTAATTACACGCATAGAATCTGAACAAGTCCCCATGCTATTCAAAGTATTTTAAATCTATTTTTGAAAAATTCAAAAACTTTGAAGGGGGTCTTGTAGAAGTATAAAAAGTATACCTCCACAAAATATTTAATTCAAGAGGGGGATGGCACGCTCTTTCACAAAATGAACCATCAAGGAAAATGGCGTACTCTATCAATGTTTCAGAGAATGACGCACTTCCTTAAAATATAGCAGAGGCACGCTTTTGTCCAGTTTTACAAAGACAAATGCACAATACTCACGTTACTTCCCCCATAATTAATGTAATGAGCTTGACAGACTGGCACAGCAGATGAGAAAGTCAGAATCATTATTACTTAAGATCTTGGATACGCAGACCTAGATTATCATTTAGTGGACCGTTTGGCCAAACTCTAACAGAGTACTCTATTGTGCCAGACTCTAATAGAGTACGCCATTGTGCCGAACTCTAACATAGTGCGCCGTGGTGCCAAACTCTAACAGAGTACACTGTTGCAGCCACTTTCTCCAAGTCTCATCAAAGCGCGCCAAAGTTGCTGAACTTCTTCAATTGCGCTCTAAAGACCCCAAAAAATAGTGAACAGTTATGATTATGTAGTTTTTATTCCATGTTTCTTGTGAAACATGCACAAATAACTGTTCTTATGACCTATACTTCCCTCATATAGGGGAGCCATATATCTAGCAGGTAGTAAGTTATGCACCCACTGATCAGAATGTGGGATTTTTTTGTTCAGATATGCGCGCAGAAAGGCAAATAAGGTGTATATTGCTTGTTTGTACTCGCACAACCCTGTAACTGTTCCTAAGTGTTATAAATACAGGATCAGTACATCCTTCCTAGAGGCACAGACAGACAGATAGAGAGAGGAAGATAGAAACTTGTTGGTGCCTGTATTGTGCGAGTTTTCTTTCCTTCGAGTTCTCAAGTGTTCGTGTGTGCATCTCTTCTTTCGTGTTAAGTAGTCCAAGGAGTAAAGTGATCGACCGTTGATCAAATATCTGTAGCTATACTTCTTCAGAATTTATTGTACTATAGATTCTTGTATAGGATTTATTGTACCATATTTCTTTTTTTTAAAGTTTGTAACACAAATGTTTGTTCAACTTTTTGTTTATGGCAAATACAAATCATGCGTCAGGTAATTCTTCTCATGATCTCGAAGCAGCCGAGATGCATACACTATCACCCTTTAATGCTACATAAACACACACCCAAGTATAGAAGCACAAAAAATATGCCTTCCCCAAAGGATGATTTCACCAGAAGTCGTGGTGTACTACCCTTCAAACTCCAGACAATGAAGTAGTGGCGCACTCCATATGCTTTACTTTTGCGGCATATTCTATATACTATGACTTAGCAGCTTATTCTGCTCACTGATTATCTAATACAACATAGTGGTGTACAATGCCACCATTCATCCAAGCATTAAATGAGATAAACCTGGTAGTTGACAGTCTGACACAATAGTTGAAGAGATCGCGGCATTAAATACAGAAGATCATGTGCACGCCGACCCAGGTTTTCGTCTAGCGACCGAGTGAAGTTGGCACTATATCTTCATACGCCGACCTTCTGGTTTTCTCTCAGTACACCAAGGTCGTTACTTCATCAGAGTACGCCAAGGTTGCTACGTCAAAAGCTGCCTCAAATTGACACACCTAACACACTAAGGCATTAAATATAGAGGATTTCTACCATGCCAACCCAGGTTGTCGTTTAGTGACCAAGATTGCTACCTCATTCCAAGTATGCTACCAATGACACTTTTCTATGATATGCCGATAGTGCTACTTCGAATAGAGTACGTCGTTGATGCTATCTCTTTCGAATATGCCCATATGGATACTCTAGCAATATTACGCCAATGGTTCAACCACTCACTGAGTACGCAAAAATTGGTCCTTCAACCTGAGTACGCTTGCATGGTTATCCCCTTAGGCATACACCAGAATGGTCATTTCTTCAGTTGTACACCATATTTGCTACTGCTTTCAAAATAACTGTCAAAGAGCGATTATGGTAACGTGTCATACATGTCATATCCATCACAAACGTGTACAAGTAACTGCCCCTATATCCTGAGCCTTCCTCTAATAGGAAGCCACATATCGAGTGGACATTGATCTGTATACCCATTTTCCAGAACGTTTGATGCATGCCTACAAAGGGTACGCGTACAATAGCAAATACGATGTATATTACTCGTACATACGCATGCATGCAAGTAACTATTTTTAGTATAAATACTATAAATACATGGATCAGCATATCCATCAGCAGCAAGCACAACCTGGACTGACAGAGAAAAAGAAGAATAGAAGCTTTTTGTGCTCGTATAGCCAAGCTCTCTCATTGCCAAACTCTCCAGATCGTCCAAGTATCCAACATATATTCCTTGTGTCTAGTATTCAAAGGAGTAAAGTAATCGATCGCAAATTAGATCTCCATAGCTATACTTTCCCAGATTTATTGTACTTAGATTCCTATTTAGGATCTTTTGTACCCCTTTTCTTATAATAGTTTATAACACAAAGTTTCGTATAAACTTTTGTTTATGGCAAACAAGATGACGACTCTGTTAGGGATGACATTCTCCTCTAACGAGAAATAATAGCTCAATAAGACACTCGACTCAACACAAAAGACTTTGGTCGTGAAGTTTAACCAACGGGTCTATGAAGAGAAGCTCAACATTGGGGGTAGTATGAGCAAGGAAGATCTACGAGATGTGGCTATCCAAGTCTCGCTCTTCCTACCCTTATGTTGCTGCTGCCAACAAAGGCAAGGGAGTTCAGAATGCTAGCAACGAGGACCCACTCATTGTTTCCTCTTCACCAAGCTGTGACTTGGTGGATATATCTGCTACCTTATACCCAGTCTGTGACTTGGTGGATACCTTTTTTGGCCACGCTGTTGTGTCAACCAAGAGGAGAAATCACATATCTCTCGCAACAACAAGTGAGGGGTGAACCAATCTTTCTTGGGCAGAGGAATTTACTACGATGCCAAGTGGGTTGGTCATTCCCAAGCTGTCGAACCTTTACATGTCCAGCATAATGTGCGAGGTAAGGATATTGTCATTATAAACTCGTAGCCATGCAAAAGTGTGCGCGTACTCACCATCGGTAACATACAAAACGGTCATTATAAGTCAGTCAAGTTCTCTCCTGCGTGTTTAAATTGAACGCACTGCAGGTAGGAAATTGTATGTTTCTCATCTAAACACTGCGTCAGGTGCGCACAAAGCTCTAGACCTACATGCAAAGTTGTGCGCACAAAGGCAAAACACTTCTTCTTCCACCACAGCATCCTTGTGCACGTCATAAAGGATATGCTGCTCAATTCAGTGCTATATTATATACACAGGGTACCAAGAACTTAGGTCCCAAGTCATTATAAATTATGTAACAAGGCAGAGTCTGCCTTCCTCTTCTTTTCTACTCCCTTCTTCTGATCTACACCAAGTTATTATACAAAAACATAGAGAAAGGGAGTCCTCTCTTCCTACAATAGTTGCTCCCTAACGAGCATCGTTATAGCGGCCACAAAGTTGTAATCAAATATTGATGCGCATCAACAAGACGGTATATGTTTGACCGGTTGAATTATAATGTGCCCCTTAGATAACAGACAGAAAAGCGAGCTGAAGATAAAAAAAAAAGGAAGACAAACTTTTCCCCCCAGTAAATATGGCCTCACGCCTTCTCCGCAATGAAAGACGTTCTAGACGGCATACCCTGAGGATGCCCAGTCAGAGGAGGTTCGACCAGCTTGTCAAATCCTTTGAAGGATATTACCAGAATACTAGTTCTCGAAGGCTGCAACTCTTGCTCATGAGGAGTCCCCATTCCTCAAAATTCTGAACCAGATCTTTCTAGGGGTAACCATCCCCTTGAATCGGAGACAGACTGTATGGATTCCAACTACATAATGCTCTCTACTAGCCCTTTTGTTGTACACAAAGAGGCTAGTATATACGCCATTGAGGGAATACTGAGCAACGTCTCAATTCGTTAAAGGACGTACTCAAAGACATGCACGGGTATAATATAGAACATGCATCAGTTGATGATGGTCCAACACTCTCCCATGCCAGTATTGTTCAGCCTGCCACGCAAATTACCACACAACCTACCACATGAGTGATACTTCCTCAGATCAATATAAATTTGGATGTGATTCCTAATCAAGAATTGGCCGCACCAACTCTTGACCCTCTCAATACTGGGGGTGGAACTACATCAGTCTTTGTACAAGTTCAACCAATATCACTTCAATCAGCTGTACCCCTACAAATTGAAGATCCATGTGAAGCAATTCACGAATTATGGGCTCAGTTTGACACTCTGAAGAACAAAACCAACTCCAGAAGTTGGGAGTGAAACAGCCGTATCCACCTCACTGGGATAATATTTCCTTTCCTCCCAGAAACAAGCCTTAATCGATCGTCTCATTTGATGCAAGGATATCTCCATATCAATATATCAACTACTTCAAAATGATGACAGTTTATCTGCAAAAGAATGTTGCCCTCCTCACTAGGGTATTCATTGGATGCTTAGCCGGAGTAGCCTACGACTGGTACTGTAGTTTGTCTGATAAATGTATATCATCGTTTGAAGATCTAAAATATCTTTTCCTGACTCGATTCTATGACGGAGGTATGGACATGAATATGTCTTCACTCACTGACATCAAGCAGATGGAGAAGGAAATCGCTTGTAAATTCATAGAGCGTTATAGGAAAGCAACTCTGAAGTTACCTCATATATTCCTGACTATGCATTCATAGATACCTGCAAGAAGAATATGCACCCTACAAAAAGGCTCTGGACAGGCCCCACCCAGTTTCAAGATTGGACGACTTTCATCATAGGTGCTAAGGCCGCTGAAGGTACCATGAAGGAAGCTCGTTTATTGGGATTGCAAATGCCTAGTATGGAGAATAAGGGAAAATACCCCCTTACTAATGCGAACAATTACAACAATAAGGAAAATAAGGCCCTTGCATAAATATATCTAAACAACTACTTCTCCACCAATACAGAAATCTCCGTAGTCCTCAAAATCCAAAGAGGAATATTCCTTTGATGAGAACGACATCATCAGCATCTCCGACTGCCTAGTAAAAAGCAACAAACTTTATTTGCCTAACATCAAACGGTCAGATGAGGCTGGTCAAACAGACAATCCAAAATACTGTCTATTTTATCGTTACGTACATAATCCAACGAAGGCATGCTACATACATAAGTAGAATATTCAGTAGTTGATAGACTCAAAAGCAATCACTCTTCATAATGATGAGAAAACTGTCACTAATAACTTTGTATCGCTGCAATTTAAAGATTTTCCAGCTCAAGAAGTCCCAGATGGTGTTGTGCCGATACCTAGAATAGTAATAGAAATAATCAATCTACCACCAACTCAAAATCAAACATAAGGGTTGGTACCCATTACTACATACCGAGGTGAAGTCATATGGATTCATCAAGACTTGCTACCAAATTTAGAGCAGAAGAAAGTATCTCCCAGTTCTAAATCTAAGAAGAATAAGAGATATACAATAAAAAAGGTCAGGTCCTATAACATGGTTCATCTCTCTCCAATGCCTGAAGAAGAAGCCATGGCTGACACTAGGTCCGGAAAAGAATATCTCAATGATTATGAGGTTGCCTAAGAAGATGCTCATGTTACTCCTCCTACCTTTTCAACAACTTTAGCTTCTGTCACTGCAGAACCAGACCTGCCAAAACCTACCGCAGCTGAGAAAGGAAAATAAAAAGAGGTTCGCTTGGACAAAACCCTGAAGAAGAATCAACCCTAGAGACTTGAGAAGCCGTACAACTTCTATATAGTGACACAGTTGGCCACTATTCCAGTCAAGCTTTCCTTATTTGAGTTACTTCGTCTATCAAAGAAAACTCTTAAAGCTTTGAGTGAAACGCTAATACATGCAGATTCTTGCCTTCTTAACTCAAAACCCCTGACGAAGAACCTATAACATGTCCTCAATGCCACAACTTAATAGAGAAAATTCTTAACATAACCTTCACACAGGATGACATGCTACTCAAAGACAATAAACATGGCAGATCCTTGTACCATACCGACTATGTCAGATCCATTAAAGTGAGCCGAATCCACATCGATCCTGGTTCATCACTGAGCATCATCCGTAAGAGCTTGCTGCGAGATCTGAAAATACCAACGCATAACTTATCGGCTACCAATACTTCTATCTTAGGCTTCAATGCTGGAAGAATTCGACCGCTGGAAAATATACACCTAAATATGTAGATAGGCGACCTTCGAAGTGAAGTCACATGTTATGTGATTGATTCAGAGGTATCCTATAATGTCTTTCTGGAACGACCATGGATATACGAGCATAAAATCGTACCTTCCACCCTGCACAAGTGATTTAAGTACGTGGACAGTTAAGGAAAGGTCAAAATGGAGTTTCCTGACATCAATATGTTCAAAGGTATTGAAGTATATTACTGTGATTACATACTCTATACACTAGAGTACATAAAAGAAGAAGCTAATGAGACTGAAGGCGAACCCGAGAGTGCCCCTAAGGAGGAACCTCTTATGATCCGGGTTAAAGGGCACTACTCGTTCAACTACTTCAAAGCCTATTGTTATTAACCTCCATAGGCCAATGTGGGAAGAGAGGGCCGAAGAAACATTTGTGATAAATCTTCCTAAGAAGTCGCCTCCGGCAGACTGGGTAGAGAAAAAAAAATCTTGTATTTTATGAATGAAGAAGACTCTCCTTTGCACTATCTTGATATTGATCCTTTTTGTCATGCCCCAGTCCCAAAATACGTAGGACTAGGACACGTAAGCATGCCAGCCATATGAATATGGCACTCCAATATATGGAAACCATAACACACGTACGCTGTAATATGAATAACAATTCACAAGTGGTAAACACATATGTCACAGGGCATAACTAAATCTCATCCACAGAAATTATATACAAATGAATAACCAATATCTATAACTAGATCTCAATGTAAAGTATCTAATGATGATAGTCGGATGGACACAAATCTACTACCGAACTAAAATATAGAATAGTCAAGATACATACACATAAGAATATCAACTACCAATCATGGGCTCGACGAGAAGACCTCATCGCAAATGCGTAGCAAGTTCAGATCTGTGCTCCTGCGAATACTCATGAACAATACACCTGGAAAGGGACCAGGTCCTAAGAGGGACATAACATAATACATAAAAGTATGCCATAAAGTAAATACTGAATAAATAACTCCGGTGTGACCTAGCCATCTAAGTGAAATGCAATTTGAGGACAACTTTGAGTATATGGGAAGGTGTAGGCTAGACATATGCTGACATAATTCACCAGTCGTGACAACCGGCTAGTATATGCCACACATGCCCCCTATAACACGGGCACAGGAATACAGTAACGTCCAACGTTCTATAGAGTATAGTATCTGTAATATCATCAAGTAACGTCCAACACACTACAGAACATGGTATCAGTAATATATATATACGTCCGTATCACTCTGTCGAGTGCGGTATCAATATAAAGGAGTGGGGTGTCCTATATGCCTACTAGTCGTCCTCCCCGCCCAATGATCTAAGCATGTTGCATCTACAACACGCGTCAGCTACTACGCCTCAGCGTCGTAACTCTGGCTCATAGTCTATCCTTAGAATAATAGCCCAATCCCTACAACCAAACAAGGATAAGGATTGGACCATCGTACCACGCTAGTCTATGCTTCACCTACTAATAACTGCTAAGTCTTCTAACATGCATCACTATTTGCAGTTATACCCTATCCGTCGTATGTCTACACGTACAGGTGGCCAACCACATATGCAGGACCGTGCCTTATATGAGACTCACCACACGTGTAAGAAATATGTCAAGGCCTGGGAGTCATACCAATAACTCCACAACTTTAGGTGGGTCTACTAGACACTAGGTCAGACACAAGTCCTAACGTCAACGCATTCGTTGACTGCACCCGAGTCTCTCTCGAAAGCGCACAATTAAATAATAAATATACAGCTAATAATACCGAATTTAAACAGTATAACAAGGCAAGGTATACTTGCCTGGCAAGCGGCTGTGTAATCCCAATAACCAGCTCCGAAAGTCGTGCAGCTAAATTCAACAGATCTTCGGGGTCAGCATGCACAGGTATGGGAATCGGGGGTGACTGCTGCGGGTTGTTTGGCAAGGGTGACGGTGATTAAGGTTGCTAGGGTGATGGTTGTCACTACCATATTCCGAAAACAGGGGTATTTTCGAATTTTTACAATATTTAATATTATGTTATTTACAATTAATTAATTGCATGATAGTGTATTTGATTTAAATAATTTTTGTGCGATGTGTAATTAAATATATAATTATATGCAGTGTTAATTATTTTATTTTAGCTAGCAGACTAGACCTAGAAGCCCAGTAGACGAACCCCTGTCCGAATTAGAGAGTTCTGGATTTTATTTTTTATTTAGAATTTGATATTTGGAGATTGTAATTAATTACTGTATCTTATTTAATATTTTTGCGCTTTGCCTTTGCTTCGATATTTGGAGCAGTATCCTGACTTCTGTCTTCCAACAAATTTCACAATCTTGCCCTAGACATGCCCGCCTTCAATTCTGCTATTTTTGCAACTCATAATTATGCTTCCTGTACATTATTTCTGGCCGCACAAAAATCGTCGCGGACGTTATTTAATAAATTCCTATTTTGTATCGTTGTGCGTTCCAATCGAAAATTGGAGGCCATCTTGACCTATTTTTCGTGCGACCCAAATTAGGGTAATATTCTGTTCTGAGTCTTCTTCAATATTGGTATTGATGACTTGATCTGATTTTGGCTCCATGTACTCCTAATTAATTGTTGAACACAACTTGCATTTATTTCTATTTAAATTGAGGATACCATTTCATCTGATTTTAAAAATCCCATTTAATTCCAGTGCCCTACAAATTCAGCCCATACCCATCTTACAGTGCCCCCTGACCCTACAAATTATCGGACCCCGAATCGCCCGCCAAATTTTCGTCATTTTATGTGTTGGTGCAATTTCCCAAATTTAAGGGGCTAAGTTGCAATTATTCAATTGTAGGTGCCAACACCTAATTATTTTAATCAATGAGGGAGCCTATTAATTTTAATTAAGAACCCTCATCCCCCATGAATAATTTCCTCATGTTCAATCCTAGCCATTCATTTGAAATTGGCCCATCATCACCCTACATCATTCCCTCTCTCTTCCTATTTAATGATTTGTACCCTCAAACCCTAATCCCTAGGCAACCTAGAAAACTCCACCTCCTCTCAAGCCTCCATCTCCCCTCAACCCAACGTATGTAGTTTCTTCTCCCTCTTCCTTTCTTCTTCTATTTTTCTTCTCTTCTTCTCCTTCTTTCTTCTTCTTCCTTATTAATTTTTCATTGAAATTATTTTTGAATTTAAATAGATTAGGGGGGGGAAACACTGTGCCCTTTCCTCCCTCCATCCACGTCCCTCCTCCGGCGGCCGGCGAGCGGCCCGGCCTCCAGCCTCCATCCCGCGGCTCCTCCCTCTGCCGACGACTCCGGCGGCCCACTCCAGTACTCCCCTGCTGCTCGACCGCTCCCCCTCACGTGCGTCCAGCCAAGACCGGCCGAGCCGACCTCTGTTCCTCCGGCGCTGCTGTGCTTCCGGCGGCTCGCTGACGGTTCCTCGCTGCCCCGATCAACCCAGTCCGGCGCTGAGCCGATCCCCTTCGGCCCGCTGACAGCCACCCCGGCTACCCCCGAGCATCCGGCCGGCTGCTACAAGCCCGGAGCCCTCGCGCCAGCGGCCAGTGCGGCCATCCCGAGCCCCCTCGCGCCGGCGGCGCTGCTGCACCCCTCCGGCGACCCCTCGGCGAAGTCCGGCGACCCCCTCTGTAAGCCCCTCTCTCTCTCTCCTTCCCTCTTTATATATATATCTATATATATATATATATGTATATATATATATATATATATATATATATCAAATGTATATGTATATATATATGTTGGTTATATATTTAATTAATGAAAAATTAGTATATGTATATATAACCAATGTATATTTTGTATATATATTAATAAATGTGTATACGTATGAGTAATTCATAATGCATATGTATAAGCAAATAAATGTGTATATATTAATTTGGTATAATGTAGGTATAAATGTGTATACATATATACGAAAATATATATGAGTATATATATACTAAATGTATATGTATTTGTAAGTATGTAATCTTGTGTAGACACCTACGTATATGTATATGGTATTATTTCTATTAATTGTTTAATAGTATATATAATATTGGTATACGTATAAATATACATTCTTATATACTTAATATATTTTAATAAAAAAAAAGGGGAATGCAGGTATATATGTATATATATTTTGTAAATGTATATTTAATTCAATGTTGGTAAATATATACATATATAAGTAATTAGTAGATGTAATTAATTTAATCTGTATATATAATGTAAAGTAATTATATATTTAATTAATGTGAAATTGGCATATGTATATATTATTATTAATATCTAATTATATGAGTATAGTAGGTATTTAAATAAATTCTATAATTAAGTTTGGTATATATATATATACTTGATATATTTTCAAATATATATTTTGTGCATGTATATTATTCATAAATAAAATGTTTAAATACATGTATTAGCATAATATATATATTTCAGTATATGTTGGTAATAATAGATAATTAATGAATATGAAATAGTTAATTTCATTGTAATTAGTTTAAGTTAATATATAGTTAATGTATTGTAATAGTTAATTTATAATTAGTTAAATTAAATTATAAAATCAGTTAGTATATATAATTAGTTATTTTATATAATTAGTTTAATTAATGTAATTAGTTTATGTAATTTGGTTATATTAATATAATTAGTTTATATTAATATGTAATTTGGTTATTCATATAATTTGATTTTATTAATATGTATTAGCCTAGTAAATTCATGTAACTAGTTTAGTAAATACAACATAATTAGTTTTATTGTTTAATGTATAAAATTAGTTATTTAGTTATGTATTATATATAAGGGTTTTTGATTATGTAAATTAGTATATATATATAACCGTATTTTGGCATAAATATATATATATATGTAGATCTATATTTTCGTATTGGTATATGTATGGATTTAAAATATGAATAGGTATATTATTTATTTTTATTAATAAAAATTGTATAATTAAGCATGTATAATTAATCGTATATGAATGTATATTGGGTATTTTTATATGGTATAAAATTTAATTGGTAAATTTACTAGTTGACCCTAGCTGACTAGTGCCCTGCCTGGCACGGCCCTGAGGCCAGGGTTTATAGACTGTATAAATATGTAAATTGTATATTATTTAATTATTAGAAATCAATTGTATAAGTATAGTATATATTTATATATATATATATTTATATATATATATGATTGATATATATGAATACGTGTGCTACTATATGTATTTTAAATATAATATATACATAGCATATTTTCAAAATATATTTTAATTGGTATATTCATCTGTATATAGTATTGTATAATTTAATTGGTATAAATTAGTATATAAAAATAATAGTATACGTACTATTTTTGGTGTGTATATATATATATATCTTATTGTTCAATTGACATAGATATATATGTGTAGGTATATTTTTGTATAAACCCTTAGTACATTTTTATAATATATACATGTATATTTTGTAGTTGTATTTAATTTGAGATATGTTGTATGTACATACAGGTATTAGTTTTATTTAAAGTGTATATATATTTTACTTATATCTATTATTGTAATTAAGGGATATTAAGATATAGTTGGCCTATCTAGCAGATGACCCCTACCGTACCTAGCGTAGCCCTAAGGCCAGTGTATTTCTATTGTGTGTTAGGATAGCTTCTGATACAAATGTCATATTGTGATATGTGTATAGGACTGTTGCTTCGTCCAGGGAATACTCTGGAACAGGACATCCATAAATACCAGCTAAGGACCCAAGGCAAGTACATTCTCTGATAATTTCCAATTCTTGATAATTTCTATAAGTTCAATGATCTTGAAATGTTACAACTGAATCTTTGACACTGTGCTACACGGACTAGTATATAACCTGGATCTGCAGTCATGAGATGTTACCTTGATTATCGTATTGACATTGTACACGACATGTATATTTAGACATTGTACATGATAGACTTGACTTGCTCGTGTATTCGTGACGTGTCATGATTGGATCCACAGTACTAGTTGGGGGCGGGGAAATTGCTAGTGAGAAATGTGATCAAATACCTATCGTACAAGTTTATATTATTGGTGTTAATCATTCGCCTCACGCATGATTAGCCAGGCCATGTAGCAATCGTACAAGTCCCAAGCCGATCACATTTCGAAACTACAATTTCAAACACTTAGAATAGTTACAGTTCTCTATTTTAGATCATATACTACATCACCCGTATATGATACTGTTTCTTGTTCTTTTTATTTCTATACATGCACCGACTGTAACATATTGCCTGTCTCTCTATACTACCTGTCTCTCTTAAATTGCCATTTCAATTATTTCACTGTCTTCTCAGTAGCTAGCATGACATGTTTTATTGTATTATAGACATTATCAATTAATGGAACTGTTATTTGAGATTGTGTTTTGCTCCTTCCTGACTGGAAATATTTTTCCAGACTATGCCTTAGAGGACCGCTGTCTGACACTTATGGTGAGTAGCTGCAGACTTGACAGTAGTTGTGATTCCAGGAGGTCTAGCTGGAAATTACTATTTTTAGTTAGTTCTTTTAACAGTCATTTTGGTACCGGATTTGTCTCCGGCCTTTTGATGAGACTTGGATATTGTTAAGTTAGAATATTACTTGTGGACTTGTGTTGTGTTTAATCTTAATTTCTGTTTCGAAATCTTATCGTGCTGTAATCCTGTGATTGGGTACGTGTCACGACCCACACCCGGTTTAGGGGCACGAGTGCGTGGGTACGTCCAGCCTACGCCGCAGCATCGGCGGTAGAACGCTGTCTAGGTATTGATACTATCTAACTAATGTCACGCAAACATCCAATCTCTATTAGGAGGGATTGCCTCTCTCCAACGTCGTCCCACGATAGCGGTGTACGACACCTCCGTCCATAAAGAGCCTCAAAAGGTGACATTTCGATGCTGGCCTGGTAGCTGTTGTTGTAAGCGAACTCTACCAGGTGCAGATGATCCTCCCAAGAACCTCCGAGATCTAAAACGCAAGTGCGTAGCATATCCTCGAGAGTCTGAATAGTCCGCTCGGACTGCCCGTCTGTCTAGGGGTGGTATGCGGTACTGAACTTGAGCTGGGTGCCCAAGCTAGCCTGCAGACTCCTCCAGAAGTGGGAAGTGAAACGACTATCCCGATCCGAGACGATGCTCACAGGAACTCCATGAAGTCTAACAATCTGTCGCACGTACATCTCTGCTAGCCTCTCTGTCGACGTGCCCACTTTGAAAGGTAAGAAATGGGCTGATTTGGTCAACCTGTCCACGATGACCCAAATCGCGTCCTTCCCTCCTGGAGAACGTGGAAGCCCTGAAACGAAATCCATGGTCACGTGCTCCCATTTCCACTCTGGGATCGGTAAAGGTTGAAGCAAACCACCTGGCCTCTGTCGGTCTGCCTTTACCTGCTGGCACACTAGACACCGGGATACGAAGCGTGCTACCTCGCGCTTCATTCCATACCACCATACGTGCTCTCTCAAGTCTCGATACATCTTGTTGGCACCGGGATGCATCGAGTACTGAGAGCGGTGTGCCTCTTGTAAAACCTCCTCGCGTAGCTCCCCGCTAGGCACACATATCCTCGTGCCGTGCCGTAAGGAACCATCCTCTGCGATAGAAAAGTTGTCCGACAATCCCATCCGAACCTGTGCCCTGATACTCCTCAGAGCCTCATCATCGTACTGCGCAGCTCTGATCCTGTCCATCAGTTCGGACTGTATCTGCAATCCCCACATCTGAATCTCAGTACCGGGAACTAACACCTCAATCTCCAAGCTCTCCAAATCCGCCAACAAATGTCTATCAGTCGTCAAGTACATAGCCATCGGATACCTGCTCAAGGCATCGGCGACTACGTTAGCCTTCCCTGGGTGGTACTGCAATGAGATGTCAAAGTCCTTCATTAACTCTAACCACCTCCTCTGCCTCATGTTCAGCTCCTTCTGTGTGAATACGTACTTCAAGCTCTTGTGGTCTGTGAAGATCTCCACACGCTCTCCGTACAGGTAATGTTTCCACAGCTTTAGAGCGAAGATAACTGCTGCCAACTCTAAATCGTGGGTGGGGTAGTTCTTTTCGTGAGGGCGCAACTGCCTGGAAGCATAGGCAATTACCTTCCCGTGCTGCTGAAGAACACATCCCAGACCCTTCCCTGAAGCATCACTGTAGATGGTGAAACCACCTGTCCCTGCTGGCAACGTCAAAATTGGAGCTGTCGTCAACCTCTTTTTCAGCTCATCAAATGCAGCCTGGTACTCCTCCGTCCAAACAAAATCCACATCCTTCCTAGTCAATCTAGTCATCGGCGCTGCAATCTTGGAGAAGTCTTGTACAAACCTCCTGTAGTATCCTGCTAGCCCGAGAAAACTCCTGATCTCAGCTACCGAACTGGGGGTAGCCCACGATTCCACTGCCTCGATCTTCTTTGGGTTTACCGAAATACCGTCACCTGATACCACATGCCCAAGAAATTCGACCTTGTCAAGGAAGAATTCACACTTAGAGAGTTTCCCGTATAGCTTCTCCCTCCTGAGAGTCTCTAAGACCAATCTCAGGTGCTCTTCGTGCTCCTCCGGTGTCTTGGAATACACAAGAATATCGTCGATGAATACCACTACGAACTTGTCAAGGTACTGGTGGAACACTTTGTTCATTAAGTTCATGAATACTGCCGGTGCATTGGTTAAACCAAATGGCATTACCATGAACTCAAACTGGCCGTATCTGGTCCGAAAAGCTGTCTTCGGCGTGTCTTCTTTCTTCACCTTCACCTGGTGATAGCCTGACCTCAAATCTATCTTTGAAAACACCCTTGCCCCGCTCAACTGGTCGAAAAGATCATCTATCCTCGGCAGCGGGTACTTGTTCTTGATGGTGATATTGTTCAAAGCTCTATAATCAATGCACATGCGCACCGTGCCGTCCTTCTTCGGTACGAACAATACCGGAGCTCCCCATGGTGATGAACTGGATTTGATGAAGCCTTTGTCCTGCAGCTCCTCAACTTGCTTCTTCAGTTCTGCCAGCTCGCTGTTGTTGACTCTATAGACATGTTGAGAAATGGGATCCGCTCCTGGAACCAAGTCTATAGAGAATTCAACATCTCTGTCTGGCGGCAAGCCTGGCAACTCTTCTGGAAATACATCCAGGAACTCCGCTATCAGAGGATGTGGCAACTCCTCTTCTTCCGTCCTGGTTCGGCAAAATGTACTCCCTCTCTGTTCCGCTGTTCCTCTGACGACCTCGAACTCCGGCTCTCCTGGTGGTCTAAACAATACTCTGCCTCTATGACAATCGATAGTAGCATGATGCCTACTCAACCAGTCCATTCCGAGTACAATATCGTACCCTGGAAGTGGCATGACGAGTAAACTCACGCTCAAGTCTCGGCCTCCTACTGACACTCTCCGGTCCTTGCAGTGATCACGAACTAGGATAATACCTCCACCAGTCATGATCTTGCAAGTCCTAGCTAATGGTTCTGTGTCTAAATGATGTCGAAGTGCATATGATACAGACACAAAACTATGGGAAGCGCCAGAATCGAATAAAGTAAATGCAGGAATACAATCGAGAAGAACCGAACCTGTGATCAAGTCTCCTACTGGCTCGATCTCCTCGACTGCCAAGGCGTATGCTCGCCCCTGGGGTGCACCTCTCTGCTGCTGATGCTGGGCGAACTTCTGATGTTGTGGTGGAAGTGGTCCCCTCTGTTGTTGGCCTCCTGGTGCTGCAGGTACCCTGCCTGGTCCTCTCTGGGCGGCTGCTCCACCCTGACCTGGACGAGTCCGAATGGTAGGGCAATCCCTCAGTTGATATGTAAGGGGTTAAATTGCAAATTGGCATTTTGTGGCCTCACCCAATTATTTAACCAATGAGAAATCCTTAATATTTTAATTAAACCTCAACCCTCATCCTTACATGGTCGTGACACGTTTTTAGTGGTGGCCCATGCAGGTCAGACTTCGCGAGTTGTGCGATGTCGTAGTAGTGTGACATCCTTGTTATACTACTGCGTGCCTGCTATAGGACATAGGACATAGGATACTAGGACGAGAGCAAATACTCAATCACAATTCCTTGAGAGATTCCTGGGATGACCCCTGAGAATCTTGTTATAAACTTCCAATTTACAATCATTCCCTTGTTCCGTCCATTCTCATTGTTGATATTGATTTGATTATTGTTGATTAGATATTTAATTAGGATCTTGGGTTCATTATAGAGTTGATTTCATATTAAGAGGAAGTTATAGACTGATTTATGGTATTATTTGATGATGCCGTCAATGAGGACAGTGAAAATGATTAACATTAGAGCTATTGGACTACAGAAGGTGGATTTAAAATTTTTTTTAATTGAAGATTGAAAATGAATTTCAAATTTTAGGATTCTGAGAAGATTGAGATGGTTATTAAAATTATTTTGAAGATTTCAATGAATTGCAAAATTTTGAAATTTGAGGAGTTGAAATATTGTTATTAAAAATTTTATTTTTGAGGATTCCGATTTGATTCAATAAACCTAGACAAGGCTGTAAGGATCTTTTAAGTGATTAAGTTTTCATTTCAGTATTTCAATAATTGACCCTGAGGGGAGTGTATACATTTTACTTTAAATTTTATTCGAGGAGTTATTTTTGAGGAAAATTTATTTGAGGATAAGATTTTACGTGGGATGTGACATTTGAAGAATCCTTAAATATCATATTGTTGAGTAATTTGAGGAGTGGATATTAAATTCCGAGTATCGAATTAGTAACTAAAAATTTTTAGGAAATTTTTGACTTTGATTTTATTTCGAGGATTTTCAGGTTATGCAATAATTTTAAAATTTTGAAATTGTGAAAAGACCTTGTGGATTATTCGTGGTTGATGAATTTAATTGAGGGAATAATAATGTGTATGATTAAACGCTAGTATGAGGATTTTAAATTTTGAGGACGAAATTCTTTTAAGGTGGGTAGACTTGTCACTACCACATTCCGAAAACAGGGGTATTTTCGAATTTTTACAATATTTAATATTATGTTATTTACAATTAATTAATTGCATGATAGTGTATTTGATTTAAATAATTTTTGTGCGATGTGTAATTAAATATATAATTATATGCAGTGTTAATTATTTTATTTTAGCTAGCAGACTAGACCTAGAAGCCCAGTAGACGAACCCCTGTCCGAATTAGAGAGTTCTGGATTTTATTTTTTATTTAGAATTTGATATTTGGAGATTGTAATTAATTACTGTATCTTATTTAATATTTTTGCGCTTTGCCTTTGCTTCGATATTTGGAGCAGTATCCTGACTTCTGTCTTCCAATAAATTTCACAATCTTGCCCTAGACATGCCCGCCTTCAATTCTGCTATTTTTGCAACTCATAATTATGCTTCCTGTACATTATTTCTGGCCGCACAAAAATCGTCGCGGACGTTATTTAATAAATTCCTATTTTGTATCGTTGTGCGTTCCAATCGAAAATTGGAGGCCATCTTGACCTATTTTTCGTGCGACCCAAATTAGGGTAATATTCTGTTCTGAGTCTTCTTCAATATTGGTATTGATGACTTGATCTGATTTTGGCTCCATGTACTCCTAATTAATTGTTGAACACAACTTGCATTTATTTCTATTTAAATTGAGGATACCATTTCATCTGATTTTAAAAATCCCATTTAATTCCAGTGCCCTACAAATTCAGCCCATACCCATCTTACAGTGCCCCCTGACCCTACAAATTATCGGACCCCGAATCGCCCGCCAAATTTTCGTCATTTTATGTGTTGGTGCAATTTCCCGAATTTAAGGGGCTAAGTTGCAATTATTCAATTGTAGGTGCCAACACCTAATTATTTTAATCAATGAGGGAGCCTATTAATTTTAATTAAGAACCCTCATCTCCCATGAATAATTTCCTCATGTTCAATCCTAGCCATTCATTTGAAATTGGCCCATCATCACCCTACATCATTCCCTCTCTCTTCCTATTTAATGATTTGTACCCTCAAACCCTAATCCCTAGGCAACCTAGAAAACTCCACCTCCTCTCAAGCCTCCATCTCCCCTCAACCCAACGTATGTAGTTTCTTCTCCCTCTTCCTTTCTTCTTCTATTTTTCTTCTCTTCTTCTCCTTCTTTCTTCTTCTTCCTTATTGATTTTTCATTGAAATTATTTTTGAATTTAAATAGATTAGGGGGGGGAAACACTGTGCCCTTTCCTCCCTCCATCCACGTCCCTCCTCCGGCGGCCGGCGAGCGGCCCGGCCTCCAGCCTCCATCCCGCGGCTCCTCCCTCTGCCGACGACTCCGGCGGCCCACTCCAGTACTCCCCTGCTGCTCGACCGCTCCCCCTCACGTGCGTCCAGCCAAGACCGGCCGAGCCGACCTCTGTTCCTCCGGCGCTGCTGTGCTTCCGGCGGCTCGCTGACCGTTCCTCGCTGCCCCGATCAACCCAGTCCGGCGCTGAGCCGATCCCCTTCGGCCCGCTGACAGCCACCCCGGCTACCCCCGAGCATCCGGCCGGCTGCTACAAGCCCGGAGCCCTCGCGCCAGCGGCCAGTGCGGCCATCCCGAGCCCCCTCGCGCCGGCGGCGCTGCTGCACCCCTCCGGCGACCCCTCGGCGAAGTCCGGCGACCCCCTCTGTAAGCCCCTCTCTCTCTCTCCTTCCCTCTTTATATATATATCTATATATATATATATATGTATATATATATATATATATATATATCAAATGTATATGTATATATATATGTTGGTTATATATTTAATTAATGAAAAATTAGTATATGTATATATAACCAATGTATATTTTGTATATATATTAATAAATGTGTATACGTATGAGTAATTCATAATGCATATGTATAAGCAAATAAATGTGTATATATTAATTTGGTATAATGTAGGTATAAATGTGTATACATATATACGAAAATATATATGAGTATATATATACTAAATGTATATGTATTTGTAAGTATGTAATCTTGTGTAGACACCTACGTATATGTATATGGTATTATTTCTATTAATTGTTTAATAGTATATATAATATTGGTATACGTATAAATATACATTCTTATATACTTAATATATTTTAATAAAAAAAAAGGGGAATGCAGGTATATATGTATATATATTTTGTAAATGTATATTTAATTCAATGTTGGTAAATATATACATATATAAGTAATTAGTAGATGTAATTAATTTAATCTGTATATATAATGTAAAGTAATTATATATTTAATTAATGTGAAATTGGCATATGTATATATTATTATTAATATCTAATTATATGAGTATAGTAGGTATTTAAATAAATTCTATAATTAAGTTTGGTATATATATATATACTTGATATATTTTCAAATATATATTTTGTGCATGTATATTATTCATAAATAAAATGTTTAAATACATGTATTAGCATAATATATATATTTCAGTATATGTTGGTAATAATAGATAATTAATGAATATGAAATAGTTAATTTCATTGTAATTATTTTAAGTTAATATATAGTTAATGTATTGTAATAGTTAATTTATAATTAGTTAAATTAAATTATAAAATCAGTTAGTATATATAATTAGTTATTTTATATAATTAGTTTAATTAATGTAATTAGTTTATGTAATTTGGTTATATTAATATAATTAGTTTATATTAATATGTAATTTGGTTATTCATATAATTTGATTTTATTAATATGTATTAGCCTAGTAAATTCATGTAACTAGTTTAGTAAATACAACATAATTAGTTTTATTGTTTAATGTATAAAATTAGTTATTTAGTTATGTATTATATATAAGGATTTTTGATTATGTAAATTAGTATATATATATAACCGTATTTTGGCATAAATATATATATATATGTAGATCTATATTTTCGTATTGGTATATGTATGGATTTAAAATATGAATAGGTATATTATTTATTTTTATTAATAAAAATTGTATAATTAAGCATGTATAATTAGTCGTATATGAATGTATATTGGGTATTTTTATATGGTATAAAATTTAATTGGTAAATTTACTAGTTGACCCTAGCTGACTAGTGCCCTGCCTGGCACGGCCCTGAGGCCAGGGTTTATAGACTGTATAAATATGTAAATTGTATATTATTTAATTATTAGAAATCAATTGTATAAGTATAGTATATATTTATATATATATATATATTTATATATATATATGATTGATATATATGAATACGTGTGCTACTATATGTATTTTAAATATAATATATACATAGCATATTTTCAAAATATATTTTAATTGGTATATTCATCTGTATATAGTATTGTATAATTTAATTGGTATAAATTAGTATATAAAAATAATAGTATACGTACTATTTTTGGTGTGTATATATATATATATCTTATTGTTCAATTGACATAGATATATATGTGTAGGTATATTTTTGTATAAACCCGTAGTACATTTTTATAATATATACATGTATATTTTGTAGTTGTATTTAATTTGAGATATGTTGTATGTACATACAGGTATTAGTTTTATTTAAAGTGTATATATATTTTACTTATATCTATTATTGTAATTAAGGGATATTAAGATATAGTTGGCCTATCTAGCAGATGACCCCTACCGTACCTAGCGTAGCCCTAAGGCCAGTGTATTTCTATTGTGTGTTAGGATAGCTTCTGATACAAATGTCATATTGTGATATGTGTATAGGACTGTTGCTTCGTCCAGGGAATACTCTGGAACAGGACATCCATAAATACCAGCTAAGGACCCAAGGCAAGTACATTCTCTGATAATTTCCAATTCTTGATAATTTCTATAAGTTCAATGATCTTGAAATGTTACAACTGAATCTTTGACACTGTGCTACACGGACTAGTATATAACCTGGATCTGCAGTCATGAGATGTTACCTTGATTATCGTATTGACATTGTACACGACATGTATATTTAGACATTGTACATGATAGACTTGACTTGCTCGTGTATTCGTGACGTGTCATGATTGGATCCACAGTACTAGTTGGGGGCGGGGAAATTGCTAGTGAGAAATGTGATCAAATACCTATCGTACAAGTTTATATTATTGGTGTTAATCATTCGCCTCACGCATGATTAGCCAGGCCATGTAGCAATCGTACAAGTCCCAAGCCGATCACATTTCGAAACTACAATTTTAAACACTTAGAATAGTTATAGTTCTCTATTTTAGATCATATACTACATCACCCGTATATGATACTGTTTCTTGTTCTTTTTATTTCCATACATGCACCGACTGTAACATATTGCCTGTCTCTCTATACTACCTGTCTCTCTTAAATTGCCATTTCAATTATTTCACTGTCTTCTCAGTAGCTAGCATGACATGTTTTATTGTATTATAGACATTATCAATTAATGGAACTGTTATTTGAGATTGTGCTTTGCTCCTTCCTGACTGGAAATATTTTTCCAGACTATGCCTTAGAGGACCGCTGTCTGACACTTATGGTGAGTAGCTGCAGACTTGACAGTAGTTGTGATTCCAGGAGGTCTAGCTGGAAATTACTATTTTTAGTTAGTTCTTTTAACAGTCATTTTGGTACCGGATTTGTCTCCGGCCTTTTGATGAGACTTGGATATTGTTAAGTTAGAATATTACTTGTGGACTTGTGTTGTGTTTAATCTTAATTTCTGTTTCAAAATCTTATCGTGCTGTAATCCTGTGATTGGGTATGTGTTCATCTTATTTGTGTCATCCGTGCCTCCTAATGGAGATTGGATGTTTGCGTGACATTAGTTAGATAGTATCAATACCTAGACAGCGTTCTACCGCCGATGCTGCGGCGTAGGCTGGACGTACCCACGCACTCGTGCCCCTAAACCGGGTGCGGGTCGTGACAATGGTTAAGGGTGATACTAATTATGGCAATTGGGTGATGAGGTGAGGAGGATGCTGTAAAGGGTGGCTGGGATGATGGTGATGATGGGGAGGATGTGGGTGATGATGATATCGATGATGCTAATGATGATGACGACTATGATGAGATGATGATGATGACCATAATAGAGGTGGGGATGATGGTCGTTGATGATGAACAAAGTTATTAGGATTGGTGTTAATGATGATGGTGATATAAATAAGATGATGATTACATGGTGGTGCTGACGAGGAAGAGGATGATTTGGGTCGGTATTGATGACGAGGATGATGATGTGGACGATGGTGACTAGGATGATGATGACGAGGACGACGAAGGTGATGACGATGTGTTATTGGTGACGATAATGACGATGATGAACAAGTGATTAGGGTTAGGGTTGGTAATGATTTTGATATGTTCCTGGTAAAGATGATGATGAGTATGATGATGTTGGGAATGGCTACTGATATTCCGGCCAGTGGAGGGGAAGTCCGGCCAATAGGAGGAGGAGAAGGTCAGGGGGCAGGGGCTGAGGTCGAGGAGAGGTGGTGATGGGTGGTGGACAGGGTGGTCCGAGGTATCGCTCGAGGAGCATCGAGGGGGATGACAGGGAGTATATTGGGAAGATGGCAAGGGTGGTGGTGGTGTACTCCGGTGGTGGAAGAAGTCAGAGAGGTGGTGGATGCTGGCGGTGTGGTGGTGTTCAATGGTGATGGGGAGGAGGAGGAGCTCCATGTCGTCCAGGCGGAGGAGGGAAGAAGTGGAGGCTGTGGTGATGGTGGTTCAGCAGGGAGGAGCTCAGGCGACTAAGCGTCGTGGAGATCCGGCGAGTTCGCATCGAGGAAGGAAGCCTGTGTCGGGTGGGCCGGAGATGAGATCCGTCATGGTGGTGGGGATCTGCTATCCGGGAGAAGGAGTAGGGTGGTCAGGGAAGCTGGCGGGGGAGTCCAGCGAGGTTCATCGAGGTGTAGTGGGACCGGGGTCATGGTGGTTCGGGGTGTGCAGTCGGCGGTGGAGGAGGACGTCAGGTCGGGTGGCTGCTGCTCGGCGGAGGTGAGGCTACGCCGGTGAGTTCTCCGGCGGCGGTGTAGGCTGGGACGCTCGGGGGAGATGGAGATGAACAGTATATGATAAGGGGGAAGGGTCGGCTGGGAAGTAATTTTGGTTTAGGTATTTTGGAAATTAGAGAAAATGAGATATTTATACATATAAGGGGATGGGTTTGACCTAGGGAATTTTGACTTTGGTCAACGCTCTCCTTGGGATGGGCCTTGGGCTCACTTGGGGATATTGGGAGGGTTAGAATTTGCATTAATTAAATGCAAGGGTTGGATTAAAAATAAAAGGGCAATGTTGCGCGTTTGCACATCCAAAAAATTATGGAAAAAATTCCTATGAAGGGCAAAGTTTGATTTCTTCATGAATTGTCCAATGGTGGGGATATCTAAATGTGCTTTTGCATAAAAATGCCCAACAATTAGAAAATTGCACAAGAACGGTAATTGGATTTTAATTTATTAAATCGAATGCGCAAGATGTTCTAGAATTGATTAGAAGTACATGGGAATGAAATTTGGTAGGACACAAGTGTTAGGGACGTAGAGGGTACAGTGTAGAATATTAATAAAATTTGGGTTGTACAAAATGGTCAAGATTATGCCTCCAATTTCGATTGGAACGCACAAGGGTACAAAGTCGGGATTTATTTAGAATTAAGAAATAACGTCCGCGACGTTTATTGTGCGACTAAAATGTAACACCAGAGAGCATGATTATAAGTTACACAAGGGTCAGAAAGGTAGGCGGGCACGTCTAGGACAATGTTTTGAAATTTGCAGATAGGCAATGGCTAGCTTAGTGCTCTAATTAACGAAGCAACAGTAAGGTACGCTACACGATAAAATAATATACAGTTAAATCAAATGTCATGTTCTAAAATTCTAATTGGGTTCAAACTAGCCCTAATTCCACTATATAAGCCAAGTAACCCTAATTTCGGGTGAGGGGGTTTACAATCTACCCAACTTAAAAATAATTTTGTCCTCGAAATTTAAAATAAGGCATATTGATTTAACTCCTTCACTTGCGTACGTAAGGCAAGTTAATATCGAAATCTCTTCCAAAAATTTATTCAAATCCATCAAAATCCCTTTCAATTTGGACCATTGTTTAAATCGAACGTCAATACATCGTGTTGTCTTCTCCATTCTCAATTTAATAATCCACATTCAATCTAATTCAAGTCTCTATGACATCTCACATCAGAATTTGCATTGCAATCTTCAACTATTAAAATTTCCTCGAGAAAACAATTATAATCAACTATTATTTCTATCCTCAACTTGTGACTTCCGTACTCTTTAATTTTTAGTTTTAAATTATACCCTCAATATTTTCAAATAGGTAATCCCACAATCAGAATTTCTTTAAATTAAATCCTCAAATTTGAAATTTAATCCGTCCATGTCCCTGTTTAGAGCTCTATTTATTTCCTCGAGGTTTTAAATCATTGATGCAACCTTCAATATTAAATTTTTAATCATATGCTTACGTATCGGTATTTGGTTTGCCATATCCCGATTTTTAAAATTCATCAATCCTTTATCATATTAATCATTCTTCTAGAATTCTAAATTTTAAAATGACTTGAACCTCTACATCCAAATTTTTTTTTCTCGATCACAAACTAAGAGAAGTTTCTCTTGAGTTGACAATGCAATTGCTACCCAACTTAGGATCTACCCTTCTATCACATAAGGCTCTTATATTTCAAAAATCTTATTTTTTAATTTTACTTAATCCTGTTACTCAATCCTCAAAAATTTTTAACACCAAATATATTACATGTGATATGCCCTTGGTTACAAAATAATCATCAAATAATGTATTCGGCCAATAGGGTACATCTAATACTATCTGTGTATCAACTTATGCTAAGCATGAGGTTTCGTCTTTCCGAAATAAGGGAAGACAGAAAACAATAATAAGGAGTTCAAGGGGGAGGTAATAGATTAGGAGTATGGGGGTCAAGGCGTTTAAAGAATTCAATAAGAATTGTCAAGGCAGTTGTGGATTGAAATCCTATTTTGGGTAATTCCTATTCACATGCTCGCATCGGTATAGTCATGTAACGGATACAATATGCTCATACATATCTAGAGGGCAAGTACATTCGTCTACTAATCACTATATATCTCAATCCACGTAAAATAGTTATGCGAAGGGCGAACCAAGCGCACTATGGTTGATCAGACCATAGTACACTGATTCTTAAATGTATTAGTGTACACGTCCAATAATACATATATCGTGAACAAGCTTGATAAAAGACTGAGCTTGCAAAACTAGGCTGTAACAACAGCATAAGTCGAGGTAGTACAAAAATATAAGCACACTAGATTATGATGAGAGAAATTACAAAATAATTCGAGTTCACAAACAAAACAAAATAAGACTCTACAGTCTCTCTAGTTGTTATACTACTCCTTATCTAAGTCGCTAGTCGACCAAATATAGGGGTATAGACCTTTACTTTTTTACAGTCTGAATAAACACTATCTTCTTACGCAAATCTAAAGTTGTGTCATCCTATTATACTTCATCAATGGGTCAATAGGGCTATGTGATACTATGTTATGAGGCATACTACCCAACTTAAAATAATTAACCAAGACTGTGACAGTCTTAAGGGGATCCTACAAATTAATAAAGTCCTTGTAAATAAAGTACAATTCTTATTGGGCTATACGAGGAACATATCTTAGTACTTATTAGGGTCTCCTATTGTATCATGTAAGTAATGGCCATCTTAAGTCTTAATCATAGTGTTCATAGAATATAAGTGTCAATAGTAAGAATGGAAGAGCAACTGGTTCTTAAGTTAAAGGAGGATATATCTATATTGGGTTATGGGTAGAATTATGCGATTTAAACTAACGGTAATCATCAAGTTGCAATCTACCAGAATAACTTAAAACTATCAAGTTCTAACTACCAAGCACAGAAATTCAAAATTCAAGATTACGACTATAATCCTAGCAAGCTGTATATCCTAACACGAAATAAAATTACTTGTCCTACAGTCATAAGAGTTTATGTGGCACAATTTGAAAGATGATGAAAGAAGAACAAAATTTTGTCGTCGCACCATAGCGAGCGCTAAGGTTACAGAGAACAAGATATAAAATTAAAAATAGGAAGACTTAAGATAAGATCATGGTTTCCTAAGGGGAAGGTGGTATACTTAACTCTGTGTTTGAGGAATGATCGAGGAAATGTTATACTCGTTGCTCTGGGCTTCCTGAGGTACTGTCTACTAATATCACGACAAGAATCTATATCCTAACATTATCTCACTATGCATATTTGGTTCAGTACCTACATTCGATCTCGGATTTCTATTGGTTCCTTAATACTAGGGTCAAACATTAGGGTAACATCTCTAACTAGCTCTAGTAGTGCCTATACTACTCTTAAGTCATTCATAATTATGTCAAGGAATAATGGTAAGCCATTCTTTAGATAAGGCTGCTAGGGTTTACTTAAATATTCTAAACTTAGTGACGTGTCAGGGTTCTAGTTACTCCTAATAGGAAGGTTACCCTACTTATTATCTAACAATAGGGACTTCTATATTCTAGGAGAAGGCTACACTCAAGGGACTAATAGGGAAGCACATGAATCAAGCAGGATGCAATTATTCAAATAGGATGGATTAGAAGGAGGACGAGTCATAGTCAATTGTGGATGAGATTCTATACTCTAATCCTAGGTGCAGGCTTGCTCGGTACAGTAACGTAACCGAGACAATATGCTCTCGACCTGCATGGGCCACCACTAAAAACATGTCATACCCCAGTCCCAAAATACGTAGGACTAGGACATGTAAGCATGCCAGCCGTATGAATATGGCACTCTAATATATGGAAACCATAACACACGTATGCTGTAATATGAATAACAATTCACAAGTGGTAAACACATATGTCACAGGGCATAACTAAATCTCATCCACAGAAATCATATACAAATGAATAACCAATATCTATAACTAGATCTCAATGTAAAGTATCTAATGATGATAGTCGGATGGACACAAATCCACTACCGAACTAAAATATAGAATAGTCAAGATACATACACATAAGAATATCAACTACCAATCATGGGATCGACGAGAAGACCTCATCGCAAATGCGTAGCAAGTCCGGATCTGTGCTCCTGTGAATACTCATGAACAATATACCTGGAAAGGGACCAGGTCCTCAGAGGGACATAACAAGATACATAAAAGCATGCCATAAAGTAAATACTGAATAAATAACTCCGGTGCGACCTAAGCATCTAAGTAAAATGCAATTTTAGGACAACTTTGAGTATATGGGAAGGTGTAGGCTAGACATATGCTGACGTAATTTACCAGTCGTGACAACCGGCTAGTATATGCCACACATGCCCCCTATAACACGGGCAAAGGAATACAGTAACGTCCAATGTTCTATAGAGTGTGGTATCTGTAATATCATCAAGTAACGTCCAACACACTACAGAACGTGGTATCAGTAATATATATATACGTCCGTATCACTACGTCGAGTGCTGTATCAGTGTAAAAGAGTAGAGTATCACATATGCCTACTAGTCGTCCTCCCCGCCCAATGATCTAAGCATGTTACATCCACAACACGCGTCAGCTACTATGCCTCAGCGTCGTAACTCTGGCTCATAGTCTATCCTTAGAATAATAGCCCAATCCTTACAACCAAACAAGGACAAGGATGGGACCATCGTACCACGCTAGTCTATGCTCCACCTACTAATAACTGCTAAGTCTTCTAACATGCATCACTATTAGCAGTTATACCCTATCCGTCGCATGCCTACACGTACAGGTGGCCAACCACATACGCAGGACCGTACCCTACATGAGACTCACCACACGTGTAAGAAATGTGTCAAGGCCTGGGAGTCATACCAATAACTCCACAACTTTAGGTGGGTCTACTAGACACTAGGTCAGACACAAGTCCTAACGTCAACGCATTCGTTGACTGCACCCGAGTCTCTCTCGGACGCACACAATTAAATAATAAATATGCAGCTAATAATACCGAATTTAAATAGTACAACAAGGCAAGGTATACTTGTCTCGCAAGCGGCTGTGTAATCCCAATAACCAGCTCCGGAAGTCACGCAGCTAAATCCAACAGATCTTCGGGGTCAGCGTGCATAGGTACAGGAATCGGGGGTGACTGCTGCGGGTTGTCTGGCAAGGGTGACGGTGATTGAGGTTACTAGGGTGATGGTTAAGGGTGATACTAATTATGGCGATTAGGTGATGAGGTGAGAAGGATGTTGTAAAGGGTGGTTGGGATGATGGTCTTGGGTGATGATGATATCGATGATGCTAATGATGATGCCTACAATGATGAGATAATGATGATGACCATAATAGAGGTAGGGATGATGGTCGTGGATGATGAACAAGTTATTAGGGTTGGTGTTAATGATGATGGTGATATAAATAAGATGATAATTACATGGTGGTGCTGACGAGGAAGAGGATGATTTGGGTCGGTATTGATGACAAGGACGATAGCGTGGATGATGGTGACTAGGATGATGATGACGAGGATGACGAGGGTGATGACGACGAGGACGACGAGGGTGATGACGACGTGTTATTGGCAACGATAATGACGATGATGAACAAGTGATTAGGGTTAGGGTTGGTAATGATTTTGATATGTTCCTGGTAAATATGATGATGATGATGTTACATGTCACAACCCGCACCCGATGTAGAGATACAAGTCGAAAACAACGCCCAGCCTACGCCATAGAATCGGCAGTAGAACGATGTCTTGGTCTACTATACTATCTAAAATATCACAATAATATGAAGTCTGCTAATAAAATCTCAACACAAAACTCAATCACATTCTAAAGCACGAGCATATATCAAGAAAGTCTAACATAACTATCAATTCAGTATATATAAACAATAATAGAAATAATATCCAATCCCATACTCTATGCCGAAAACAAATCTGGTACCAAAATGCTAAAGAAACTAACTATAAAAACTAATAATCCGAATAAACCTCCCGGCAATCACTCCAGAACTAGTGGATCCAAGTCTGCACCATCTATAAGTCGAAGTCCATAGTATATCGGACACCAATCTCTCGGATCCTCTAAAAAATATTTTCCAGTCAGGAATGGAGCGAAGTACATACCTCTGAAAGCAGTTCCAATAACATAATCGAGCATATATAACAAGCAATAGAAAAATGATACAAGATGCACAAGAAATAAGAATGTACAATACAGGAAGAACAGACAATAAGCACAATAAGAACTGAAAAGTAAATACGAAAAATAAACTGCAAGTTGAAAATAAGAATACTAGCTATGTGATTTAGAGTGCAAGTTCGTTATGTGATCGGCTTAGGTTGCACATGAGGTATAAAGGTAACTCCATTAAATATGAGGTGTATAATCGACATGCACATGAGATCAAGAGGTCTTTGATCACATAACCAACTCCTACTCCCCCTCCCCAACCAATACTCATGGATCCAATCATGACACGTTACGTACATGATCACGATATAGTCACACTAGCACACGAAATAGTGGATGCACAAGAAGCACATAAAAGTCAATACCCGATGCACACGATAAAATACATATGACTGGGTACCCGTTGCACACGATAGGGGATAACACCTCCTGACGGGATCCATATAGCACAAGTCCGTGAAATCACTGTGTCAAAAATCAATGTATACAATTCTAGAACATGTATATATACAATATTATGAATTGAAAACAATTAGAGAAATATACTCGCCTGTGGCCCAGAGCAATGTATGTCAAACTGTCCGAACTGGTGTCACACAGACCTATATATGGAATATTGTATTAATACAAGATTCTGGAAAGAAATTAAGTTAAACTAGTCAACTTCTAGGTCATAAAGTCATTTCTAAGTCAAAAGTCAAACTAGGTCAACTATAAGTCAAACTGGTCGAACTATAGTCAAACTATGGTCAACTACATATTTCTAGGTTGCATAAGTCTAACTCAAAGATATTGGGCTCACACACTATGAATCTAGGACATACAAGCTACATCTTAGGATACTAAGATACCGTATCTCAGGATACGCAAACAATAGGTAAATATCACATATCTATAATAAAGCAAAATTAAATATATAAATCATAATTACAAATGCTAAATGATTATCTTGGTTTTGAACCAACTTGGTATCACAACACTAAACCTCTATCTTGATACCAAAATCCAATACCTTGATTATCCTCCAATACCTTGATACTTACCTTGGTATCTCAAGGTAAATTCAAAATCTTATTTATGCTGACTACCCAACAATAATTATAAACTACCATGTATTTAATATTTATACAATACTATATACCTTATTTTAGTCATCTTAATACAAATCCATAATTAGTTTATAACCATTCTATTAGTATGCCAATACCTACTACTCATACCTTGGTATCTCTTGATAGTTACCTTGGTATCTCAAGGTAATGGCCAAAACTTCATATATGTACTAACTACCCAACAATAATTACATATATCAATCCAATATAACTCTAGTATGTACTAATAGAATAAATACTAACTACCAACTACACACTAACTATTAATACATATATACGTACATACATACCTAAAAATATATAATATATAAAAGATACTCATAACCATTGATAACTAAAATATACTAACTTACTCAATAATATTATGTGCTACAACTAAATATATACATATATAGTATAATACAAATAGCAATTAGGAACATATTTATATATATATATTAATTACCATATATATATTTAAATACATATATAACCCACCATATATATTTATATAATATATATTTAAATACATATATATAACCCATAATATATATATATTTATACAATATATATTTAAATATATATAATCCATAATATATATATTTATACAATATGTATATATATATATATATATATATATATATATATATATATATATATATATATAAAACTATATATATAACTATACATACACTTATACATAGTAAATTGTATAAAATACCACATAGTAACATACACACACATATATATTAATATGTATATATAACTATACATATATGTATACGTATATAAAATTATACACTATATAAATACATAACAATATATAATATAACTATATATATAACCACATATAAATATATCTACTATATTATATATACATATACTACCACTTATAAATATATATCTACATGTAGAAAAATAGCTACATAATAAATATGCATATATAGTATATGCATAGGTACATAGATCTAAGACACAACATTACATAAATATATATATACATAATATTATATATATATATACATATATATATATATATATAATTACACTTCTCCATGAAATAAGAACAGAAAAGAATTAGATCTACAATTAAATTGCATATACATGGACCTATCACCCCGTATCTCACTAGATTTAGGATACGCATGCGACACGAGTCCACCACACATCCAAACATACCTCGAAGGACACGAACAAGTCATATATATTATTTATGAACAATACAAAGAGTCAAATATAAATCTACGTGTCCGTGTCAAAATATGACATGCTCAAAGTCCCGTGTCGGAGGAAAAATCTTCAAATTAACACGTATCACCAAATTGATGGGATTCGACCTACACGTACCCAATTGTGGATACGACACTAGCCCCAAATACACAAACATATGCCAAATTGATCTATAGCACCAATTGACACACACAACAAATGTCAATTTCGAAATTCTCCAAAAATTGACACAAAAAGTACCATAACTTTCTCAATAGGCCTCCTATGAACACAAAACCAAAACTTATGGGTAGCCTATGCATATGGGTTGATTTTCCATGGTTAAATCTCAGATTTAGAACCTAAATTAAGAGAAAAAATTGAACTATACCTATTGGGAGATGGATTCCCAATGAAACATCTAAAATTGGTAAAATTGGCCTCCAACTTGCAGATCATTGCTCCTCTTTGTAGATCCATGCTTCCTCCTTATAGATTCTTACTCTAATAGCCTCCAATGGTGATTTGGGAAATAATTGGGTAAAAATTTGGTAGGGATTTGGTTGAGAAAATTTTCTAGATCTAGATTTGGAATGAAAAATAAAGAGAGAGAAAGTTTTCATCCCCTTTATATAGGCCTCACTTGCCCCCCTCCCTCAAGCTACTATATAAAGTCTAAAATACCCCTTGGGGCCTCTTATAAAGAAATTAATTATGGAGGGAAGTTTCTAGTCTAATGGGTTTAACATAATTAATCATCCTCCTAATAATTGGGCTTCTAATTATTGGGCTCAATTCTAACTAGAATTAAATGTTGGTCCATGAGTCTAAACTAAACTAGTTGGTCTACTAACACAAGTCCAAAAATAAATTTAACATGCTAAAAATAAATAAATAATACAATAAATAAATATTTAACGTGCACAATATTTAATTAATTACTAAAAGACTAAAATATTCTTTCCTAGAAAATGTGGTAGTGATATTGGGAATGGCTACTAATATTTCGGCCAGTGGAGGGGAAGTCCGGCCAGCAGGAGGAGGAGAAGGTCAGGGGGAAGGGGCTGAGGTCGAGGAGAGGTGGTGATGGGTGGTGGACAGGGTGGTCCGAGGTGTCGCTCGTGGAGCATCGAGGAGGATGACAGGGAGTATATTGGGAAGATGGCAAGGGTGGTGGTGGTGTACTCCTGTGGTGGAAGAAGTCGGAGAGGTGGTGGATGCTGGCGGTGTGGTGGTATTCAATAGTGATGGGGAGGAGGAGGAGCTCTATGTCGTCCAGGTGGAGGAGGGAATAAGTGGAGGTTGTGGCGATGGTGGTTCAGCAGGGAGGAGCTCAGGCGACTGAGCGTTGTGGAGATCCGGCGAGTTTGCGTCTAGGGAGGAAGCCGGGGTCGGGTGGGCCGGAGATGAGATCCGTCGTGGTGGTGGGGATCTGCTGTCCGGGAGAAGGAGTAGGGTGGTCAGGGAAGCTGGCGGGGGAGTCTAGCGAGGTTCATCGGGGTGCAGTGGGACCTGGGTCATGGTGGCTCGGGGTGTGCAGTCGGCGGAGGAGGAGGACGTCGGGTCGGGTAGCTGCTGCCCGACTCCGGCGATGTCGAGTCGAGCAAGGAGGGGAGCGGCGGAAGTGAGGCTACGCCGGTGAGTTCTCCGACGGCGGTGTAGGCTGGGACGGCTCGGGGGAGATGGGGATGAACAATAGATGGTAAGGGGGAAGGGTCGGCTGGGAAGCAATTTTGGTTTAGGTGTTTTGGAAATTAGAGAAAATAAGATATTTATACATGTAAGGGGATGGGTTTGACCTAGGGAATTTTGACTTTGGTCAACGCTTTCCTTGGGATGGGCCTTGGGCTCACTTGGGGATGTTGGGAGGGCTAGAATTTGCATTAATTAAATGCAAGGGTTGGATTAAAAATAAAAGGGCGATGTTGCGCGTTTTCACATCCAGAAAATTATAGAAAAAATTCCTATGAAGGGGAAAGTTTGATTTCTTCATGAATTGTCCAATGGTGGGATATCTAAATGCACTTTTGTATAAAAACGTCCAACAATTGAAAAATTGCACAAGGGCGGTAATAGGATTTTTATTTTATTAAATCGAATGTGCACGATGTTCTAGAATTAATTAGAAGTACATGGAAATAAAATTTGGTAGGACATAAGTGTCAGGGACGTAGAGGGTAGGTACAGTGTAGAATATTCATAAAATTTGGGTTGTATAAAACGTTCAAGATTAAGCCTCCAATTTTGATTGGAACGCACAAGGGTACAAAGTCGAGATTTATTTAGAATTAAGAAATAACGTCCGCGACGTTTATTGTGCGACTAAAATGTCGTACCAGAGAGCATGATTATAAGTTACACAAGGGTCAGAAAGGTAGGTGGACACGTCTAGGACAATGTTGTGAAATTTGCAGATAGGCAATGGCTAGCGTAGTGCTCCAATTAACGAAGCAACGGTAAGGTGCGCTACACGATAAAATAATGTATAGTTAAATCAAATGCCGTGTTCTAAAATTCTAATTGGGTTCAAACTAGCCCTAATTCCACTATATAAGCCAAGTAACCCTAATTTTGGGTTAGGGGGTTTACACTTTTGCACAAGAATTCCTAGAGGCCCTGTTAGCCTATAAACCCTTATCCATACCAGTGCTATCGCCATGTTAGAACATCGTAGCATATGGTTTGTACGAAGATGCTTGATTTATAGTTCCATCAAGACAGAATGAGCAAAGACAGATACTTTTTGGCAAAGCTAAAAATAAAAGGGTCACACAGACCAGTGATTTCGATGATGACAATAGAAAAATACAAGTCTACCGCTATAACCGACAGACTAAAAACATTATCCAAATGATGGGTTATGACTTGAAGTCTGATGGAGGACTCAATTATGGAAAAGATAGACATACTCCTATATGTCAGCGCTCTCCAAAGGGCAAACCGAAGACATATTATCAACAAACCGGCCATGGTTTAGGATATGTCACACCACCAACAATGCCTAAAAACTCAGAGTCAGAAGAAAAGATGCATTCTCATTCTTCTGTCTCATCATCCTGGGACTCTGATGCAAGCGTTGGTAAAGTATTCAAGCATGCTCTTTCTGTCAACATGGTGTCAGCCGACTTATATGATGAAGATTATTCGACTTTAGAACACTTTAAAAATGATCCATGGGCCCAACGGATGGATTCACAATGGGAGCTTCGATTCGAGCAACGTGAACTACCTACAGAAGATAAAATCATTCGAATGACATTTCCTCTCATAAATAGTCTCATTCTTGAAGACCAGTTACTTTAAGGATATCCTACCTCCAATCCTTAGTCAACATAAAAAAAATGATCATGTCAATATCACCTTTACAGTATTTTCTTGTAAAGGTTAAACCCACAGAGTTATTCTGCTATGTCCATATAACCTTTGAGCAGATACCTTCAACATGATGTTGAATAGAAGGTTTACCATATTAGTTTAACCTCTGAGCAAACGTTCTATTCCACTGGGTCACCCTAGGAAAATTATAACCTATCACGTTCATATCACCTCTCATAGTGTTATCCTGCTCCTACCTTATTACTCGTGCTTAGCTTTAAGTACACAATGGGTAATAGGTCCATAATACACAGCCATCTATCAAGTCCATATTACTTCTGATATTATTGCATTTGTAAACTTTTTATCTATACTCCTCGCAGAATTATGTCCTGTCATGTCCATATTACCTCTGAACAGATATATTCGACAAAATCCTATTTGAAAACCTACCACGTCTATATTACCTCTGGTATTTTTTTCAACCCCAACATATTATTTCATGTCTAAATATTAGAGATGTAATAGATAATGGGTTCACAATAAACCATCATTGTTCGAAAAGCTAAAAGTTTCTTACAGATGCAAAGGGGATATCGGTTCATACTTGTAATAGTTGACTATTTCTCTAAATGGGCGGAGGTAGTTCCACTCACCGAGGTAAAGCCATGCAACGTGATTAGTTTCGCCAAACACGATGTGATTTATCGTTTCGGTGTCCCCCGAAGGATAATACACGATAATGGACCATAATTTGCTAGTCAAGTATTCGGTTGGTTCTGTGACAAGAATCGAATCCAGAATATAGCTTATACTGCCTATAATCCAGCAGCCAACCATTTAGCGGAGGCCTTTAATAAAACCATAATTAAGTTAGTCAAGAAGTTATCTTATCCAACAAGCGCGATTGGAATGAGAAGCTTGAAGAATGCTTGTGGGCTTATCGCATGACATTTCAAACTCCAACGGGTTGTACACCATTTTTCTTAGTCTATGGATGTGAAACAGTTCTTCCACTAGAGATCCAGATTCTCTCTCTCAGGATAACCATTGCTAATGAGCTAAGAGTAGAGAACAATAATCGTTTAAGACTTCAGGAGCTAGAAGCATTTGATTAAAGGTATTTACTTGCTCAACAATATATTGAGTTATATCAAGCGCACATTTCCAGAACCTTTAATCAAAAAGTAAAATAAAGAAGTTTCCAAGTCGGCGAACTTGTCCTTACAATGAGAAGACCAATGGTAACAACCCACAAGAGCAAAGACAAGTTCAGGCTAAATGGGAAGGACCTTACATAGTAAAAATAATGTTCTCCAACGGTACCTACAGGCTCGCTAAGCCTAAAAGAGATTTGATGATGATGCCCATAAATGGAAAATTTCTTAAGATGTATTATGTCTAGGTAAGAAGTTCACTTCTCTGTCCCCAGAAGAGTAAGTTAAGATGCACCTCGAACTATTATCTTTATTTATTTTGGATAAGAAATAGGTAATAGGTCCTCAAAGTTTCCCAGCGAAACAGTCCTCCGATCCGATAAAACATATTCATTGAGATCATCCAAATAATCATCTCCCATAAAGTGTCCCATTTTCTGAAGCCTAGTGTCACAACCCGCACCCGGTATAGGGGCACGAGTACGTGAGTACGTCCAGCCTGTGTCGTAGCATCGACGGTAGAACGTTGTCTCGGTCTTCTATACTATCTAACATCTCACACAAAATATATATAATACCTGTCATGCCAACTCAACTCCAATTGGAGGAGCAAAATGGTGATATAAAAAAGTAGTCAATACTCAATCACAAATAAAACTATAGGAAGATGTAAGCACGATATGGAATAGAAGAAAAAGAAATACAAGTCTCAATAAATCACAAGTCCAACTCAATATCTAAACACAACTCAAGATCTCAAAATAATAATATAATCCAAAGTCTAACTAGAAACAACTACTACAAGATATGAAAATCTAAATGTGTCACTACCCCATTTTCAGAGTCGGGTATTTTTTTTATTTTTATTTTAATTTGGGTTAATTGTGTATTATTTATAATTAATTATATTTATATTTAATTAATGATTGTATTATTTTTATATTAATTGTTTTAGGGTTTTGGCTAGCCTGGACCCTTGTCAGACCCTAGTGGACCCATGTCCGACCCAGTCCACACCCCTGTGAGATCTATTTTTGGGTTTAGAGTATTTATTATATTTTTAGTGGGTTAGTTGGAGAGATTTGGAGTTAGTTTGAGTGCTTTTGGAACCCAAAACCCAAAACCAAGTTAGGAGTGGGCATTTTGGGTATTTTGGAGACTTGTAAACCCTTTATTATGCTAGACCCGACCCCTTTTCCCCCCATTCACAGCCAACAGCAGCTCCAGCAGCCCCTCTTCTTCTTCTTCTTCTTCTTCTTCTTCACTTCTTCTTCTTCTTCTTCTTCTTCTTCTTCTTCTTCTTCTCCACTACTTCTTTCTTCTTTCTTTCTTCTCCCAACTTCAAGTAAGTGCCCTATTTCTCTTCTTTCTTCTTATATTCTCCATGGTTGTGAACCCTAACCCTACATTCTTCCCCAACCTAGGTGGGTAGAAATTAGATTTGGTGTTGGAGCTTGGATTGGGAGCTTGGAAGCTAGTTGAGGTGGATTTGGAGCTTTTGGAGACTTTGGCTTGGGATTCCAACTCCCAAGAGGTAAACCCTAATTTTCTCCCTTGTAATTGCTCTTATATAGTGTAATTAATAGTTTAGAACCTTCCTAGACCTTAGGGCTACCCGTGGGAGGAAGTTGGAACTAGTTGGTTTGTGTTTGGAGACTTTGACACTAGGTTTTGTGTCAATTTCGGGTGGAATCCGAATTTGGCCCAATTTTGGATGATACCCTAGGTTAGACGGACCTAGATAGACGTTGTCGGGTGTCTTGAGGGTGAGTGCGTATCTCCGTTCGGACACGTGAAGTCGTGTCGCGGAGAAACGGGCATTTCGGGCGAATTTGGGGTTTTCGTCGTCGCCGGTTCTAAGTGAGTGCGTGTTTTTGCCACTGGCCTAGAATTGATGGGGTAGCATTTTTTCTAGGATCTAGGCATCATTTAGAACCCGTGGGTAAATTTTGGACCAATTCCGAGTTGGTTTGGTGTGCGTTTCAGGAGATTTTTTGAACCGCACACCGCGTGTTCGTCGAAATGACCGAACGGCCAATTCGGCGTGGTTTTCTAGTTTTGGGCTTGTGCGCGTGTCGGGTTAGCATCGGGGAGTGTGTGCTAGAATTTTTGGGCTATATTTTATATATTTATAGGTGTTTGTGCGTGTCGGGGTCATTGGGCGGTGTTGTGTGCGTTGTGTTGTGTGTTGTGTGTGTTGTGTTTATATATATATATGTATATATATATTTATGTGTGTATTCCTATATATATATATATATACATATATATATATATATTTATATTTATATATGTCTGTGTTTTTATTTATATGTGAGCGTGTTAGTGAGTGCTTGTGTGAGTGTGTTAGTGAGTGCTTGTGTGAGTGTGTGTTGGTGTTAGTGTATGTGTAGGTGAGTGTGTGTGTGAGTGTGAGTGAGTGTTTATATATATATATATATATATATATATATATATATATATATATATATATATATGTATGTATATAAGTTTGTATATGTGTATGTGTGTATATGTATATATATATATATATATGTATGTGTGTATGTGTATATATGTATGAGTGTTTGTGTGTGGTTGTGTGTTTGTGAGAGTGTGTGCTAGTGTATGTGAGAGTGAGTGTGTCTGAGTGAGTGTATATATATATATATATATATATTTGAGTGTGTGAGTGTGTATATGTATATATATATATTAGTGTGTGTATATATATATATATAGATATATGTGTGTATATATATAGATATGTGTTTATATGCATAAGTATGTGTGTGTTAGTGTATATGTTAGTGTGTGTGTGTTAGAATATATATATATATGTTAGAGTGTATATATATGTATGATTGTATATATATATAGTGGTATATATATATGTATATAGGTGTGCATGTGTCTGTATGTGATTATGTGTGTGGTCGTGTGTGTGTGAGAGTGAGAGGGGGGAGGCAGGACAGAACAGCAGCAGCAACAGCAGCATCCCCCCTGCAGCGCGTAGCAGCGTGTAGCGGCGCCAGTAGCAGGTAGGAGAGAGTTGGATACATAGATAGATTGGTAGATAGATAGTTAACTAGATATATAGATAGATAGATAACTAGGTAGATAGATAAGTTGATAAATAGATAGATAGTTAAATAGATAGGTAGATAGTTAGATAAATAGATGGATAAGTAGATAAATATCTAGATATCTAGATAAATACAAAGATTAGATAGATCTATATATAGATATATATATATATATAACTAGATAGTTAGTTAAGATAGAAAGATAGTTAGATAGATAGATTCATAAATAGAAAGATAGATAGATATATAGTTATATAGCAAGATAGATATATAGATTAATAGATAGATAGTTAGATAGATTAGATAGATATATCTATAGATAGGTAGGTAATGAATAGATAGATAGTTATATCTATCTAAGGTATAGATATATATATACCTATAGCTATATATATCTATAGATATCTAGATAGATATATATATATACGTATATATGAGTTTAGGTAAGGTATGTATATGTTGTGGTTGTGGATACCTATATATATATATACATAGATACTTAGATATGTATAATATATGATAGAGATATATTTTCTAGCCTAGATTAATAACTAGGGGTATGTCTATATACCTAGATAGCTAGTTAGAGGGGTATTAGAGCGGTATCTCAATACCTTGAGATACCGAGGTATCTCAATACCTTGAGATATCCAGGTATTGAATTTTGAGCGGGGTATTTGAGCAATAGCCTAGGAATAGTATTGGAGTGATTTTTATATGCTTATGTGTATATATTTACGCGTGCTAGCATAGGTTTTAGCGGGTTTAGGCAGGGTGCGTGGCCTAGGGCGAGGTATCGAATACCGAGGGTATCCCGGTATCTCGAGGAGGCGAGTTTGAGAGTTTTCTAGCTTAATGACCTAGTTTTGACCTAGAATTTCAGGGGCACCCTAGTTTGACCTAGACTTGACCGTAGTTGACCCGATTGACCGCCAAAGTCAACTTTTGACCCATATTTGACCCAAAGTTGACTTTTAGGACCCATAGTTGACTTTTGACCCAGATTTTACCGGTTTGACCCGTTTGACCTAGATCGATCCTAGAAGCCTATTTTTGGTTATTTTATATCTGTTTAACTCATTAGAAACCTGTTTAACCTTGCTTTTCGCAATAGGTCCTTGCGACACCAGTTCGGATCGTCAGTTGCTCAGGACGTCAGGCGAGTACATTCTCTGATAGTTTTCATTATCTGATGATTATTATGATTCAGTTTCTAGTATAGTATTATATGATTATTCTGGCACAACACGGGATACTGACTGGTATTTCTGGATTTATTTACTTACGACACGTACATTTTATGTTTCTGGCCTCTATTATGGAATCACTACTGGCATCACCTACAGGCATCACTACAGGCATCACTCATGTTTCAGGCTGAACTTATCTTGATTTACGTGTTGGGTCTTGGATTCATTTGTATTAGTCGGGGCAGGAAAATACTCGAGTAGACATGTAAATATTCTCATCTGGAATCATCAGGAATTACTTCCCCTGGTCTAATCTGGAATGATAGCAGCCACGCACCCAGTGCGCGGTGAGCCGTACTTACCCCTAGCCGTTTATATGTCGAAACAAGTATTTCAAAGACACCGAGTTCATTCTTTATAGTCTGGACTCACTTGCATTTCTTGCTAGTCTCACTTATAGTTTCTGGACTTGACTCACTACATGTATTTCATGCTGGACTCATTATACGTTCATGTGCACAGACTTACTCTTGGTGTAGATTTCTTGTATCTTGCAGTCATTACTATCTTATTTCTGATATTCCTGTACCTTTATCTTTATGCACCAGTGATACATGTATATTTTCTTGTTTTATACTTGCTTCATTCTTCTTGCTACTTGCTATAACTGCTTTATAGTTTTTATTATTTAAATAGAACTGTTGTTAGAGATGTACTTGCTCCAGTCTTGACTGGACATATTTTTCCAGAGTATCCGGAGGAGTGGTGTCCGACGTTTTATGGACCTGAGCTTGTTGATGGTGCAGACAGGGACCCTCTAGTGTAGGAGTGATTTCCGGGTTAGTAGCCGGGATCACTAAGACCTTGTTATTGTTCTTATTAGTTTTTAGCACCGGATTTGTCTCCGATTTTGGACTGAGACCTTGTATTGTATATTATTTTGGATATTGTATTATTATTATTGATGTTGTAGTTGTTGTAGTAGTTATTGTTGGTTAGACTTTATAGTTGTTAGACTTCTTGTTATCTTATCGTGCTTAGATTCATGATTGAGTACTTGATTATCATTATGATATTGCTCCTCCGTTTGGAGTTGAGATCTTGATAGGTTTATATATTGATTGCGTGAGATTATTAGCTAGATAGTTGACCTAGACAGTGTTCTACCGGCGATGCTGCGGCGTAGGCTGGACGTACCCATGACTCATGCTCGATTTTTCGGGTGCGGGTCGTGACACATTTTTGGTGGCGGCCCCATGCATGTCTCGTTTCGTAATTAGTTCAATATCATGGTGGTACAGCAACTTAGTGGTACTACTGTGAGCCTGCTATAGGATCTAGGATCTAGGATGAGAGTGTACTCAATCACGACTAGGAATAATTCTAATCTAATTATTCTGAAATTGTTTTCTTTTGAAATATTATCGTCCTTCTTTGATGATATCGTATCTTGCGCCGTATTGACTTCTTTTGATCTGTGTTCAGGATGCCTTCGAAGATACGATCTCATCGTACCGCCCCAGCAGTTGCCACTGAAAGGTCTGCTACCTCTCGTCCAGCTCATATTCAGGCAGCTGCTACCGCTCCACTCACCACTCCTACGGTTGAGGGAGCATCCGTTTCTCTCGGGGATCCTCCTTCACCTGTCGATCCGAGGACTACCCCAGTCGTTCCGGTGGTTCCTCCACCACTTCCTGCTCCAGTAGATGTCGCGCAGTTGTTTGCGTTCTTCAGGAAGATGATGGACGCGCAGCACTGTAAGGTGGATGTGATGAGGCTGGGCATTGAGAACGCCCACCAGGTAGCCATGACGGCAGTGGGTAGGGTGGCACAGATTCAGCCACAGGCAGATCAGATTCAGCGCCCGAGGCCGGGCAGCATCATTGACTTCCAAAGGATGTGGCCCAAGGAGTTCCGAAGTACAGAAGGGATCCTGTACGTGGATGACTGGATAGAGCAGATCGAAGGGATCTTCAGGCTGGCACAGATTCCAGATAGTATGCAGATAGAGGCGACGGGCAGTCAGATGTTCGACCTCGCTTTGACATGGTATCGTACAGATACGAGGATCGCGGCGCCAGGGCTTACTTGGGAGGCTTTCAAGAGGATTTTTAAGGAGAAGTTTTTCTCAAATGTGGCGCTCATTGCTTTGGAGAGCCAGTTTGAGGCACTCGTCCAAGGGAGCATGACGGTTAATGAGTACGCAGTGGAGTTCTGCCATCTGGGCAGATTTGTAGATGGCTTGAGTGAGGCAGCAAAGGCGAGGAAGTTTTGCAAGGGCTTGGTCATGGCGGTCAAGTCTTTGACCAGGAGCGACCGCGAGGCGACTTTCGAGCAGATAGTAGGAGACGCTCAGAGGGCAGAGGATGACTTGGAGCTCAAGTCCAAGAGAGGCAGGGATGATTCAGGCAGTACGAATGGTAGTGCGGGACCAGCTAAGCGTCCCTATGTGCAGAAGACAGTACAGCAGGGTCAGGATCAGAGGGTGCCCACTTGTGCCTACTGTAGGAAGGCAGGACACACTTGGAATATTTGTAGGAGGAGGTTGAAGGTGTGTTTGTTCTGAGAATTCGCTGCTCACCAGATGCGAGATTGCCCCACTGTACCTCCATTGGGTGGAACACAGGATCAGAGAGTTGGAGCTAGGCCACCTGTGGAACAGTATCATGCCCCGCACCAGCAGAGGGATACACCCCAGCAGGGCAGGGCTTATGCGTTGACGGTCGAGGAGGCCGATGCTACGGGTGTCGGGTTAGCAGGTCTGTCTCTTTGTTCTTCTTCCTGTCCTTTTCCATTCCTTGTGGTGTGCTTCATTAGTACTTGTTAGACTTTCTTTGTACTGTGGTAGATAGTGTAGTGATCCTGATTGAGACTGTGATAACACGACCAGTAGGACCATGATCTTGCATGTTATTTAGGTAGAATTTCTTGACTGTGATTGTTGGGAGTTTGACCTAGAGGGAGTGCGATTGACTTTAAATTTCGAGGACAAAATTTTCTAAGGAGGAAAGGCTTGTCACTACCCCATTTTCAGAGTCGGGTATTTTTTATTTTATTTTAATTTGGGTTAATTGTGTATTATTTATAATTAATTGTATTTATATTTAATTAATGATTGTATTATTTTTATATTGATTGTTTTAGGGTTTTGGCTAGCCTGGACCCCTGTCAGACCCTAGTGGACCCATGTCCGACCCAGCCCACACCCCTATAAGACCTATTTTTGGGTTTAGAGTATTTATTATATTTTTAGTGGGTTAGTTGGAGAGATTTGGAGTTAGTTTGAGTGCTTTTGGAACCCAAAACCCAAAACCAAGTTAGGAGTGGGCATTTTGGGTATTTTGGAGACTTGTAAACCCTTTATTATGCTAGACCCGACCCCTTTCCCCCCTAATCACAGCCGATAGCAGCTCCAACAGCCCCTCTTCTTCTTCTTCTTCACTTCTTCTTCTTCTTCTTCTTCTTCTTCTTCTTCTTCTCCACTACTTCTTTCTTCTTCCTTTCTTCTCCCAACTTCAAGTAAGTGCCATATTCCTCTTCTTTCTTCTTCTATTCTCCATGGTTGTGAAACCTATCCCTACATTCTTCTCCAACCTAGGTGGGTAGAGCTTAGATTTGGTGTTGGAGCTTGGATTGGGAGCTTGGAAGCTAGTTGAGGTGGATTTGGAGCTTTTGGAGACTTTGGCTTGGGATTCCAACTCCCAAGAGGTAAACCCTAATTTTTCCCCTTGTAATTACTCTTATATAGTGTAATTAATAGTTTAGAACCTTCCTAGACCTTAGGGCTACCCGTGGGAGGAAGTTGGAACTAGTTGGGTTGTATTTGGAGACTTTGACACTAGGTTTTGTGTCAATTTCTGGTGGAATCCGAATTTGGCCCAATTTTGGGTGATGCCCTAGGTTAGACGGACCTAGATAGACGTTGTCGGGTGTCTTGAGGGTGAGTGCATGTCTCCGTTTGGACACGTGAAGTCGTGTTGCGGAGAAACGGGCATTTCGGGCAAATTTGGGGTTTTCGTCGTCGCCGGTTCTAAGTGCGTGCACGTTTTCGCAACAGGCCTAGAATCGACGAGGTAGCATTTTTTTAGGATCTAGGCATCGTTTAGAACCTGTGGGTAAATTTTGTGCCGATTCCGAGTTGGTTTGGTGGGCGTTTCAGGAGGTTTTTCGAACCGCACACCGCGTGTTCGTCGAAATGACCGAACGGCCATTTTGGCGTAGTTTTCTAGTTTCGGGCTTGTGCGCGCATTGGGTTAGCATCGGGGAGTGTGTGCTAGAATTCTTGGGCTATATTTTATATATTTATAGGTATTTGTGCGTGTTGGGGTCGTTGGACGCGCGTTGGTGGGCGTTGTGTGCGTTGTGTTGTGTGTTGTGTGTGTGCTGTATTTATATATATATATATGTATATATATATATTTGTTTGTGTGTTACTATATATATATATATATATATATATATATATATATATATATATATATATATATATATATATATATATATATATATATATGTCTGTGTTTTTATGTATATGTGAGCGTGTTAGTGAGTGCTTGTGTGAGTGTGTATTGGTGTTAGTGTATGTGTAGGTGAGTGTGTGTGTGAGTGTGAGTGAGTGTTTATATATATATATATATATATATATATATATATATATATATATATATATATATATATGTATGTATGTATATGAGTTTGTGTATGTGTGTATATGTATATATATATATATATATGTATGTGTGTATGTATATATATGTATGAGTGTTTGTGTGTGTGTTTGTGAGAGTGTGTGCTAGTGTGTGTGAAAGTGAGTGTGTGTGAGTGAGTGTATATATATATATATATATATATATATATATATATATATATATGTTTGAGTGTGTATATTTATATATATATATATATATTAGTGTGTGTTTATATATATAGATATCTGTGTGTATATATATATATATGTGTTTATATGCATAAGTGTGTGTGTGTGTTAGTGTATATGTTAGTGTTTGTGTGTTAGAATATATATATATATGTTATAGTGTATATATATATGTATGATTGTATATATATATATAGTGGTATATATATATGTATATAGGTGTGCGTGTGTCTGTATGTGATTGTGTGTGTGGTCGTATGTGTGTGAGAGTGAGAGGGGGGAGGCAGGATAGAACAGCAGCTGCAGCAGCAGCATGAACAGCAGCAGCAGCATCATCCCCCCTGCAGCGCGTAGCAGCGTGTAGCGGCGCCAGTAGCAGCTAGGAGAGAGTTGGATACATAGATAGATTGGTAGATAGATAGTTAACTAGATATATAGATAGATAGATAACTAGGTAGATAGATAAGTTGATAAATGGATAGATAGTTAAATAGATAGGTAGATAGTTAGATAAATAGATGGATAAGTAGATAGATATCTAGATATCTTGATAAATACATAGATTAAATAGATCTATATATAGATATATATAACTAGATAGTTAGTGTCACGACCCGCACCCGGTTTAGGGGCACGAGTGCGTGGGTACGTCTAGCCTACGCCGCAGCATCGGCGGTAGAACGCTGTCTAGGTCAAGTACTATCTAAATAATCTCACACTAGTATCCAACTCCATAAGGAGACACGGATAACACTATAAAGATGAACAACATACTCAATCACAATTACAGCACGATAAGAATTTGAAGAACAAAAGAGTACAACACAAGACTAATGATAAAACAATCATACCTGTAATCAGTAACAACCAATCTCCAAGTGTCAGAACAAGTCCACTAAGGTCACAGTCTGGAAAAATATTTTCCAGTCAGGAAGGAGCAAAGTACATCTCTAAATAGCAGTTCTATATAAATGACATAAACTATGTAGCAGTTCTAGATGGAAACATACCAGATGCATGTATAAGTACGAGAATGTACAATGAGAGAAATACTGGAAATACTGTAAGTAAATGCAGGAAAAGAAACATTATGTCCATGAGCAAGAACCTATGACTAAGTGTGTTGAGTACTAGCTTTAACATGTGATCGGCTTGGGAACTTGATCAGGCTGGTTACATGTGATTAGCTATGATTCATGGAAGGTCAGGCTAACCGTTGGTTAGCTATGATGCATGGAGAGGTCAGGCTAATCACACGTAACAGCTATGAGGCATGGAGATGGTCAGGCCGCACCCGACGTGAGATGTGGGGTGAGCTATGATGCATGGATAGTTGGGTATGATCACATATCTACACTAAAATACTCCCCAAACCCCCGACTGGTATAGTAGATCCAATCATGGTACGCTATGGCACAGGATTCCCTAGGAAGGTAGCAAATCTCCCCGGGAATCAGTGTCTGTACATGCACAAGATAACAAGGGAAAACAAGTCTTGTACAAGCTACACCATGAATAAGGAATAACATCTCATGACGAGATCCGTGTATACCAATCCGTGTAACCAACGTGTCAAGAACATGTATATTTACACTAGATACAGTGAACATAGGAGATATCATAAATTAGAAACTAATCAGAGAATGTACTCGCCTTGGGTCCTTAGCTGGTAAAACCAATGTCCTGTCCCAGAGTATCGTCTGGAGGAACCAACAGTCCTATAAACATATCACAAGCAAAACCACATTTGCATCAGGTGCTACACTAACACATCACAAATACATGAACTCAAGGCTCTGCCAGGTATGGCACTAGTCAACTAGGGTCATCTAGTAGGTTTACCAATTAACCATATTATAATTCCCATCAACTACAATAGTAGATATATGTAATATATATATACTTTAAAATAAGTAATACTTGTATACATACTAAAAAGAATTTAACCTAATATATGTATATATCTAAAATATATACCAATATAAATTACTAGCTATAGTTGTATATTTACCAAGATACGTACATTTATATATATTAACATATATCAAAATACGTACATATCGTATGTGTGCAAAGTACATTTTTATTAATAAAAATAAATAATTACCTACTCATATTTTAAATACATACATATACCAATACGAAAATATAAATCTACATTTACATATTTATGCCATAATACGGTTACATAAATATACAAATTTTCATAATCAAAACCCTTATATATAATAATAACTACATTTACACATACTAAATAACTAATTTTATACATTAAAACAATAAACTAATTATGTGGTATTTACTAAACCAGTTACATGAATTTACTAAGTTAATTATGAGTTTGCTAGACTAATACATATTAATAAAATCAATTTATATAAATAACCAAATTACATATTAATATAAACTAATTATATTAATATATCCAAATTACATTAATTAACTAATTATATAAAATAACTAATCAGATATACTAATTTATGAATTAATTAACTAATTATGAATATAGTTACTGATAAAAATAATTAACTGATAAAAAATAATTAACCGATTAATACTAACTAAGCTAATACATGAAATTACTAACTAATTACATTAATTTACTAGACTAATACATTAATTAAACTAATTATAAATCAATTAAACTAATTATTAATTAATTAAACTAATTAAATAAAATAACTAATTATAAATCAATTAACTTAACTAATTACATATGTATTAACTTAGCATTATTCATCTAATGCTTTATTCATTAGTTATAGACTTAGCATTAGGTTGTAAGCATTAGGTTGTAAACTTAGCATTATTCATTAACTAATTACATAACAGAGAAAGGAAAGGGGGAAAAAGGGAAAGAGGGAGCTCACGAGGGGTTTCCTCCGGCGTCGGCGCGGGGTTCGCCGGGGCTGGTCGGCGGCAGCGTCGGCTTCAGCGGCAGGGGGCTCGAGAGCGGCGGTCTGTTCGAGACGGCGGGCGCTCCGCTCGAGGGGACGGCGGTCTGTTCGAGGGTCGGCGGCTTCGAGGAGACGGTCGGCTCGAGGACGGCTGCGTCTGGTCGGCCACGGCGAGCTCGACGACAGGCGCTCGACTCGGCGGCGGCCTGCTGGACTCGGCGGCGTCGACTCAACGGCGGCGGCGGCTTCGTGGCTCGACGACGGGTCGTCGGATCTGTTCGGCGGCGGAAGGAGATCTTGGCCGCCGGCGGTGGCTGGATCTGCAGCGTTCGAGGGCTGCGGTGCTCGGTTCCAGCGGCGGTCACCGGCTCGGCGAGGCGGCGGCTGGCTGACCTAGGTTAGGGCTTAGGGTTCCGTGTGTCAGGGTTGATCGTGTCCGAGGCTGGACACGATGGGGTGCACTGTAGACGTGTCCGGTGTTGGACACGGGTTGAATGTACTGTGGTGTGGGGGTTGTGTCCGGGTGTGTCGGACACGGAAATCTGTTTGTAATATTGTAAATCTGGCCACAGAAAAGGAATGGATACGGTGGGACACCCGGGGTCGGACCCGAGGCCATCACGGCTGACACGGTGATGCTGGACACACGGACACTAGCACACAAAAATGGTGGTGGCTTTGGCTTTGGGAATTGTGAAGGCTAGCTAGGGTTTCTAGGGAGATGTGATGAGGGACTTAAATAGGGAGAGAGATGGTGTGGGATAAAGGGTTGCGGGTTGGCCCAATAATGAATGGCCCAGAATTAAATATAAAAGGGTTTCTCATGTGGGAAAAATGAGGGTGTGGGCTAGTTAATAGGAACGGCAACTTGTAAAAATAAAAATAAAGATTATAATTTCAGAAAATGTTTTTAGGAAAGCTAGCTAATTTCCAATTATCTACTAATTAATACATTTTGCAAAATCTTAGAGAATGTATGACATTTATTTATTTACTATCCCAATAAATAAAAATTTATTTTATTTTATCAACTAGTCTTCAAATAAATATTTAGTTAAAACAATAATTTTTTTTATGATTCAAGCCAATAAATATTTGAAACTAGAAATATATATATATTATTATTTATGTACTTATTTTATAAGAAAGCGACACTTATGAAAAATAATTTTTATACAAGATTATAAATTACCTTCTACAATCAAACATCGTTCAAAACCAAATTAAAATTTCAAGGAGAAATATTTTATAAACTTGATATTTTAAAATAAATTAAAATCTAATTATTTTGGAAATTGGAAATCGGAGGTTACAAGTCTATCCACCTTAGAAAAATTTCGTCCTCGAAATTTTAGGGATGACAAGGGTAGAAATTTTTTTTTTTTTTTTTTTTTTTTTTTTTGTCCATAATGATGAATATATCATTGAAGAAATATTTCTATAAGGAGAATATTTACCAAACAGAAGAAAACATGAAGAAAAGAAAATATGGTTTAAGACAGGAATAACTTGAAGGAATCATGGCTCGGCCTTGAATCCTCTAGAAAGTGTAGGTTTTGGGAAGTAGACGCGATCACAAAAATAGATAATTGGAATAATGCACGTTACCTTTTCAAAGTAACTAAGCCAAGGAAGACCCAGTATAATGAATGATATAGACATGAAAGTTATAGCTAATTCGAAAGATACGATCGACAATTTGATTTAAGAAACTTCAATACATCCTTCAGAATGTAATCAAGAGACATCTAATCGCCTTTCTTGATTTCTAGGAAAAAGAGTAGTCTTTACTACCTTCTGAAAATAATCCTTCCTTTTTATCCTCGTTCATTTTACTTTTCTCAATCTTGTGATTCATCATTAACTAATATCTATAAAAGTTTCAAATTCCACAAACTTTATTAGATTAGATCTTAGAATTTCTGAATCAAAATTTATTACATGTCCAAAATCCTTATCATCAAATTCGAGTTTATTTATCTTAACATCAACTATACCTCGATTATTTTCTTCGATTTCAAATGTTACTGTCATGGTCAAGATTTTAATTTAAATCACAACCTCAATATACCATGATCTTACCTTACGACCTTCAATTATATGATCCCATAATCAATTATATTATAATCTTCTTTACCATGAGCTTCATTTCATTCCATATTTCTTTATCCGTATGTATAATGTTTCCGAATTTTGAACTAATAAAAAATTTTTTTTTTTTTTCATCCTCTGAATTTATTATCCCAATGTAAAAATTTTTACTACTCAAATCCTCAATATTTTAATTGAATTCCAGTCGTATCATAATCTCCTCAAATTTTGAGTAAATAACGAAATACAAAATTTACTATCCAATCCTTTTTAATTGAAATCCAATCAATGCATATTTATAAAAAATCGTATCCCAAAATTTAAATTTTAAACACAATCCATCAATCACCCTACTCCTCTAACTCAATTTCAATTGATGCTCATTCAAAATCTAATCCTATCCCGAGAATTTAATTTGACACTATTCCATTTACGATTTTATTTCCTGCTTTTCTTTTTCCTCAAATACTCAACGATGCGATGCTTCCAGTATCTTCAATGCAACATTCATACTATATAAAATTTCTATCTTGCAATCAAATAGATAAAATGATAATCTCTCAAATTTCTCAAATTTTTAATAATCAATTCAATCATATCAAGACCTCCTTAAAATTAATAAATCCTCAAATTTTTGGCTCTCTGAATTTCTTAATTCTCCCTTTAAGTTAATGTTTGTCCTCGAATTTCAATCATACCTCGATTTTCATAAAATTAATGATCCATCAACTCCGTTATAACAACCCCTAAATTCTTTATTTAATTTAATGCTCATCCACAAATTTAATCCTCTTGTCTCTTTTTGTCAGTCATAACCTCGTCATAGATCTTTGCTATGGTCAAAACCCAATGATCATGGTTTAAGAAAACTCTACCTACAGCCATGCAATTTAAGAAAATATATAGGTCATGTGTCTTGTCATGGTATTTCAGTCCCTGTTAGGGGGTACTACTAGTTATATTTTAACAAGAAAATCATAAATACGAACTACAGCACTTAGGGAAATCAATCAATCAAGAGACGGGAATATTAGAAAAAGAACCTGCTAACATATTACTTGTAGTATCTACTATCTCTAACAAACACTTAACTCTAGCACATTCACTACTAATTCCTATTCATGTACACTGGTTCCCATATCAACTACTCATATATTAATATTCATATCTCTCATCTACAAAAATTAATCCTCAAAAATAATCGTCAAGGTTTAACTTCCCGATCAACTTAAAATAAAATGCATATACCTCCTCAGAATCAGATACTTCACATCGAAATAAAATTTAATCACTTCTAAAATCTTTGTAGCCTTAACTATGTTTATTGAATCAAATTTAAATCCTCAATATTTTAACAACATAAAATCTCAACTCCTTAAAAATTCTGAAAATTTAAAATTCATTTCCACCTTTTAATTTATAACTCCTCAATGTACATATTAGTGCTCACGGTCTCTGATACTCAAGGTGCACTCAATGCATCTAGTGTCTATAATTGTGTACTAAATTGTACTGCCCGAATCACTTGCACTATTACCTCCAATGATCAAAGTTACCATCAACTGTGTTTTCTTTCATAATTTCAATTTATGTCAACTGGTATATCATCTAATTATCATCACACCGAGTGCTTACTGTTACTAGCACCATTTTCAATAATCCTTGATATAGAATCATCGGCACTCTTGGTATTATATCACTAGCTGCATTAATGGATTATCTCATCAAGCTCATTAGACTCATGATCACCTGTATCCTCTATAACACTCATGTTTCTTTACTCTCATGGGTATGTGTATGGTTCCTCATCTCGATGGTTGTATATGTATTTCCTTCAATCCTTTAAAGCCTATTAAACTAATCCGTGATACGCTTCATAACTTCCATTACTAATCCTGATATTTCTCTACTTATGACATCTCATTAAACCCTTTATACATATACATTTCTTTACCTTTAACATTCCCGATATCAATCATCCAATTGGACATCATGCTCCATAAATCCTTAACACAATTCCCGGATACTTAATCGTTTACATAGATCACTCAATTACATAATCATGATTATCCAGGACGGGTAATTGGCTCTGATACTAACTCTGAGAACTATTACTGATACTCTATACTCTCCTTAACTCTCAGTCTCTAATGACACTACTCCTAGAATCATTGGTACAAGGTACTATACTAAGGGCTAACTCTAGATTAAAGCCTACTGCTCACATGTCCAACTAAGAAACACTTACAACTCACTAGCAACACAGTCAATACTAATACAAGACACAACAAAATTACAAGCCACTAATTATCATACTTAACAAGAAATCCTCAAGGAATAGGAGCTCAAGACTGAATTGAGGACAGAAGGTATCTTTACTGCTAGTAAAGAAAGAAGCGGTGGAACAAAGTCCTGGAATAACAGAAATAGATAAGTCTTGAGATGATATTTTAAGAACCAATTTAGGATACAACCTGATAATCATACACGTCTGTCTGAAATCATGACACTCAGAATCCTCGCCACGCCAGTAAGCATAGATGCGATAAACGATAGGTTTCGTAACTAAGGTATGCACTCTATAATCATGTCGTCTAGAATCTTCGCCACGCCAACCGGTATGGCTGCGAAAGACTCTAAGCTTCATAACTATAGTATGTACATCCAAGTCAGGTTCCTACGTTCTCGTCACCACAGCTAATATGGCTGCGATAAATTCTAGGTTCCATAACCAAGGTAGACGTTTTACCTTCCTCACTGTCCTCATCAATATATGTCATCAGATGATACCATAAATCCTAGTCCGTAAAAATTCATCTCAATTTGAAATCAACTCAACAACGATACCAGAAATTAAAGTTAACAACTGGTCAACAAGAATCAAACTCAACAATGATACCAAGATTTTAATTTAAAAACTGCTCAACAAGAATCAAGTTCAGTAACAACAAGCGAGAGCGGGCGGAAACAAGGAAAAGTTAAATTGGAAATTTTAACAAGATTCTCAAGGGGTCGTCCCAGGAATCTCTCAAGAGTTTGTGATTGAGTATCCTCTCTCATCCTAGTATCCTATGTCCTATATTCTATAGCAGGTACGCAGTAGTACAACTAAGACGTCGCACTACCACGACATCGCACAGCTCGCGAAGTCTGACCTGCATGGGCCACCACTAAAAACGTGTCACGACCCGCACCCGGTTTAGGGGCACGAGTGCGTGGGTACGTCCAGCCTACGCCGCAGCATCGGCGGTAGAACGCTGTCTAGGTCAAGTACTATCTAAATAATCTCACACTAGTATCCAACTCCATAAGGAGACACGGATAACACTATAAAGATGAACAACATACTCAATCACAATTACAGCACGATAAGAATTTGAAGAACAAAAGAGTACAACACAAGACTAATGATAAAACAATCATACCTGTAATCAGTAACAACCAATCTCCAAGTGTCAGAACAAGTCCACTAAGGTCACAGTCTGGAAAAATATTTTCCAGTCAGGAAGGAGCAAAGTACATCTCTAAATAGCAGTTCTATATAAATGACATAAACTATGTAGCAGTTCTAGATGGAAACATACCAGATGCATGTATAAGTACGAGAATGTACAATAAGAGAAATACTGGAAATACTGTAAGTAAATGCAGGAAAAGAAACATTATGTCCATGAGCAAGAACCTATGACTAAGTGTGTTGAGTACTAGCTTTAACATGTGATCGGCTTGGGAACTTGATCAGGCTGGTTACATGTGATTAGCTATGATTCATGGAAGGTCAGGCTAACCGTTGGTTAGCTATGATGCATGGAGAGGTCAGGCTAATCACACGTAACAGCTATGAGGCATGGAGATGGTCAGGCCGCACCCGACGTGAGATGTGGGGTGAGCTATGATGCATGGATAGTTGGGTATGATCACATATCTACACTAAAATACTCCCCAAACCCCCGACTGGTATAGTAGATCCAATCATGGTACGCTATGGCACAAGATTCCCTAGGAAGGTAGCAAATCTCCCCGGGAATCAGTGTCTGTACATGCACAAGATAACAAGGGAAAACAAGTCTTGTACAAGCTACACCATGAATAAGGAATAACATCTCATGACGAGATCCGTGTATACCAATCCGTGTAACCAACGTGTCAAGAACATGTATATTTACACTAGATACAGTGAACATAGGAGATATCATAAATTAGAAACTAATCAGAGAATGTACTCGCCTTGGGTCCTTAGCTGGTAAAACCAATGTCCTGTCCTAGAGTATCGTCTGGAGGAACCAACAGTCCTATAAACATATCACAAGCAAAACCACATTTGCATCAGGTGCTACACTAACACATCACAAATACATGAACTCAGGGCTCTGCCAGGTATGGCACTAGTCAACTAGGGTCATCTAGTAGGTTTACCAATTAACCATATTATAATTTCCATCAACTACAATAGTAGATATATGTAAATATATATATACTTTAAAATAAGTAATACTTGTATACATACTAAAAAGAATTTAACCTAATATATGTATATATCTAAAATATATACCAATATAAATTACTAGCTATAGTTGTATATTTACCAAGATACGTACATTTATATATATTAACATATATCAAAATACGTACATATCGTATGTGTGCAAAGTACATTTTTATTAATAAAAATAAATAATTACCTACTCATATTTTAAATACATACATATACCAATACGAAAATATAAATCTATATTTACATATTTATGCCATAATACGGTTACATAAATATACAAATTTTCATAATCAAAACCCTTATATATAATAATAACTACATTTACACATACTAAATAACTAATTTTATACATTAAAACAATAAACTAATTATGTGGTATTTACTAAACCAGTTACATGAATTTACTAAGTTAATTATGAGTTTGCTAGACTAATACATATTAATAAAATCAATTTATATAAATAACCAAATTACATATTAATATAAACTAATTATATTAATATATCCAAATTACATTAATTAACTAATTATATAAAATAACTAATCAGATATACTAATTTATGAATTAATTAACTAATTATGAATATAGTTACTGATAAAAATAATTAACTGATAAAAAATAATTAACCGATTAATACTAACTAAGCTAATACATGAAATTACTAACTAATTACATTAATTTACTAGACTAATACATTAATTAAACTAATTATAAATCAATTAAACTAATTATTAATTAATTAAACTAATTAAATAAAATAACTAATTATAAATCAATTAACTTAACTAATTACATATGTATTAACTTAGCATTATTCATCTAATGCTTTATTCATTAGTTATAGACTTAGCATTAGGTTGTAAGCATTAGGTTGTAAACTTAGCATTATTCATTAACTAATTACATAACAGAGAAAGGAAAGGGGGAAAAAGGGAAAGAGGGAGCTCACGAGGGGTTTCCTCCGGCGTCGGCGCGGGGTTCGCCGGGGCTGGTCGGCGGCAGCGTCGGCTTCAGCGGCAGGGGGCTCGAGAGCGGCGGTCTGTTCGAGACGGCGGGCGCTCCGCTCGAGGGGACGGCGGTCTGTTCGAGGGTCGGCGGCTTCGAGGAGACGGTCGGCTCGAGGACGGCTGCGTCTGGTCGGCCACGGCGAGCTCGACGATAGGCGCTCGACTCGGCGGCGGCCTGCTGGACTCGGCGGCGTCGACTCAGCGGCGGCGGCGGCTTCGTGGCTCGACGACGGGTCATCGGATCTGTTCGGCGGCGGAAGGAGATCTTGGCCGCCGGCGGTGGCTGGATCTGCAGCGTTCGAGGGCTGCGGTGCTCGGTTCCAGCGGCGGTCACCGGCTCGGCGAGGCGGCGGCTGGCTGACCTAGGTTAGGGCTTAGGGTTCCGTGTGTCAGGGTTGATCGTGTCCGAGGCTGGACACGATGGGGTGCACTGTAGACGTGTCCGGTGTTGGACACGGGTTGAATGTACTGTGGTGTGGGGGTTGTGTCCGGGTGTGTCGGACACGGAAATCTGTTTGTAATATTGTAAATCTGGCCACAGAAAAGGAATGGATACGGTGGGACACCCGGGGTCGGACCCGAGGCCATCACGGCTGACACGGTGATGCTGGACACACGGACACGAGCACACAAAAATGGTGGTGGCTTTGGCTTTGGGAATTGTGAAGGCTAGCTAGGGTTTCTAGGGAGATGTGATGAGGGACTTAAATAGGGAGAGAGATGGTGTGGGATAAAGGGTTGCGGGTTGGCCCAATAATGAATGGCCCAGAATTAAATATAAAAGGGTTTCTCATGTGGGAAAAATGAGGGTGTGGGCTAGTTAATAGGAACGACAACTTGTAAAAATAAAAATAAAGATTATAATTTCAGAAAATATTTTTAGGAAAGCTAGCTAATTTCCAATTAGCTACTAATTAATACATTTTGCAAAATCTTAGAATGTATGACATTTATTTATTTACTATCCCAATAAATAAAAATTTATTTTATTTTATCAACTAGTCTTCAAATAAATATTTAGTTAAAACAATAATTTTTTTTATGATTCAAGCCAATAAATATTTGAAACTAGAAATATATATATATTATTATTTATGTACTTATTTTATAAGAAAGCGACACTTATGAAAAATGATTTTTATACAAGATTATAAATTACCTTCTACAATCAAACATCGTTCAAAACCAAATTAAAATTTCAAGGAGAAATATTTTATAAACTTGATATTTTAAAATAAATTAAAATCTAATTATTTTGGAAATTGGAAATCGGAGGTTATAGTTAGTTAAGATAGAAAGATAGTTAGATAGATAGATTCATAAATAGAAAGATAGATAGATATATAGTTATATAGCTAGATAGATATGTAGATTAATAGATAGATAGTTAGATAGATTAGATAGATATATCTATAGATAGGTAGGTAATGAATAGATAGATAGTTATATCTATCTAAGGTATAGATATATATATATATATATACTTATAGCTATATATATCTATAGATATCTAGATAGATATATATATATACGTATATATGAGTTTAGGTAAGGTATGTATATGTTGTGGTTGTGGATACCTATATATATATATATATATATATATATATATATATATATATATATATACATAGATACTTAGATATGTATAATATATGATAGAGATATATTTGCTAGCCTAGATTAATAACTAGGGGTATGTCTATATACCTAGATAGCTTGTTAGAGGGGTATTCGAGCGGTATCTCAATACCTTGATATACCGAGGTATCTCAATACCTTGAGATATCCAAGGTATTGAGTTTCTAGCGGGGTATTTGAGCAATAGCCTAGGAATAGTATTGGAGTGATTTTTATATGCTTATGTGTATATATTTATGCATGCTAGCATAGGTTTTAGCGGGTTTAGGCGGGGTGTGTGGCCTAGGGCGAGGTATCGGATACCGAGGGTATCCCGGTATCTGGAGGAGGCGAGTTTGAGAGTTTTCTAGCTTAATGACCTAGTTTTGACCTAGAATTTCAGGGGTACCCTAGTTTGACCTAGACTAGACCGTAGTTGACCCGGTTGACCGCCAAAGTCAACTTTTGACCCAGATTTGACCCAATGTTGACTTTTTGGACCTATAGTTGACTTTTGACCCAGATTTCACCGGTTTGACCCGTTTGACCTAGAACGACCCTAGAGGCCTATTTTTGGTTATTTTATATCTGTTTAACTCATTAGAAACCTGTTTAACCTTGCTTTTTGTAATAGGTCCTTGCGACACCAGTTCGGATCGCTAGTTGCTCAGGACGTCAGGCGAGTACATTCTTTGATAGTTTTTATTATCTGATGATTATTATGATTCAGCTTCTAGTATAGTATCATATGATTATTCTGGCACAACACGGAACACTGACTGGTATTTCTGGATTCAATTACTTGCGATACGTATATTTCATATTTCTGGCCTCTATTCTGGAATCACTACTAGCATCACCTACAGGCATCACTACAGGCATCACTCATGTTTCAGGCTGGACTCATCTTGATTTATGTGTCGGGTCTTGGATTCACTTATATTAGTCGGGGCGGGGAAATACTCGAGTAGACATGTAAACATTCCCATCTGGAATCATCAGGAATCACTCCCTCTGGTCTAATCTGGAATGATAGCAGCCGCGCACCCAGTGCGCGGTGAGCCGTACTTACCCTTAGCCGTTTACATGTCGAAACAAGTATTTTAAAGACACCGAGTTCATTCTTTATAGTCTGGACTCACTTCTATTTCTTGCTGGTCTCACTTATAGTTTTTGGACTTGACTCACTACATGTATTTTATGCTGGACTCACTACACGTTCATGTGCACAGACTTACTCTTAGTGTAGATTTCTTGTATCTTGCAGTCATTACTATCTTGTTTCTGATATTCCTGCACCTTTATCTTTAGGCACCAGTGATACATGTATATTTTCTTCTTTTATACTTGCTACTTGCTATACCTGCTTTATAGTTTTTATCATTTAAATGGAACTGCTGTTAGAGATGTACTTGCTCCAGTCCTGACTGGACATATTTTTCCAGAGTATCTGGAGGAGTGGTGTCCGACGTTTTATGGACCTGAGCCTGTCGATGGTGCAGACAGGGACCCTCTAGTGTAGGAGTGATTTCCGGGTTGGTAGCCGGGATCACTAAGACCTTGTTATTGTTCTTATTAGTTTTTAGCACCGAATTTGTCTTCGGTTTTGGATTGAGGCCTTGTATTGTATATTATTTTGGATGTTGTATTATTATTATTGATGTTGTGGTTGTTGTAGTAGTTATTGTTGGTTAGACTTTATAGTTGTTAGACTTCTTGTTATCTTATCGTGCTTAGATTCGTGATTGAGTACTTGATTATCATTATGATATTGCTCCTCCGTTTGGAGTTGAGATCTTGACAGGTTTATATATTGATTGCGTGAGATTGTTAGCTAGATAGTTGACATAGACAACGTTCTACCGTCGATGTTGTGGCGTAGGCTGGACGTACCTACGACTCATGCCCGATTTTTTGGGTGCGGGTCGTGACAAAATGGCCTCAGTATCTGGCCCTACATCCTCAGGTGACACTCCAACTGTTAGCCCGTAGTAGGTAGGACACATCCTCACTAACCAGTCATCTGAAAAATATATCCAGTCAGGATTGGAGCGAAGTACAATCCAATAGCAGTTCTAATTAATTGATAATAACTATAAACAGAAATAGAGAATATAATACAAGACGAGAAACAATGAATAATATTATGCTATTATAAAAGAAATAGGTAAACAAGAGCAATATGGTATACACTGATCATAATAAAATAGAATAAGACAATGAAATAGAATATAGTGAAGAACTGTAACTATACTAAGTGATTGAAATACTAGTTAGATATGTGATCGATTTGGGTTGAACATTGTCTACTTAAATGTAGGATAAATATTATCTAACTTAAATATTGAACATTGAACATTGTCTAGGCATTGATCACATATCTAGCTAACACTTTTCCTTCCCTCAACCAATACTCATGGATCCGATCATGACACGTTACGAACACGAATATAATATGAGTACATGAAGAACATGAATGTACATGAATGAACACGAGCACAAGAAATACTCGATGCATGTAATAAAGTACATGTAAAGGAGTATCCAAAGTACACGATAATGGGATGACATCACCTGACACGATCATATAGTACCAGTCCGTGTAATTGTGTGTCGAAATCATGTAAAATATTTCTAAATACTTACATTATAGTAATTATCAAATAATAGAAACTATCAGAGAATGTACTCGTCTGCGGTACAGAGCAATAAATGTCAAACCGTGTCCGTATCAGTGCCTCACAGACCTAAATATGAAATATCAAGTCATTAAGTAGTTTGGAATTATAAATATGCTATACTAGCTCGATACTAAGTCTTTAGGTCAATACTAGGTCAAATTAAGTCAATACTTTACTACTCTAGGTTTTCTAGGTCAAAACTCACTAAACAAGGTTACACTAACTAATATTACTAATCATCTATATATACTAGTTAATATATATATATATATATATATATATATATATATATATATATATATATATATATATATATATGTATCACAATACTCTATATCACCCACTACCCTATACCTTATCTGTTTACCAAATACCTTACCCAACTACACTCATAACACTTGTCCACATACACTTCCTCCTAACACTGATACACACTTATGTGCTTGCATACAACCCACACCTATCTATGACATACTGTCACTAAATTCCCTTATAATATTACTTATCTATCAACCAACCCCTGATACATAGATACCCCCAACTTACACTATACTACTACTGAAATCTATACTTGATATAATACCACTTCATTGCTCCCACTGATACCAGCTACTCCAAGGATCTCAGGTTCTCACCTACTGCCACTTGCACCCCTCACTTAAACAAATCATTATACTAGTCCCCATATTCTTGCACCCAAATCTCAAATACACTAACATATAACACACGTACTCGCTATATACTAAGTTACTCATACACATATGCAATTTCTGCAGGCACCACTCACCCTCAACTTGTTACCTAACCTGAGCCCCCAATCAATCAATACTAACTTTAATTCTCTGTACAAAAGCAGTACTTTGTAATAGAGATCTCCTCATTACCTAATCTTTACTATACATCTTAGAAGCTCTCTTGTCACTACCACATTCCGAAAATAGGGGTATTTTCAATTTTTTTCAATATTTAATATTATGATATTTACAATTAATTGATTGCATGATAGTGTATTTGATTTAAATAATTTTGTGCGATGTGTGATTAAATATATAATTATATGCAGTGTTAATTATTTTATTTTAGCTAGCAGACTAGACCTAGTAGCCAGTAGTTGAGCACCTGTCGGAATTTATGGAATTTTGAGGTTAATTGTTTTATTTTAGAATTTATTTATTGGAGGTGTAATTAATTACTGTATTTTATTTAATATTTTTGTGCATTGCCTTTGCTTCGATATTTGGAGCACTATCCAGACTTTTGTCTTCCAACAAATTTTACCATCTTGTCCTAGACATGCCCGCCTTCAAATCTGCTATTTTTGCAACTCATAATTGTGCTCTCTGTACATTGTTTCTAGCCGCACAAAAATTGTCGCAGACGTTTATTCTAAAATCCCTATTTTATATCGTTGTGCGTTCCAATCGAAAATTGGAGGCCATCTTGACCTATTTTTCGTGCGACCCAAATTAGGGTAATATCCTGTTCCGAGTCTTCTTCAATATTGGTATTGATGACTTGATCTGATTTTGACCCCATGTACTCCTAATTAATTGTTGAACACAACTTGCATTTATTTCTATTTAAATTGAGGATATTAATTAAACCAATTCTAAAATCCCAATTTAATTCCAGTGCCCTGTTATTTGAGCCCACACCGAACTTACAGCGCCCCCTGACCCTACAAAACACCGGACACCGAATCGCCCGCCAAATTTTTGTCATTTCATGTGTTTGTGCAATTTCCCAAATTTAAGGGGGCCAAATTGCAAGTTGGCATTTTGTGTCAACACCCAATTATTTTAACCAATGAGAAATCCTTAATATTTTAATTAAACCTCAACCCTCATCCTTACATGAATTAATTTCCTTCATGAACCATCATAGCCACTCATTTAGAGGGATGAAATCATCACCCTCCATCACACCCTCTCTCTTCCTATTTAATGACATGTCCCATCCTAAACCCTAATCCCTAGGCAACCTAGAAAGCCCCACCTCTCTCCTACGTTGGAAATTTTCTCCTTGCTTCTTCTCTTTTTCTTTTCTCCTTCTTCCTTTCTTCTTCCCTTTCCTTCTTCTTCTTCTTCTTCTTTAATTAGTTTTTGAATTTAAACTAGAAAGAAGAGAGGGAAAACCATCACCACCCCATATACTGTTTACCTCCAGCCCGGCGGCCGAGCATCCTCCCTCCGATCTCCTCCTGGCTGAACTCTGGCAGCATCAGCCGGTCGAGCACCCGCTGCTTCCCCCTCTGCGGTGCACCCGACGGCCGACTCAGGCGGCTCGGTTTCACCCTGCTGCTCGTGCTCTCCCCATCCCCCTCCTAACCGTTCAGCCCGGCGGCCCGCGGCTGCTCCTCCCCTCCCTCTGCCGACAACCCCGGCGGCCATCCGGCGGCTGCTGCCTCTCCATCCATCTCCCATCCATCCTGCAGTCCGCTGCTCCCTGCGCTCGGCGGTGCTGCCGAACTCCGGCGAGCCCAGCGGTCATCTCGAGCCCGGCCGAGCCCAACTCCGGCGGCCGGCGAGCCTCCCTGCAACCACTGTAAGTCTTCATCCCTCTTTATATATATATGTATATATATATATATATATATATATATATATATATGTATATATGTATGTATATAATATATAACTTGTAATATATGTATTAGTATATATCTATGTATAGTGTATGAATGAATATATATATATGTATTAGTATATATTTAAATTGTATAAAATTAAATTAGTGTATATAAATGTATAAGTATATATTTAATTTGTATATGTATATTATGCATTTTATATATATACCTTGTATATTTTTTGATATAATTAGTATATGTAGATGTATATATCTATTGTTTAATAATTAATTTTATGTAGGTATGTATGTAATTTTAATTATGCATATGCATGGGTATATTATTATTTTTATTAAATTGTATAATCCAGTACGTATTTAATTACTATTTCAAAAATCATGAAAATGAATAGCATTTATTTAATTAATATTAAAATACATAATGTATAGTATATATATATTTTGTATTAGTATATAAATGTATTATTGAAATTCTATTGTATACTTAATATTGTAGATATATAATGTATGTATGTATGTATGTATGTATGTATATATTAACATGTAATCATGTAATTATGTAATTATGTAATTATGTAATTAAATTAATGTATACATGTATATGTATGGTATATATATATATATACATTGGGTTATTTTTATAATATCTATTAAATAAAAAGTATATGCTAGTATAAATTTTACTTTGGTGTATTAGTGTTAGTATATGTAAATGATAATGTTGACTATATATATATGTATTCTAAAATGTATTTTTGGCATATATGTGAGTATACACTAGTATAAATCAAATATGTAATTTTAAAAGGAATATATATGTATATATATTGTAAATACATTTAAATTGGTGCATGTATAAAATATTGTAAGTATAAATTATTATGTTTATATATACATACAAGAATCATTTATTTTTAAGTATATAGTTATACATATAACTATTATTGATATTGGTGGAAATTATATGTAATTAATTAATAAGATGTTTATTTAAATATGTAGTCCTACTAGATGACCCTAGTTGACTAGTGCCCTGTCTGACATGGCCCTGAGGCCAGTGTCTATAGACTGTGTGTTAGCGTAGCATCTGATGCAAATGTGGTTTGTTTGTGATATGTTTATAGGACTGTTGGTTTACCCAGGGGATACTCTGGAACAGGACACCAATAATTACCAGCTAAGGACCCAAGGCAAGTACATTCTCTGATAATTTCCAATCCATGAAAATTTCTATAAGTTCAATGATCTTGAAATGTTACAACTGAATCTTTGACACTGTGCTACACAGACTAGTATATAGCCTGGATCTGCAGTCATGAGATGTTACCTTGATTATCGTATTGACATTGTACACGACATGTATATTAGACCTCATACATGATAGACTTGACTTGCTCGTGTATCGTGACGTGTCATGGTTGGATCCAATGTACTAGTTGGGGGCGGGGAAATTGCTAGTGAGAAATATGATCAAATACCTATCGTATAAGTTTATATTATTGGTGTTAATCATTCGCCTCACGCATGATTAGCCAGGCCATGTAGCAATCGTACAAGTCCCAAGCCGATCACATTTCAAAACTACAATTTCAAACACTTAGAATAGTTACAGTTCTCTATTTTAGATCATATGCTACATCATCCATATATGATACTGCTCCTTGTTCTTTTCATTTTCATACATGCACTGACTGTATCATATTGCCTATTGCCCGTCTCTTTATATTACCTGTCTCTCTTAAATTGCCATTGCATTATTTCACTGTCTTCTCAGTAGCTAGCATGACATATTTTATTGTATTATAGACATTATCAATTAATGGAACTGTTATTTGAGATTGTTGCTTTGCTCCTTCCTGACTGGAAACATTTTTCCAGACTATGCCTTAGAGGACCGCTGTCCGACACTTTATGGACCATATGGTGAGTAGCTGCAGACTTGGTAGTAGTTGTGATTCCGGAAAGTCTAGACGGAAATTACTATTTTTAGTTAGTGCTTTAATTAGACTATTTGGTACCGGATTTGTCTCCGGCATTTTTGATGACTTGGATATTGTTGAGTTAGAATATTACTTTGTGACTTGTGTTGTATTTAATTTCTGTTCGAAATCTTATCGTGCTGTAATCCTGTGATTGAGTATATGTTCATCTTATTTGTGTCATCCGTGCCTCCTAATGGAGATTGGATGCTTGCGTGACATTAGTTAGATAGTATCAAGACCTTGACAGCGTTCTACCGCCGATGCTGTGGCGTAGGCTGGACGTACCCACGCACTCGTGCCCCTAAACCGGGTGCGGGTCGTGACACGTTTTTAGTGGTGGCCCATGCAGGTCAGACTTCGCATTTAGAGCGATATCGTAGTAGTGTGGCATCTTTGTTACACTGTTGCGTGCCTGCTATAGAATATAGGACATAGGATACTAGGATGAGAGCTGATACTCCATCACAAATTATTTGAGAGATTCCTGGGATGACCCTTGAGAATCTCATTAGAAATTCCAATTTAAATCCTTTCTCCTTGTTTTCTTCTGTTCTCACTTATTGATATTGAGTTTGATCCTTGTTGACCAGTTGTAACTTTAATTCCTGATATCGTTGTGGAGTTTGATTTCATATTGAGATGAATTTTATGGACTAGAATTTATGGTATCATCTGATGACATATATTGATGAGGACAGTGAGAAAGGTAAAACGTCTACTTTGGTTATGGAACATAGAGTTTATCGCAGCCATATTAGCTGTCGTGACGAGAACGTAGGAACCTGACTTGGATGTACATACGGTAGTTATGAAACTTAGGGTCTCTCGCAGCCATACCGGTTGGCGTGGCGAGGATTCTAGATGACATGATTATAGGGTTGCATACCTTAGTTACGGAACCTGTCGTTTATCGTATCTATGCTTACTGGCGTGGCGAGGATTCTGTGTGTCATGATTTCTGACAGACGTGTATGATTATCAGGTTGTATCTTAAATTGGTTCTTAAAGTATCATCTCAAGACTTATCTATTTTCTGTTATTCCAGGACTTTGTTCCATCGCTTCTTTACTAGCGGTAAAGATACCTTCCGTCCTCAATCCAGTTCTTTTGAACTCACATTCTCTAAGGATTCCTTGTTAAAATTTCCAATTTAAATCATTCCTTGTTCCGTCCATTCTCACCTATTGATGTTGAATTTGCTTGTTGTTATTGATTAGGTATTAAATTAGGATTTTGGTTTCATTATAGAGTTGATTTCATATCAAGGTAAATTGCAGACTGATTTATGGTACTATTTGATGATGCCCGTCAATGAGGACAGTGAAAATGATTAACATTAGAGCTATTGGACTACAGAAGGTGGATTTAAAATTTTTAATTGAAGATTGAAAATGAATTTCAAATTTTTGAATTCTGAGAAGATTGAGATTGTTATTAAAAATTTATTTTGAAGATTTCAATGAATTGCAAAAATTTTGAAATTGAGGAGTTGAAATATTGTTATTAAAATTTTATTTTGAGGATTCAGATTCGATTCAATAAACCTAGACAAGTCTGTAAGGATCTTTAAGGTGATTAAATTTTCATTTCAGTATTTAGATAATTGGTCTTGAGGAAAGTATATGCAATTTTACTTTAAAATTTATTCGAGGAGTTATTTTGAGGAATTTTATTTGAGGATAAGATCTTATAGTGGGAGAGATATATTAGTATATATGAGTAGATGATATACATGTGTAAGGATCTGATGACTTGAGTATGATTGAGATCTCACTGCCAACTGGCTTAGGTGTTCATCTAGGATTGTATTGAAGAGAGCAGTACTTAGTATAGTGGGTTGCAATTGATATGCACTTGAGTGATAAGAATAACTAGTATCAACTATTGCAGTAGGTAAGGAAGCTAGCAGTGAGTATGCTTGTAGTAGAGTGTGGTACCTAAAGAGATAGAGGTATCAAACTCTACATGCATCATTTGACCTATGACTATGTTAGAGACAGAAGATACTGCAAGTAATATGTTAGCAGGTTCTTTCTTTTCTTTCCTCATGTTCTTTTTGTCTTCTGATTGATTGATACCTTAGTACCGTAGCTTGTATGCATGATTTCTTGTTATAATATAGTTAGTAGTACCCCTGATACAGAGACTGCAATACCATGACAAAAGACACCCTGATCATACATATTTCCCTTAGGTTGCATGTTGAATGGTTGTAGGTAGAATTCTCTTAGACTTTGATTGTTGAGGATTTAACTGTAGTAAAGATTAACGAAGAGGTTATGACTTGACAAAGAGAGACAAGGTGCCCTAAAATTTGAGGAAAAATATTAAATTAAATAAAGAGTTAGGAATTTAATATGGCATAATTGAAGTTTTGTTAAATCATTAATTTTTAAGAAGATTATGAAATGATTGAATTTATCATTGAAATTGAGGAATTTAAGAAGGCTATCGATATATTTATTGGACTGCAAGTTATGAACGTATATTTTGAATATTGTATTGGAGGTTTCATAAGTATTACATCGTTGCATATTATGTGAAAAAAAAAATCGAGGAATAAGAACACAAATGGATTAGTGTTGAATTCAAATTTTGGGATGAGATTCAATTTTTGAAATATGCATTGATTGGATTTCAATTAGAGGATTGAATATTAAATTCTTGTATTTCGTTATTAACTTAAAATTTTGGAAGATATTGTGATAAGAATGGGATTTGATTATATTTGAAGATTTTAGGGATATGACATTTATAGAATTTTTGAAAGAATTCATTGTGAAATAACAATATGGAGTAGTTCATGATTATATGATTTGAGGAATTTAATTTTGATGGTAGTAAATAAATAAATAAAACAATCGAGAATTTAAAAAAAAATTCGAGGATAAACGTTGATTTAAATAAAGGGCCAATAATTTAACATGGCAGAATTTATGATGTATTAATTCCAGGAAGGATATGATATGATTGAGGTTATCATTAGAATTTGAGGAAATTAAGGAGATTGTCATTAAATTATTGGATTGCAAGTTATGAATTTTAGAACTTTATATTGGGATGTGACATTTGGAGAATCCTTAAATATTATATTGTTGAGTTTTTGAGGAGTGGATATTAAATTCTGAGTATCGAATTAGTAGCTAAAAACTTTCAAGGAAATTTTTGATGGACTTTGAGTTTACTTGAAGATTTTTCAGGTTATACAAATAATTTTAGATTTTTGAAATTGTGAAAGACCTTGTGGATTATTCATGGTTGATGAATTTATAGAGGGAATAATAGTGAGTATGATTTAAACACTAGTATGAGGATTTTAAATTTCGAGGACGAAATTCTTTTAAGGTGGGTAGACTTGTCACTACCACATTCCAAAAACAGGGGTATTTTCGATTTTTTTCAATATTTAATATTATGATATTTACAATTAATTGATTGCATGATAGTGTATTTGATTTAATATTTTTGCGCATTGCCTTTGCTTCGATATTTGGAGCACTATCCAGACTTTTGTCTTCCAACAAATTTTACCATCTTGCCCTAGACATGCCCGCCTTCAAATCTGCTATTTTTGCAACTCATAATTGTGCTCTCTGTACATTGTTTCTAGCCGCACAAAAATTGTCGCGGACGTTTATTCTAAAATCCCTATTTTGTATCGTTGTGCGTTCCAATCGAAAATTGGAGGCCATCTTGACCTATTTTTCGTGCGACCCAAATTAGGGTAATATCCTGTTCCGAGTCTTCTTCAATATTGGTATTGATGACTTGATCTGATTTTGACCCCATGTACTCCTAATTAATTGTTGAACACAACTTGCATTTATTTCTATTTAAATTGAGGATATTAATTAAACCAATTCTAAAATCCCAATTTAATTCCAGTGCCCTGTTATTTGAGCCCACACCGAACTTATAGCGCCCCCTGACCCTACAAAACACCGGACACCGAATCGCCCGCCAAATTTTCGTCATTTCATGTGTTTGTGCAATTTCCCAAATTTAAGGGGGCCAAATTGCAAGTTGGCATTTTGTGTCAACACCCAATTATTTTAACCAATTAGAAATCCTTAATATTTTAATTAAACCTCAACCCTCATCCTTACATGAATTAATTTCCTTCATGAACCATCATAGCCACTCATTTAGAGGGATGAAATCATCACCCTCCATCACACCCTCTCTTCCTATTTAATGACATGTCCCATCCTAAACCCTAATCCCTAGGCAACCTAGAAAGCCCCACCTCTCTCCTACGTTGGAAATTTTCTCCTTGCTTCTTCTCTTTTTCTTTTCTCCTTCCTCCTTTCTTCTTCCCTTTCCTTCTTCTTCTTCTTCTTCTTCTTTAATTAGTTTTTGAATTTAAACTAGAAAGAAGAGAGGGAAAACCATCACCACCCCATATACTGTTCACCTCCAGCCCGGCGGCCGAGCATCCTCCCTCCGATCTCCTCCTGGCTGAACTCCGGCAGCATCAGCCGGTCGAGCACCTGCTGCTTCCCCCTCTGCGGTGCACCCGGCGGCCGACTCAGGCGGCTCGGTTTCACCCTGCTGCTCGTGCTCTCCCCATCCCCCTCCTAACCGTTCAGCCCGGCGGCCCGCGGCTGCTCCTCCCCTCCCTCTGCCGACAACCCCGGCGGCCATCCGGCGGCTGCTGCCTCTCCATCCATCTCCCATCCATCCTGCAGTCCGCTGCTCCCCGCGCTCGGCGGTGCTGCCGAACTCCGGCGAGCCCAGCGGTCATCTCGAGCCCGGCCGAGCCCAACTCCGGCGGCCGGCGAGCCTCCCTGCAACCACTGTAAGTCTTCATCCCTCTTTATATATATATATATGTATATATATATATATATATATATATATATATATATATATATATATATGTATATATGTATGTATATAATATATAACTTGTAATATATGTATTAGTATATATTTAAATTGTATAAAATTAAATTAGTGTATATAAATGTATAAGTATATATTTAATTTGTATATGTATATTATGCATTTTATATATATACCTTGTATATTTTTTGATATAATTAGTATATGTAGATGTATATATCTATTGTTTAATAATTAATTTTATGTAGGTATGTATGTAATTTTAATTATGCATATGCATGGGTATATTATTATTTTTATTAAATTGTATAATCCAGTACGTATTTAATTACTGTTTCAAAAATCATGAAAATGAATAGCATTTATTTAATTAATATTAAAATACATAATGTATAGTATATATATATTTTGTATTAGTATATAAATGTATTATTGAAATTCTATTGTATACTTAATATTGTAGATATATAATGTATGTATGTATGTATGTATGTATATATTAACATGTAATCATGTAATTATGTAATTATGTAATTATGTAATTATGTAATTAAATTAATGTATACATGTATATGTATGGTATATATATATATATATATATATATACATTGGGTTATTTTTATAATATCTATTAAATAAAAAGTATATGCTAGTATAAATTTTACTTCTGTGTATTAGTGTTAGTATATGTAAATGATAATGTTGACTATATATATATGTATTCTAAAATGTATTTTTGGCATATATGTGAGTATACACTAGTATAAATCAAATATGTAATTTTAAAAGGAATATATATGTATATATATTGTAAATACATTTAAATTGGTGCATGTATAAAATATTGTAAGTATAAATTATTATGTTTATATATACATACAAGAATCATTTATTTTTAAGTATATAGTTATACATATAACTATTATTGATATTGGTGGAAATTATATGTAATTAATTAATAAGATGTTTATTTAAATATGTAGTCCTACTAGATGACCCTAGTTGACTAGTACCCTGTCTGACATGGCCCTGAGGCCAGTGTCTATAGACTGTGTGTTAGCGTAGCATCTGATGCAAATGTGGTTTGTTTGTGATATGTTTATAGGACTGTTGGTTTACCCAGGGGATACTCTGGAACAGGACACCAATAATTACCAGCTAAGGACCCAAGGCAAGTACATTCTCTGATAATTTCCAATCCTTGAAAATTTCTATAAGTTCAATGATCTTGAAATGTTACAACTGAATCTTTGACACTGTGCTACACGGACTAGTATATAGCCTGGATCTGCAGTCATGAGATGTTACCTTGATTATCGTATTGACATTGTACACGACATGTATATTAGACCTCGTACATGATAGACTTGACTTGCTCGTGTATCGTGACGTGTCATGGTTGGATCCAAAGTACTAGTTGGGGGCGGGAAATTGCTAGTGAGAAATGTGATCAAATACCTATCGTACAAGTTTATATTATTGGTGTTAATCATTCGCCTCACGCATGATTAGCCAGGCCATGTAGCAATCGTACAAGTCCCAAGCCGATCACATTTCAAAACTACAATTTCAAACACTTAGAATAGTTACAGTTCTCTATTTTAGATCATATGCTACATCATCCGTATATGATACTGATCCTTGTTCTTTTCATTTTCATACATGCACTGACTGTATCATATTGCCTATTGCCCGTCTCTTTATATTACCTGTCTCTCTTAAATTGCCATTGCATTATTTCACTGTCTTCTCAGTAGCTAGCATGACATGTTTTATTGTATTATAGACATTATCAATTAATGGAACTGTTATTTGAGATTGTTGCTTTGCTCCTTCCTGACTGGAAACATTTTTCCAGACTATGCCTTAGAGGACCGTTGTCCGACACTTTATGGACCATATGGTGAGTAGCTGCAGACTTGGTAGTAGTTGTGATTCCGGAAAGTCTAGACGAAAATTACTATTTTTAGTTAGTGCTTTAATTAGACTATTTGGTACCGGATTTGTCTCCGGCATTTTTGATGACTTGGATATTGTTGAGTTAGAATATTACTTTGTGACTTGTGTTGTATTTAATTTCTGTTCGAAATCTTATCGTGCTGTAATCCTGTGATTGAGTATATGTTCATCTTATTTGTGTCATCCGTGCCTCCTAATGGAGATTGGATGCTTGCGTGACATTAGTTAGATAGTATCAAGACCTTGACAGCGTTCTACCGCCGATGCTGCGGCGTAGGCTGGACGTACCCACGCCCTCGTGCCCCTAAACCGGGTGCGGGTCGTGACATCTCTCCCACTCTAGCTGCTAACTGCAATGACCAACTATATTCTCAGTTAGACTACACTCAATCTCCTTCTAAAATCTTGGTACCCCATACATTCCATGCCCAGGTCCTAACCTTGAAACCCTGAACCAGTGCATGAGCTTCCCTCTTAGAGTCTTAAACTGAAAATACACACATACCTAACCAATTGCCACACAAGAAGCTGCACTTATACTAAGAAATAAATCACATATCTCAGTATCTACCCTCGAGTGTATCCATTCACTGGTACACTCCTCTAATAAACAACAACTCCTCTAACACTGGTGATACCAACTGCTACCTCTCCATTATCAACAACACCACCACCTTAATATATACCTATAGATACTAAGATACTCTTACTTAGATACTGATACCCAGGGCAGAACACGAGTTCATACTACTCAAAATACCTACACACATCAACAATACTACACTTGCTAACACAGTTCCAGTCATCCTATCACTCTATGTAGAGAATCTAACATGCACACATCCAACTCACTCCAGTTCCTTCACAGTGCATGTACCCATATATGTGCACAGGTCTGATACCAATATTTGCTAAAAACTTACCTTATCATTTGCTACTACCCAACTAGTATCAGTGCACAACAAAGTGTATACTGCTACTACTCCTCTATGCATCAGTGCACACAGAGCACTGATAGCTCTGTTGTTGTGGCAACTTGACACCCTCAAGTAGCAGCCACTTCCCTCACTTCCAAATACTTCCCTCTTACTGATACACATTTATGTGTTTCCACCTACAACTTGACAACTAAACCCCTCCCTCTAAGCTACTGTTGTTGTCTATCAACCTACTGCACAACTTGATAACCAAAGTACTCTCCAAGTTCCTAGGTCTTTCTACTACCGGGCACACCACAAAGCATTAACACATCATCCCACCTAGTACGTTAATGCTTTGTGGTTTGGGATGTGTCCTGTGCGAATCCCAGGACACATCATCCTACTATATATCTTAAAGTCACTATATATCTTAAAGTCATCGAGTCCGTTTAGAAGGGTAAGAATTGGTGCTGAGACGAGGCACTGCTTTAACTCCATCACAGGACACATCATCCCACCTCATACGGCAGACTTGACTTATGTTGAACATCATGTGCGGATCTTGGATTATAAAAAGAAGCTTCTTCGATGTCGTTCGGTTCCTCTCGTGCACGTGCTTTGGCAAAATCATTCGATGGAAGAATCAACTTGGGATCTTGAATCTGAGATGAGGGAAAGGTTTTCTTCATTGTTTCTTAAGAGTAGGTTCTATTCCTAAGTTTCGTGGACGAAACTTCCAATTAGTTGGTTAGAATGTGGTGTCTCGTTCCCCCTATTCGGGAAGTGCGGCTAAGAAATACAAGTCGGTATCGTTCGATCGGGATAGATTGAAACAAGATCTTATCCTCGTTATAGATTTGCTTATTCAGAATCGATTCTCATATTCAGTGCACCATGCCCCGAGGATAGACTTAGCGACAGAGTCAAGAGGGACATCTCCGTTGCAAGTTTTCTTGCCTAGTTTTCGCTGTCGCCTTGTTGCTTTCGTGCTTTAAGTTGGTTTTCGGATTTGCTTACATTTTCTTGAACCATTTTGATGGATTTCATTATTTTTGTTCATTGAACTACACTTCAATTCTGAGCTTGGAAAGAGTAGAAGAGGTATTGATCAGCTGTTCGTGGCAATGCAGGTGATCGTACAGTAGACGACGTGCGAGCGGAGTCTTGAAGCACCTCTTTCCTTTCTTTCTCAAACCAACTTGTGAGTGACTATATTCGATTCAATTAATCCTTCTTCCAAGTCTTCATATCTAAAATCTTTCATTCTTGCTTGTTCCGATCAAACGATACCAAAATAACTAACTAAAAGATGTCAAGATAAGGAAAGAAAATAGACTTGGTTTATTTATGCTTGTCAATCAACTTGTAAAAAATTATCTTAATGCATGCTAGTTCATTTAGAATATTCTCCCTATGCTTCAATTTTAGTTAGAATGTATACTTCTTCTATAAATTATGCTATGTATAGAACAAAACCTTGCTATGCAATAAAATGATCATGAAGACTATGCAAAATGGATCGTGTCTTGGACTCATCTCGTGCTTATTTTGCTTTAAATTGTGCCATCTGATAACTTAGTATTAGATGTCGTTGGTCACGGACAACTTGTGCACAAGGTTTGTGGTTCCGTGGACGGTCGCCGGGGCGCTGGGACCGATCCGATCCGGGAGGAACGTGTGGAATAGTCGCATGTTGGAGGAAAAAATGGCATGTAGCGGGGCTCGCCACCTGCGCTGCATATTATTTATGTCCCGTGATTATAACTTGTCCTTTATGACATTATGCCAGTGACCCCTACGTATATTTAAATCTATGCAAGTTAACTTGTGTCTTCGTGGCAGGGAAGGATATGGTAAGTATTGTGCAGGTAGTTCAGACGGGCAGGTAAAAGTCACCGAACGGTGGCAAGTTCATTTCAGAAATTTTTATATATACTGCTTGCTTATAAAATAAATCTAAGGTAAGATAGAAAGACCACAAATAAGTTGCATGCTTCATATAAATAAACATGTTGATTGGTATAGATGGGTTAGCTCACCTTCACCAATACTTTTCGATGTACTGATCCTCGTTGAAACAGGTTCCCCGCACCAAGGAGATCCTACGAGGAGCTGAAGTCACTTCCCAATCCAGTCCATCCAATCATATGGCCTGATCATGCAAAGAAGAAATCTTTTGAAGTTTTCAGGAGCTCGTTCACATACTCATGCAGCTCTGAGAAAAATTGATTGTCCCGCTTGGAGGTCTTAAACATTTTAAAGTTTTAGTAAAAATGATGTAATGTACAAGACAAATATCTCATTTTGTGTCCACTTTTGTAAGCC